>CM024723.1:6723738-6881193 GCA_014182545.1 Eucalyptus globulus | reverse complement strand
CCTAAATGATCATATGCGGCCCAGGTCCGGCGGGGTTGTGTGTGCAAAGTGTAGTGATAAATGCAAGGCATGCATGACAATTTATATCAAGCAACACTTCATATATGAAAGTAAACCATACATTCCTACACCTCCTGCATAACAAAGGTTAGCAAACACTTCTCCTTATACCTCCCAACTGCAAGAACATTTAACACCTAAATGTTAGGGACGTACACGGAATCCTCGCTGCCAAACAAAAGCATTTTTCAAAAAGAAAATTGGCCTAAGTCCATTAAGAATTTTAACTCAAGTCCCCAGCCGGAGCCGCTAAGTCTAAGCCTGTCGCGACCTAATTTTTCGGGGTGTGAACCACCTGGGGTTTGGCTAATGGATTGTTAAGCCTAATCCACTTCGGGCTCTCCCAAGCCCATACCAATTCGCGACTTAGGTTTAAATTGTTAACATGCAATTTTTTTAATTAGGAGTCGCCACTAATCTATTTTTGGTAGGTCGATTAGACACCTAAGTAAAATAATGGGAGAATTATTTTACTTCTACGAACCAGAGATTATGGGTACGGGGACTTGGTTACACTAGAATTCTCTAATGCCCTTTCGGTACCTTTCTTTTAATTTTAAAAAATGTTTGGCAAGCAATTTGCATTGATTTTAAATCCATTTCTCTAACATGTGAGGTGTTCATGCAGGTGCGCAAACCACCAATTTAACACTCAAGAAAGTAATTAAATAATGCAGGACTTACCTCAAAACAACGAAAAGATCTGCAGCGGTGTTAAATTGAAATCCACACCAACAACCCTAGATATGGTTTCTAATTAACAAACAATTACTCAATTTATGTTTTCGCTTTTCTTAATGAAAATCATGCAATGCATTCTAATAATCTAATATGACATGGCAGCATGACCTAAACTATATGACATGAACAAATGCAATAATTAGATGCAATCTAAATGACTTAATTCTAATGACATGCAATGCGATGCGATGACATACAAAATTATTTCATCTAAAATGACATGCGACATTGCAATTTAATATCTGTGCTTATATGTCACGCGACATTCATTAAGTGACATAATCCGATGACGGTCAATTTCTAATTAGAAATAAACCTAACAATAATCGCTAAATGACGTGCATTTCATGAACCTAAATCTATATGACATGCAAATGACACTTTTATTTTTAAAATGCAATCTATCCTAGAAATTGCAACTAATTTATCCTAAGCCAAATTTTTTATGAAATTTGAAATGATCTAGCTAGATTAAGATTCTATCTAATTTAAATTAGGGATTAAGTCATATTAAATCCTAATTTAAACTAAAACATTATCTAAATCTAAAAATGCAATCTATCTAAAAATATGATCTAAATTTAAATGAAACATGCAATTCTAATTTAATATGCACAATGATTTTTTGTGTTTTTCTTTAAGAAATTCGAAATTAAAACTAACACGTAATTAAACATGCCATTCAAATAAAAAACTAACAACCTAAATGATTGCACTTTCTTTTTCGGATTTTTTTATTTAAAAATTCATAATAAGATTGCAATCCTAAATATGCAAACTTAATCCTAATTAAGATTTTTTTTGATTTTTTATTTTACAAAAATAAGATTTGACTCAACCAACTTGACCATAACAAATCAAACAAGATAAGATTGATATCAAAAATTAGTGAACCATATCTCGCGCGTGAGATCGGGTTGGCCGATTTTACTTTAAATTAAATCGCGAATCGAATCCTTGAGATTAGATTGTCGATTTTTATAAAGGATTGCGAGTCGGTTTCGGGCGCAAAATCGACTATCAATCCCAATTGAGTAAGACTTTCATGTTGGAATCTCAATCAAACATTTAAGAGGAACAATTCCACTAAACAAAACCAGATATAAAAAAAAAAAAAAAAACTATAACTGGATAAGCAATAATAATAAAATAGAAAAATCTACCTAAATCCCTTTTCCTTTTTTTCTTTTTTGTTTTTTTCTTTTCTTTCCTTTCCCACGTGGAACTGTGGGTCTTCGAGGGTAACCGGTTGATCAGTCCGGCAAGAGGAACTCCGGCAAGGGTGAACCGGCGGCGGCTTCACGGACAGAGGCGTAGGATCGCTGGGAGGTCGAGCAAAGGCAGAGGCAGCAGCGACGGGTTCGGGGCCTGCTGGCGTCGAGCGAACCACCGGGTCTGCAGGAGCGACTGGTCACGGACCGGCGCGGAGGTGCGGGCTACAGGGGACGCCGGGACTTCTGGTGCTGCAGATTGGCGACGGTAAGGCGAAGCAAAGGCGTTCGGGCCGCGGTTGCTGCGAGGGTCTCAAATCTGTCGGCGTCGGGCTTCACGGACGGTCACCGATTTGCTGGTGACGGACTGCGATGGTACTGCGATGGTCACCGATGGCGCGGTGAGGCGGAGAGCAGACCAGAAGCAACGTCGGGGTCGTCGAGTGGCGATGGCAGGGAATGCTCAGGCGGAGCTCCGGTGTACGGGCAGAACGAGCGGCGGCCTTGGGCGCGGGGACTCGCGGACAGAGGTGGCTGGCGAAGATACAGCAACAGCGGAGCGTCGGTTTGGTGCGAGCAGCGCGGTTGGGTGGCGATGCGAGCTTGCGGAGACGAAAACCGAGGAGTCCGGCGGTGCAGCGGTGCGGCGGCAAGCGGTCGCGGGCGAAACGGCGTGCGGCTGACGGTGGGGCGGTGGTGCGTTGGAGAGTGGCTCGACTCGAGCTTGGGTCGCCGCGAGGCAAGGCGTTGAGGCGCGGCGCGGCGTCGGGGAAGGACGGTGGCGGAAGCTTCGCGGATGGAGGTTGCAGAGGAAGGGCAGTGATTTAGGAAGATGGTGAATAGTAGGGGTCAAATCACTCCTTTACTTTTCTCCTCTCTCTCCCTCTCTCTCACGTCACTCTCCTTCTTCCTTCGTACTCTTTCTCTCTTCTTTTCTGAATTTTTTTCCAGCGAAGGCCCCCCTCTCTTCTCTCCACTTTTTCTGATTTTTTTTTTTAAAAAGAAGCTCCTCTCTTCATCGTACACGGTTGCTTTTATAGGGGGTAAGAGATAAGCTTTCAATTTCCCCTTCAAATCTACATCCGCGATACATTTTCACCAACCGATCACTATTGATAAAGATTTAATATTACGACGAATATTTTCTCGAAATCCAAATCTCGCAAAAGAGAAATCGCGATATTTTTTTCACACACGTGTCTTCTTATCCAAAATATTCATATAGGAAAAATTTCAAAACATTATATTAAAGTGAGATAATTTTTAATTATTAAAACGCGGCGAGCCAACTTTGAAACATTCGCTCACGGGCCCGATCCATCTAATTTGAATATATCCGCCACCTAGGCCCAATAAAATGCAAAAAATGCAAATAACAAAATAAATGCAACTTAAATCTATATGCTATGCAATTAATAAAATTAACCCATAATTTCCTATGTAATAAATAAATAAACTAAATCGTCAAAATTTAGGTGTCAACAATGACTTAAGCAAAAAGAATACAAATGTGTATGATCCAAGTGATATTTTTATTATTTTTAGAGTCCGGTCGACTCTCAATTTTCTTATGCAACCTAAATAACTAAATAGGTTGCAAAATTTAGATGTCAATAGTCTAACTACCTAATTGACACCTAAATTTCCCTTTTACTCAATCTTCTGACAAGTTAAAAATAATTTCTTGGAGCTAGCTGAAAATAAAGTGATGCCTCATAGATTTCATTTCATTGAAAGGCAATCAATGACACTTGCCATTCACAAACTACATTTTGTTAGACGCATGTTTCTTGTATAGCATGATTCTCAAATAATGTGACAGGCCAAATGGGGCCACGCCTCACACACGAGGTTGATTGTGTACCTTCGAGATGTGCATGAGATTCGAAATTAGATGGAGAGGATTGTTGACACTATTCATTTAGATTTTAAATTACATAGAAAATTCGAGATTGATATTAACCCCTAGCAAAAATAATTTTCATTCAACTACAATGCATAACTAGTGTCAATTAAAACTTCACCTATCCCTTTTGCCAGCTCGGCCCCCTTCTCTTCTTCTCCTTCTCTCTTCCCTGCTCGGCTTGGACGGTAGCTCGGTGACAAGGGCAGAATGACGACGCAACGAAGGACAGCGTACGCCAAAGGACAACGAGGAATGTCGCGCGCGACGCGGTCAGGACGGGCTGGCCAGCAACGGGCTGGCGTCGGGTACGGGGCTTGGAAGAGAGAGAGAGAGAGAGAGAGAGAGAGAGAGCCGTGAGAGAAAGGAAGGGAGGACTAGAGTCCCGGCCAACTTCTACCCCTCCTCCGCCTCGAAAAAGTGGTAAGACCCGGCTGCTCTTTTTTTCTTATTTTTCCGGTTTGGGTCGATTCCTCGAGGATCCCGGCAAGGAGGCGCGCGAGGCGAACGGACGTGGCCCGACCTATGGATCTCGCCCACCATTCGCCGCCGCCGAGCCGGGTAGAGAGCACCACCAACAGCCCCCGTTTGCCCTGCTTTGTGCCCTGTTTCGGCTCGTCGGACCGGGCTTCGTCGTGGTACGGTTTGTGCGAGTCCCAGCCCCCATCTATGTCGTGCTAAGCTGCATTTCGATCTCTGCTTGTCGATTGCTAAGCGTCTCGGCGCGGTTTGACTCCCAGTTAATTCAATAGTCTCCCTTCAGTCGACGCCCGTCATGTGTTTGTGAAAATGCCCGAACCGAGTCATGTAGATTTTCCGTGATTTTGGTCTGGTTCTAAGTGTTTGTTGGTTATTTGACATGTTTGTGGACTTTCATTGGCATCTGTGGAGTAGTGCGCTGTTTCTTTTGCGTGTCGTGTGTGCATCCCGACGGACGGTCCTTTGATTGAGCCAAGGGCGGATACGAGCCGGCTCATGGCCATTCGTCTCTTCTGTTTTCATGGGTTTGAGCCTTTGAGGAATCTGGGGTCAACTAGAATTTGTTAAGTTCGGGTCGATTTCGAGCTATATTTGGACTGGTGATCTTCGGGCCTGATTTGCTTTAGTCTGGCTTCAGAAAACTTGGGCTTAAATTGCTGTGCAGTGTGCTTAGTGCAATTAGAAGAGGAGGCCGGGCTGGGTATATTTGGGCTGGCGAAATAGGTTTATTCGGGCCGAGCCTCGGGGCTGGTCCGATTTCTTGACTTAACCCAGACCTATAGGGTCCGGGTCGGACCCAAGAGACCCGGTCCGAATTCCTTTTTAACAATATTAAAACTCATAGAAAGAAAATCATGAAAATTTTCAAAACATTAATTAATTAATAAAAATCATAAAAAAATTTAAAAATAAGAAAAAATTTATAAGATATTAAATATAATTCATAGAAATTTTAAAAATTCAAAAACTGCATACAAATACAACAAAATCAAAAATAAAAAAATTTTAAAATTTTGGATAATTCAAAAATTCATTAAAAAAATAGAAAATCCCCAAAAAATTCCAAAAATTTAGAATTCCCAAAAAGCTTAAAAATAGTTTTTGGATGATCTTCTCTTAAAAAGGGAGATTCTTTTATATCTAAAATTGTGCCCAATTGTCCTTAGAGATGAATGCCCTTGATTACACACTTTCCTTATGTTAATTATGGTTTCCATTTAGCTTAGTTAGAGGCGGCATGCTCCTTATTTAAAAATGCTAGATTCTTGCTCTCCTAACGTAATTTGTTCAATGTCACTTTAGTTATTGATTGTTATGTTAATAATTGCACACCCGCATAGTCATCTCACATACTAGTAGATAGATCTAAAATCAATCTAGACTACCTAACATAAAATCTTTTGAAAGAAATTAGATTAGGTACCCAAATGGTACCAATTGTTTATTAGTGTAATCAAGTCCTTGGTCTCAAACTCTCACATGTTTCACTTAGTTTTTAAGCCTACCTCAATAGGTTAGTAGTGACTTCTCATTAGAACATTTTTACGAACACATCAATATCGCACAAGATATGGACTTGGGAGAGCTCGCTCCTAATTATGGGCCGTGGGCCCATCTTTTAGGTAATCTCCCTAAACCTATTCTCTCTCCTGAGGGGTAGGTCGCGACAAAAACCAAAGCCAAAGGAAGGTGTTTTTGGTGTGTCCTTGAATGAACCGTCTAGAAACATGTACTATTGGATTTCAATTGTCTTGATGGAGTCAAATATGATCCATTACATACCATTAGTTTAAAGCTTTGTGGAAATAGATACGTATGACTTTGATTGGTGTGGGACTTTTGTTTTACCTAGCTATCCATATGGAAGCCGAACTTCCACACGAAGCTATCGTTGCTATAGCCAAACGACAAAAAAATGAATTTCTGTCAAGATTTCAAAAGAATGAGCTAGTTATCCTGTCTCAGTCGATACTTATATATTAAATTGAGATTCTTATAACTTATTGAAGCATTAACAAGATATATATTGAATGATGTGAGACGATGTTTTCTCCGACATCAAAATTGGTGCAACCCAATTGAAGGAAATGAATCAATTATTCAACACATAACTTTAACCATGCCCTGCATGTACGTTTCTGAGGGTAAGTAGAGATTCAGGACAAAAAAGCAGTGTAATCAAGAATCACAATGCAAAATGTGATTTTTTTTACTTTTGGTGGCCGAAGTGAGAAAACTTTATTTCCTCTATCAAGTTAAATCCAATGGATATGCTTTTATGGAAATTACAACTTATTTACCTTAAATTCATTTTTCCCCCAAATTAATTACCTTAAACCCAAACAAATTTTGACTTGGACTATGTTCTTTCCTCTGAAATTCGTATCCTAATTCCTACACTAAACTACCTAGTAATGGTTTATAACTTGATGCGGTCCTAGGAGTAGAGAAGATTCATGTGAGGTGTTTTAACCCGCTAAAGGAAGCAAGACCAGCCCTTTCATGCTGAGATGTAATGTGGTTTATAAGTTTGGGCAGGTTTTTATCTTTTAGGCCAAGATTTACTCTAGGAAGTCTGGCATCACTAGGTCGAGAACCGAACCATCCAGAAATCAATCACTCTTAGTTCAAATTGGAACTTTGACCAAAAACATATGCGTAGATGGTCTACACTCCAACGGGTGAGCTGCATGTAAAAGAACATGCAGCTAGTGTAACTTGGATGTGTAGTCCCAGTTCAGGCTTCAAACACAAAAGATTTATAAATGAAATATTTCATTATGAAAATGATGGTCGTTCACAAGGTTCATTGCTTTTCTTCAGCAACTAATATGTACAATATGGCTAATTTTCAACGGCATAAAGCATAGTCTCTACAGTTAATTTTCAACGACATAATTTTCCATACGGAAGATTGCAACAATTGTTGATGGACAGCTGAAGAAAAGATAAGAAGCTGAAGTTGAAATACGTTCGAACTAAATATAGCCCATCTATTTTATAGATAAAAGGGAGGTAATTGTCAACTCATCTAAAATTTGAAGTGTTGAATGTAGAAGTGCTTTAATGGTAAGTATTCTGACAGATAACTACCGCTGACTTTATTGTTTAAGAGGTTTATAGATCCAACCCATTTGGATTTTTCCACCTTTCATCTTGATGATGATCCGAGGAGTATTATGTACAATCTGACATTTGTGCAGGTGAACCATTTCTAGTGGCCCAAACAATCATAATATCAGGGATAATTAGACATTATTTCACAATAGCTACCAAATTTGAAAATGTACCGGAACTCTGATACCGTTGCACAATAAATCCCGGCTCTGAAAAATTACAAGTTAACTCTAGAATTTTGATTTTTTCTGCAATGGCTAATTTTTTTAATCTACATCTCCGTTAAGTGTGTTAATTGAGTATGGATTAAATTATTTTTCTTGACAAACCTAACCGTATTATTGTTAACTTCATTAGTCATACATCATTTCTATTTTCTTAACTTCATTCACCATGTGGTAGAGATTATTCTGGTCAAGAAAAATGAGCAAGTCCCTATTCAGGGAACGTTTAATTTGCCGTGCAGAGGGGGAAAATATAGTGACAAAAACAAAAATCAAAGCTCAAGAGGGTAATATGTAACTTCTCAAAATTCAGTGCTATTGGGCAACGCGGTCATAGTTTGGGAAAGTAATTTACAACTAATATATACAATACGGCTTATTTCCAACGGTACAAAACATTCCTCTATGGTTAATTTGCAATGACATGAGTGTTTTCTCTTATTCAATGCATGTGTATAGTTAGATTATCGTAGTTGCCATGAAAATATTACCGACAGTCATAGAAATTCATGATTATGCTAAATCGATGCATATACACCACATTGAAATGAATACCAGAAATATAAGCAGAAGGGAAACATATTCGATTGAGAAGAGTAGATCGACACAACTCTATAATTGCCGGGAGCATAATGTAATCAATCCTACAAACCACGTCAAATAACGCTCAACAATCTGATCCAAACTAACACTGTGTTACTTATTGTAATAAATGCCACCAACGGCTGAAATTTGAAGATTCTAACATTTTTTGCTTCAAGTCGGGATTGATATCGAGGCTACTTAGGTTAGGGGGAAGGGTAGGCAACTCTTTGAGAAAGTGGCAGTGTAGCAAATCCAGAGTATGAAGGCATGGCAAGAACTGTATTTCTGATGGAAGGCTCGATATACGAGTACCTCGAAGCCTCAGTTCTTTGAGAGAATCTAGGTCCACAATATCACTTGGAAAGACTCCCTCCAAACTCCTGCACCAGGAGGCATGTATTTCTTCCAGGGAAATCAACTTTCCAATATAAAGAGGAAATTCTCTTACGAAACAAGAATCCATTTTCAACACTTTCAATCTCCACAGGTTTTTGGTTGAATCGGGCAAATTTGAAATACCCGTACCCGAAATATCCAACTCTTTTAATGAGTGCTCCAATTTGCCAATGAATTCCGGAAGCTTTCCAAGCCTACGACAGTCCTTCAAAGACAAGCGTCTAAGATGCCCCAAGTCTCCAATTGACTCAGGGAGTTCAAGAATTTTCGCGTTATCCAAGGCAAGCATTGAAAGAGCTTGAAGTTCACAAACCGAAATAGGAACACAAACCAATGTGAAGCAATTAGTGGCACTAAGAATTCGCAGTTTAACCAGTTTGCCTATCGACGCAGGAAGTTCTCGTATGGAAGTGCCATCAATCAGGAGCTCTTCCAAAGCATTCATCCCACCCATTTCCGCTGGCAACATGCTAAGTTCGGAGCAGAACTTCAAATTCAGGGTGACCAAACACTTCAGATAATTAATTGAAGGATCTAAATGAACCAATCGAGAACACCGCTCAAAAATCAGTATCTCCAAATTTGGGCAACAGGAGAAGCCGGGGGTAATTAATAAGTCCCCACAACCTGTAAGATTCAAGACTTTCAAATGCTCCATCTGCAAAACAAGGGAAAAAAGTTCATATGACATAGAACTCTCAATGTACTTAAGGGCTAACACGAAGACAACAACAAATGAGCATAAACCCACCTTTATTGTTTTCCAACCTCCCCAGGATTCTGTAACCCTACTCCACGAAAGATCAAGAATAACTAGGTTCTCATTTTTCTCTAAATGTGTGCTGATCGCATCTCGAGGGCACCCTTGCCACTGAAGCCACCGAACGTTCAACAAGGCATCTGCAAATTGTCTACCAATATTGGTGCGACCCACCTCACGGCCTGCCTCTTTAGTGTTAAGGTGGTCTTCTTTCTCTATGAAGGACTAAAAAAGTCAACGAAAGAAACGTGAAAGTCATCAGGCAATGAAATAGTTACTATAGATGCCTAAACTCCCATGCGGTAAAGAAAATCGAAAAACAAATTAAAAGCTCAGATGCTACTTTTTTTCCCCCGACGTACCTTTTTCCCCCTGTTCCTCTCCTGGGCTGTGGCAGGACCGTACAATCCAGCACCTGTTCCTGGATCGTGGAAACCTTCGTGGATTATCTCCCTGGCAAGGCACCTTAGCAGGCTGTGCATGCCTAATTTATTTTCTTCCATTTCTATTAGGGACATATCACGAAGGATCTCCATTTCACGATGAAAATGACCAGGAGGAATATAACGAAGCGGAATGGAGGCATTAATGTCAGCAAACATACGTAAGGCAATCTGACTATCCACATCCGGGGGAAAACATGCAATATCAAGAAACGCCTGCTTTTGCTTTTGAGGTAATGCATCATAAATTATGCTCAGAATTTTTTGATAATCTTCCTGAAATTGTTGTATGTGATCTTCGAATTCCATCCATTCTTCCAGTCTTTTATATTTCAAAAAGGAACCAAAAACTTTGACAAGTAGTGGAAATCCCTTCGCAGCCTTCACTATTTCGATTGCACTTTTAACATAAGAACGTAGTTTATCACTCTTTCCAGTTGCAGCATGCTCCCAGAAAAAGTTGAAAGCTCGATTATCATCCATTGAACTAACATAGTAAGTACGAGCCAAACCCCAATCAAGAAACCCTTGAAGAACGCTTCTTTCTTTGGAGGTGACAATTATTCTGCTTCCACAACCAAACCAATCAAGCTTAGCTCCTACAAACTCCTTGAGGAGGGATCTCCTTTCCAAATCATCGAGAACAATAAGAACTTTCATACTCCTAAATATCTCTTTCAAAAATCGTACTCCTTCGAAAGCAGAAGCAACCTCATGCTCTCTTTTTAAAATATTATAGATCAACTTGGTTTGAAGATAGTGAACACCTCCAGGTTGCTGCGTTGTTTCTTCAATCTCAGCAAGAAAACTGCAAGCGTCAAAGCGAAGGGATATTTTATCATATATGCTCTTGGCAAGAGCAGTCTTTCCAATGCCATCTCTCCCATGGATTCCAACGATTCGTACGTCGCTTACTTCCAATTCCAATAATTCCATTATTTTCGATTCTTGACTGTCTTCAAGCTCCTATAAAGGTACTTAAGTTTAGGAGAATGTTAGATAAGAAGAGAAGTGAAGAAATATACAGATGTGACACTGTAAGTTCCAGATGAAAATGCCATTCTCTGAGACACGTGCTTTGATTGTGCCTGCCGATCAATTATATGCCTTGCTAGTTGAGATGTTGTAACTAATATTTAGCTGACACAGAAGACAGGTTGTTGAAGATAAACTCCTCTGAAGTTCCTCCGCACAATCATTCACTACATGCATCTCATTTAAGCTAAAGCGACGTGCTGTCTCTATTATGGAAAAATCTAGTAAGCAAACTGGCTTACTAAACATAAAAAAGCCTAATCTGGCTTAACACACACCCGTTTCTTGTCCTTTGCAAAAGGAAGCACAGAAAGGTGATGACCAGCCTTATCAGAGAGCATCTCCGAGTTGCCACAGTTATAAATTAAGCAGGAGTTTAACATGAGATCTCATTTAGATGTTCAAGATCCATAATGGCTAAAATCAAGGGTAATTAGCTACTGAAAAAATTGAAGTATATGCAAGCTACTTCAGAGTTCAGACGATGACTTGCATTATCTTGGAGGTTCAGTTCATGCGTTTGCCTTCCTTTTTATATCATATTCTAACTTTACAACGACTGTAGAAATGACGTAAAATATTTTGTGGTAATTAGACTTTTTATCTATTTGATGTAAAACACACTCAAGCTGAAACTAACTTCATCAACAGTTACAGTCTTTAGGAGAGACTCGAGAAGAGAGGAGAATGGGAGCAAAGAAATATACCGAGGTCCTGTCAGATAACATGGGATTATCACCAGTGGATAGATCCTCAGACACATGATTGTGTGCTATCATCAGCTTAAACAAAATTTCTCCAATGATGGCTGTGATAAGTTCCTTTTCACTGCCAAGGCAGAAAAAATCTCAGTTCCAAACCATTGAAAGATCACTGAAACTTCAAATGGCTCATAAAAATGTTAACCCAACGCACTACATAATGAAACGGCAATCAATGTGCTAAAAGATCACTGAAACTTTATGCAGAACATAATTTACCTGATGTAAAGATATAAACATACACACTGATGTTTAGTAATTGTGTGAACGTTGCATAATGCCATTGCAGCATGTATTTGGTCCAAACAATGGATTATATTCTCACAGTTTGCCATCGAGTGAAAATATCACTCAACCACGGGTCGAATTACAGAATTACACGATTATGTGGCTGAACAGAATGAAGTTTTAAAGATAGTTCACTGAACCAAACTCAGAGATGTAGGGTAAACAGGGTCAATTAGAGAGAAAGATTTGGCCTGAAAAACGAAGAAGAGGGAATTGAAAATGTTAATTCAGTTCATTCCCATCAATAATTTCCTCTTTTTTTCTCTAGTTTAGTCCCCATAAAGCTTTGAAACAGGCTCGGTAACAATCATAAACCCAAGCAAGTGAGAAAAACAATTTAAAGTGCACCAGAGTCGACCAATATTTGCTTTTTTTGCTGGGAAAATGTCGTTGGGCTTCCTTTTCCTGACATTCTCGACATTACCTCCGTCGATTGAGCAAATAAATCAGAAGAAACCTACAAGAAAAGAAGACAGATGTAATGCAACATACCTTTCATATGAGCTTCGTTCCCATCCCTTGATTTTAACAGCCCCCACAAGAGCCTTCTCCCACAGCTTGACTTTCTCATCGCCGAATCTCTGCTTGTGCGCGTCCAGGGCGTCTCTGTAGCGTGATTTTTGGTCCAGCTGCACATCAGACCGTTCCACATCGTAGAAAACGGGCAGGATCTCTTTCTTCCCTCCTGATCTAGACATGTGTTCTACCATGAGTGCGAGCGTCTCAAGGCACTCGGAGCTATAAGCATAGGCTTTTGAAAAGATAGGTATGTAGATGTTGGAGCTGGAGACCGATAGCCGAAGCTCTTCGGGTAGAATAAATGGGATGTCGCAAACTCTGAAAACGTGAATTCCGTCAGCTTCCAAGCAGCGACAGAGGGAATAAACGAATCCAACGGGACAATCGGATCTTCTGTAACTCAGGATCACATCATCTTGATTCAGCCTCGCTGGTTTATCTTCGACGAGGTCAGATAATTTAGTAACACTCGATTCTGCCCCTGATTTTAGTTTCTCCGGTTTTCTTTTTTTTTTGGTGAAGAGCTTCTCCGGTTTCCTTGACTCGCCTTCTCGGCCAAAAATTGTTTTCTTCGGCCTCGCTGGTTTATCTTCGACGAGGTCAGATAATTCATCATCACTCGTTTCTGCCCCTGATTTTAGCTTCTCCGGTTTTCTTGACTCGCCTTCTCGGCCATAAATTGATTTAATTACTCGATGTGGTGGCGATGGTTGTCGTCCAAGACTGGGCGCGACTTCTTTCCGTTTTCTGCTTGGGGAATCAGCCATACTCGATTCCGACTTCAACTCAATCTGTCGTCGACCAGTTTTCACTCTACCTGGGTTTTTCAGAGAATGGCCAAGTGAACCGTTCGGGTTAGCCTTAACGGTCGTTCCATCCGAGCTTAAGAAGACAAATTCCACCCAAAAAGAGAAGTAGGTACGATGATGGACGTAAGTTACTAAGAATAAATAATTTATAATAAATTCAAGTTGTTGACGGTATCCCATAGAAAGTCACAAAAGTTAGGACATTCTAGCACACAAGAGTTAAATCACTTGTTATTACTTCATTCGTTTTATAAAAAATAACTTCTGAAAAAATATTTTATGGATTTTTCGACATTTAATTTACGGAAAATGAATTGATTAAGGAAAATATTTTCTATTAATAGAAAAGAAAATTGTTTTCCACTTTTCAAGTAGAGAAAATATTTTTCATATCTTCTTTCGCCAAACACCTTTTCTTTCATTTTTATTATTTTTTTCGTTTTTCGTTTTTTTTTTTAAATTGAGTTTTTAATTATTTTTCTTTTATCTTTTCCTTTTCTTTAATTTTCTTTTTATTTTAATTATAATGCAACTTTTCCTTATTTTACAAGAAGATCGAGAAAATTAGTTAATTATCATGAATTTGACAATATATACATATAGCTAGTTTTGTCTTTGAAAGATTCCATAGCTTTGGTACGTAAGCTTCTTAGACTGGAGCAGGTCTGTTAGCTTCTTCTCTTCCCCGAGCGATCTCCCAGTTGTCCCCCCGCCCGAGGAAATACCTGGTCTTTACGCCTTTTCTTGAGCTTCTCACTCATGGATATCTGCAATAACCACTCGGGGCTTCCATCAACTAAATGGCCCGATGTTTGCCGCTACGAAGTCTTTCTCAGTTTCAGAGGAGGAGATGTTCGGGGTGGCTTCGTTGAATTTCTCTACGAAGGCCTCGCTGATTCAGGGACCATTGCATTTATCGATCATCGTAAAATCGAGATCGGAGAACATATCATGCCTAAGATCTTACAAGTGATTGGGCACACGCAGATCTGCATTCCCATCTTCTCCAAAGATTTCGCTTCTAGTAAGAGTTGTCTGAACGAGGTAGAGGAAATGGTGAAGTGTGACAGGACAATCATGCCCATTTTCTATGACGTCTCCCCTTCGGTGGTCGGCGAGCAAAAGGAGAGTTATCAGCAGTCCTTCCGCGACCATGAGGCCAAGGGGGTGCCGTCAACGACTATAAACAACTGGAAGAAGGCTCTGCATAGTGTTTCAAGAAAACGAGGATGGGAATTGGAGAAATTCCAGCACGGGTAAAACGAAATCAAGATTTCTATGCTTCTTTCGACTCTTCCAACAGTGCTCATCGAGTGTGAAATTAAAGAAAGAAAAAAGTCAATGCATCTGTTCTTTTGCCTGGTGTATTATCCGAGCAGTTGTTCCTTTTCACATCTTACTCTTTCCTTCTTTTCCCTTTGGCAGGCAGCGTGAACTTATAAATGAGGTTGTTTCCACGGTCCGCCGGTTGTTGAGGAAGGATGACTTACTTGTGACGGCACATTTAGTGGTGATGGATCAACCTGTGCAAGAGGTGATGAGAAAACTTGGTGTTGGCTATGAAAATGGAGAAGTAATTAAAGGTCAAACGGTGATAGGAAAACGTGTGGTTGAGATATCGGGCCTTTCAGGAATTGGTAAGTCGACTCTTGCCACGGTTGTCTACAACAAAATCCATCATCTCTTCGAAGGTAAGAGTTTCCTTAAAGAGGTTGAGCAAACGAGACTCCTGTCTCTCCAAGAAGATTTAGTCGGTGGCCTCCAAAAGAGAGCATACACATTCAAATCTCCTGCTGAAGGTACCCAATTTATCAAGTACAAATTTGGAGATCTAAGAGTTCTTATTATTCTTGACGATGTTAGTGATTTTAAACAAGTCAATTCACTAGCCGGAGATCTAAGTTGGTTCGGTCCGGGAAGTAGGATCATCGTGATCTCTAGGAGAAGTAATCTTGTTGACGACTGTAATCTTGTGTCTGTGACCTCTACAAGCAGCATCGTTAACAGTTGTGATGACATTGTCGTTGAAAAATACGAGCTAAAACAAATGAATGGTGACCATGCTTTTCAGCTATTTTGTAGCATTCTTAGAGAAAAACCTCTTAAAGAGGAATTCTCCTCTTTGGCATGTGAAATTATTTCAGCTGCTGGAGGAATTCCTTTGATTATTGAGGTGGTTGGTTCATTTTTACGTGGAAAGTCCATAGAATTTTGGAAGGAGGCAATGGGTACATTGAAACGAGAGCCTTACACTGAGAGAGTAAAAGGAATTCTGAAGAGAATGTATGAAGATTTAGAAAAAAATGCCCAAAAGATATTTCTCGATGTAGCGTGTTTTTTTGTGGGAAAGGACAAAACAATACCCTCTTACATGTGGAAAGCCTGTGAATATGATCCTTATAGAGGAATCAACGAGCTTCATGACTTGTCTTTGGTCAAAACCAGAGAAAACAATGAACTGTGGATGAATGATCAACTAAAAGTCCTTGGGAGGGATATTGTCAAGGAGGAAAATCCAAGTGAACCTTTCAAGCGGAGCAGGTTATGGAATCAGGAGGATATCGAACTAGTATTGAACGAAAGGAAGGTAAATTTTGAAGACAAGAAGGTCTTTTTTTTAGTCTGAATTAAAGTACTTCTTTTAAAAACTTATTCTATTTTCAGAGATAATTGTCAATGCACTTCTATTTCACTTTCTCATTTTGCCATTTTTCCAGGATTGGCAGGACACTGCAGTTGAAGCCCTCAGTGCCACATTCGACAAACCCCATTCATTTCCTGAACGTAGATTCTTTCGTGAGTTCTCGAAGCTTAGGTATCTTAAAATGAACCACGCTATTATCAAAGCATATAAGCAGAGTGCAAAGAGCTCCAGAGAGGATTTTTACCTTCGAAGGTTAAAGTGGCTTGAATGGCAAGGGTGCAACAATATCTCCAGTCTACTTGCTTTAGATATGTCAAAATTGATTGTTCTTGATTTGTCTGGGAGTACCTCCAGCCATTGGCAATGCTGGACACCAATTATGATGGTATGATGACATAACTGTGCATTTTCTTTTGCATCCAGTTTGACAATAGCTTATATTATTCTCTTGTTTTGCAGAGGGCCAAGAACTTGAAAGTTTTGATCCTAAAAGATTGTCGTTTGCTAATGGAATCTCCATTTTCCCATGCTGCTGTGACCTTAGAGAGACTAAACCTGGAACGTTCAACATTACATACGTGTGCTATGAGGTCCATTAGCGAGCTAAGGAACTTAGTTTATTTGAATATCAAGTTCTGCAGCTTCGTGCAAGAGCTGCCAAAAGATATAGGTTCCTTGGAAGCTTTGAAAGAGCTATACATCGATGGAACTCCCATTAAAGCCATTGATATCGCAGAGGGTTCCTATGGGAAGCTTAAAATTCTGAGTGCTTGCAACTGCGAATTCTTGTCTCTACCCAATTCAATTGGTAACTTGAAATCTCTTTCGTACCTGGCATTAAACGAGACTAAACTGAGTGAGCTCCCTTGTTCTATCGGATTGTTGGAGAATCTCCAGACGCTATCTCTGAGAAACTGTAGGAGCTTGTGGAAATTGCCGGATTCCATTGGAGACCTCAAAAAGCTGCAAGTCATGGATCTTTCAAGCACAATAGTCGACGAAATACCTTCCTCCGTCAAGGATTTGCAAAACTTGAAAGAACTAAAGATGGCTGGCACTCATATAAGAGAATTTCCTGGAGGCATTAAGAATCTAGAGAGTTTAGAAGAGATAGATTTCTCGGGCTGCAGAAATTTGAGAGGGGATTGCAACATTACGGGATTATCGTCTTTGCGGGTGTTACTTCTAGAATACACTCAAATTTCTCGGCTGATTGTGACCTATAGGCAAGCCTATGATCCCCAAAACCTCAAACTAGATGGCGATGTTCCCATCTCGATAAAGAATTACCCAAGGGCATGGCATCAGTTCAACAGATGCGAGACTACACCACAGTTCTAGGCTGACGGAAATCACATCAGCATGCGATGATGAGCCAGAGACCGTAGCAATGTGGCGGTCCGACAGAAGCAAGGAAGTTATCGG
Organism: Eucalyptus globulus; assembly: GCA_014182545.1. Classification (NCBI taxonomy): domain Eukaryota; kingdom Viridiplantae; phylum Streptophyta; class Magnoliopsida; order Myrtales; family Myrtaceae; genus Eucalyptus; species Eucalyptus globulus. Next base: position 6,863,792 of record CM024723.1, on the reverse strand, counting down.
TGGATGAGGTTTGGCTACGGAGGAAGTTAGCGCTCCTATCCCATTAATTCAAATTTGTAATTCATCAAGCATGTCAACTGATCTTCCTGCAATAAGGGCTATTAGGGGCATAGCCAAAGTCGAATTTTCGCTTCTATTCTGAATTTTCAATTTACATTCTTCTTCCATTTTCTTGACCTTCACACTCGCACACTTTTTATTGTCTTGCACGCATGTCAATTTCCTGCAATTTTGTGCGTACATGTTAGCTTTGGTTTTGACTCGGTGTAAGTATTACACAGTTTATTTGATTGATTTGCAAGATAACTGCAAGGTCGTCAAAGTATGAGTTTTAGTTCCTTTCTCGATCGTTCATCTCATTAGCAGTCTCCTTGATCAATAGTAGAGGATGAAATCTTGTTCTTCTTTCGTCAATTTTAAAACTAGAACAAAAAATTTGATGTTGCATCTGACCATCTAACAAAAATTCTTCAGAGGTACAATATGTTTGTGAATGTCGCAACTATATTACCCAAAATTGGCAGTGATTGCTTTTTCAAATCAACTTGAAAATGATTATTGCTCGGTTCTCTTAATCATTGATTTTATTTAACTAGTATGAAAACTATATATGCAATATTCTAAATATGGTTAACATAACATTCTGTCAATCAAAAGAATATCCACATGAAAAATTGTGCTTACGTGCACAATAGAAAAGAGAAAACTTTCTGATTCTGACAGAGTATTGTGATTAATCTAACTAACAAAAAATTAGTGTATTTTATTTCCAAGACTTATAATGGAATGTATTTAATGACACTTATAATCAATGAAAATATCTACTATATGATTAATAGGCTGGTTTTCTAAGACATTTTTAATCTTTCTTAATGAGAATTTTTAGGACTATATCTTGTGATATTATGATTCACATATGTATGATATATTATCCTTATCTATTAATCATGTTTCGAGTTTGTGTTATTTACGACATCCATATATGTTGGAAAATTTTAATTTGTTCAAAATCTGATGTTGCTTTTTAGGAATAATAATCTTGGATTATAGTGGATATATATAAATCCAAGGTTCAGCACGAGATATTCGTTGGTTACTTCTTTTATCCTAGTTTGAGTAATTGACCAAGAAGTGAACGTCTCTACCTTGTTCAATGTAAAAGTCCCACAAGAAAGACACAGAAAAGGGCAGCTCTTTTTAAATCCGTGCAGCGGACTCCAAAAAGGATTAACAACGATCTGAACAGACGACTCTTTCTTGGACGCGCGAAAGAGTCTGTTCTTCGGCCAGGTATAGGAGCAAGACACATGGAATTTAATTTATTGTGAATTTTACATCCAAGTGAGTTATTTATTTATAAAAATTGTGGGTTTGGACTTAATCTAACTAAGGGAAACACTCGTGTGTATGAGCAATTGTAGCTCTAACTCTTCAATTATTGGTGAATTATTTGTTACTGGCTCTCTTTGTAGAATATGTACCAACTCTCGGACAGAACCATAATATCCGATATCATTTATTTTTCCTAGTTTATATCTCTAGTAATTTTGTATTAAATTAGGTTGCAAGTGATAACCATTATTTTTTTTTTTTTTTTCTGTCTTTCAATTTTTTGTTCCTAAGAACAAGTTTGGAACATAAATCTGTTTGGTAACGTAATTTTTTTTTTTTTTATTTTAGGGACAAATTTTTAGCTTAGAAGTAGGTTTGAAATGAAAATAAGAAGTAGAAATTTTCTATTTTTCTATTTTTGGAAAAAAAATAAGAAATAAAAATTTTACTCATTGCTTACTCTTGACACCAATCGCCTACCGGTCCCTACCGACCATCTTGGAGGGAGATATTTAAGAAGGTCTATAAATAAATTTATGTTCCGAGAATAAAAGCTTTGTGTCGTAATCAAACATTAATTTTATTCAGAAACTCATCCAAATAATAGAAATAGAAAAATCTATTAATTGTCAGAAATAAGACTTGGAGATAGAATGGCGTTCACATTCTTTATTGCAAGATCCTGTCAATTTTTACGTTAATGTTACAACATTGAAGAAAAAGAAATATATTTAAAAAAAAAATTGAACAACTAAGTAAATCCAATTCTTTCATAGTGTGAAATGGTATAAGTTACTCGGATTCATGTGACCTAAGCAATTCCACTTTCATCTCAGGAGAAAAGGCCAAAAAAGGTTGGCCCCAGCTGTGTGCGTTCATCGTCATACGGTGGTTGAAAGCATCGCTGCCAGCTTTTCCCTCTGTCCCTCCACCTTGCGTTGCAGGCGGGGAGAAGACTGCATTTGCTAATCTTTAGATGCTCAATAGACATTAGTTTCTCTAATCTTTTGGAACTTAAAGTTTTGTTCAATGCACATGGGTCATGGAAGGATTGCCACAACGTATATCTTGTTTTCTCTGTGATAAATTAGCGGCTGCTCTGAAAATCTTACACAAACTCGGCCCCCAAATAAGATGACACCATCTCGACTTGCAGTTGTTACGTTGCCTGTGGTGAGCTCGTATACATCGTTTTACTTCCAAACCCGTCAGATTTAAAAATGGGGCGTGTGCACGAGAAATCAAATCATACATTGTAATGAAATACTCGAATTAAGAATAATTACGTGCAACTGGGGTAAGATCACAGAGAGTCAATGAAAAGGTTAGTGGCATTGTTGGCCTTTGTATCTGCACGATGTGGTGGGCGTGTTGGGACCGAGCTTTCGCGTACAGCGTAAACATCATAAGTCTTACCATGGTACGCGTGGATGATCGATGAGGAGCGACAGAAGTGCCTCAGCAACCAACGGCCACGACCCCTCATGCTCACTCATCGGCTGAACGAGTCAATGTCATGACTCTCGAATTCAACAAGGCTTTCTCTGTCCATCTTCACTTTTGGCAGAAGAAATTGGTAATCTGCAAGCTGGGCAAAAGCTTAGCTCGGCCAACAAAAAGAGAAATGCACACATCTTTTAGTACATACTCACAACATTTGATATTGATGTTCCAACTTTATTTTTTTTCCAGTAATAATTCAAATTTTTTCCTTTTATTTATTATAGAACACGACCACGGTCACTCAACAACTCAATCGAGGTATATGCCATGACTCTTGGTTCACTTTATTCATTTGCAGATGGAAATTAGTGCTGTCCAAGCTGAGCAAGAGCTTAGCTCAGCTGACAAACAGAGAAAAGCATACACATTTTAGTACATACCATTGACATTTGATGTTAATGCTTGAACTTTGATCTTTTTTTGTGATAATAATGCAACTTTTTTTTTTACAATTTCTTGGAGAACATGACCACAGTGCTCACCAGCTCAATCGAGTCATTGTCCTGACTTTCAGTTGCAACAAAGTTTTCTTTATCCATCTTCAATTTATTCTTTGGCATATGTAAATTAGTACTGTCCAAGCTGGGCAAGAGTTTAGCTCTACTGACAAAGAGAAAAGCATGCGCCTTTTAGTACATACCCTTGACATTTGGTGTTGATGCTTAGACTTTGATCATTTTTTGCGATAATAATTCAAATATTTTTCTATTGTTTCTTTGAGAACACAATCACGGTGCTCACCAGCTTAATCAAGTGAATGTCGTGTCTCTCTGTTCGAACAAAGTTTTCTTTATCCATCTTCACTTTATTCCTTAATTGATGGAAATTAGCGCTGTCCAAGCTGGACAAGAGCTTAACTGGGCCAACAAAGAGAGAAAAGTATACACATTTTAGTACATACCCTTGACATTTGATGTTGATGGTCAAACTTTGATCCTTTTTTTTGCGATAATAATGCAAACTTTTTTTACAATTTCTTGGATAACATGACAATAGTGCTCACCAGCTCAATCGAGTCAATGTCGTGACTTTCAGTTACAACAAATTTTTCTTTATCCATCTTCACTTTATTCTTTGGCATATGTAAATTAGTACTGTCCAAGCTGGGCAAGAGTTTAGCTCTCGACAAAGAGAAAAGCATGCACATTTTAGTACATACCCTTGACATTTGGTGTTGATGCTTAGACTTTGATCATTTTTGCGATAATAATTTAAATATTTCTCTATTGTTTCTTTGAGAACACAACCACGGTGCTCACCAGCTTAATCAAGTCAATGCCGTGTCTCTCGGTTCCAACAAAGCTTTCTTTATCCATCTTTACTTTATTCCTTGATTGATGAAAATTAGGGCTGTCCAAGCAGGGCAAGAGCTTAACTGGGCCAACAAAGAGAGAAAAGCATACACATTTTAGTACATACCCTTGACATTTGATGTTGATGGTCAAACTTTGATCCTTTTTTGTGATAATAATGCAAACTTTTTTTACTATTTCTTGGAGAACACGACCACAGTGCGCACCAGCTCAATCGAGTTAACGTCGTGACTTTCAGTTGCAATAAAGTTTTCTTTATCCATCTTCACTTTATTCTTTGGCATATGTAAATTAGTACTATCCAAGCTGGGCAAGAGTTTAGCTCTACTGACAAAGAGAAAATCATGCACATTTTATTACATACCCTTAACATTTGGTGTTGATGCTTAGACTTTGATCATTTTCTGCGATAATAATTCAAATATTTCTCTATTTTGTCTTCGAGAACACAACCACGGTGCTCACCAGCTTAATCAAGTGAATGTCGTGTCTCTCGGTTCCAACAAAGCTTTCTTTATCCATCTTTACTTTATTCCTTAATTGATAGAAATTAGTGCTGTCCAAGCTAGACAAGAGCTTAACTGGGCCAACAAAGAGAAAAAATCCTACACATTTTAGTACATACCCTTGACATTTGATGTTGATGGTCAAACTTTGATCCCTTTTTGCGATAATAATGCAAACTTTTTTTACTATTTCTTGGAGAACATGACAACAGTGCTCACCAGCTCAATCGAGTTAATGTCATGACTTTCAGTTGTAACAAATTTTTCTTTATCCATCTTCACTTAATTCTTTGGCATATGTAAATTAGTACTGTCCAAGCTGGGCAAGATTTTAACTCTACTCGACAAAGAGAAAAGCATGCACATTTTAGTACATACCCTTAACATTTGGTGTTCATGCTTAGACATTAATCATTTTTGCGATAATAATTTAAATATTTCTCTATTGCTTCTTTGAGAACACAACCACGGTGCTCACCAGCTTAATCAAGTCAATGTCGTGTCTCTCGGTTCCAACAAAGCTTTCTTTATCCATCTTTACTTTATTCCTTGATTGATGGAAATTAGGGCTGTCCAAGCTGGGCAAGAGCTTAATTGGGCCGACAAACAGAGAAAAACATACACATTTTAGTACATACCCTTGACATTTGATGTTGATGGTCAAACTTTGATTCTTTTTTGCGATAATAATGCAAACTTTTTTTACTATTTATTGGAGAACATGACAACAGTGCTCACAAGCTCAATCGAGTCAATGTCGTGACTTTCAATTGCAACAAAGTTTTCTTTATCCATCTTCACTTTATTTTTTGGCAGATGTAAATTAGTACTGTCAAAGTTGGACAAAAGCATAACTGGGCCGACAAAGAGAGAAAAACATACACATTTTAGTACATACCCTTGACATTTGATGTTGATGGTCAAACTTTGATATTTTTTTGCGATAATAATGCAAACTTTTTACTATTTCTTGGAGAACATGACCACGGTGCTCACTAGCTCAATCGAGTCAATGTCGTGACTTTCAGTTGCAACAAAGTTTTCTTTATCCATCTTCACTTTATTCTTTGGCAGATGTAAATTAGTACTGTCCAAGCTGAGCAAGAGTTTAGCTCTACTGACAAAGAGTAAAGCATGAACTTTTAGTACATACCCTTGACATTTGGTGTTGATGCTTAGACTTTGATCCTTTTTGCGATGATAATTCAAATATTTTTCTATTGTTTCTTGGAGAACACAACCACGATACTCACCAGCTTAATCAAGTGAATGTCGTGACTCTCGGTTCCAACAAACCTTTCTTTATCCATCTTCACTTTCTTCCTTGATTGATGGAAATTAGTGTTGTCCAAGTTGGACAAGAGCATAACTGAGCTGACAAAAAGGGAAAAGCATACACATTTTAGTACATACCCTTAACATTTGATGTTGATGGTCAAACTTTGATCCTTTTTTGTGATAATAATGCAAACTTTTTTTACTATTTCTTGGAGAACACGACCACAGTGCGCACCAGCTCAATCGAGTTAACGTCGTGACTTTCAGTTGCAATAAAGTTTTCTTTATCCATCTTCACTTTATTCTTTGGCATATGTAAATTAGTACTATCCAAGATGGGCAAGAGTTTAGCTCTACTGACAAAGAGAAAATCATGCACATTTTATTACATACCCTTAACATTTGATGTTGATGCTTAGAGTTTGATCATTTTCTGCGATAATAATTCAAATATTTCTCTATTTTGTCTTCAAGAACACAACCACGGTGCTCACCAGCTTAATCAAGTGAATGTCGTGTCTCTCGGTTCCAACAAAGCTTTCTTTATCCATCTTTACTTTATTCCTTGATTGATAGAAATTAGTGCTGTCCAAGCTAGACAAGAGCTTAACTGGGCAACAAAGAGAAAAAATACTACACATTTTAGTACATACCCTTGACATTTGATGTTGATGGTCAAACTTTGATTCTTTTTTGCGATAATAATGCAAACTTTTTTTACTATTTATTGGAGAACATGACAACAGTGCTCACAAGCTCAATCGAGTCAAGGTCGTGAATTTCAGTTGCAACAAAGTTTTCTTTATCCATCTTCACTTTATTTTTTGGCAGATGTAAATTAGTACTGTCAAAGTTGGACAAGAGCATAACTGGGCCGACAAAGAGAGAAAAACATACACATTTTAGTACATACCCTTGACATTTGATGTTGATGGTCAAACTTTGATATTTTTTTGCGATAATAATGCAAACTTTTTACTATTTCTTGGAGAACATGACCACGGTGCTCACTAGCTCAATCGAGTCAATGTCGTGACTTTCAGTTGCAACAAAGTTTTCTTTATCCATCTTCACTTTATTCTTTGGCAGATGTAAATTAGTATTGTCCAAGCTGAGCAAGAGTTTAGTTCTACTGACAAAGAGTAAAGCATGAACTTTTTAGTACATACCCTTGACATTTGGTGTTGATGCTTAGACTTTAATCCTTTTTTGCGATGATAATTCAAATATTTTTCTATTGTTTCTTGGAGAACACAACCACGATACTCACCAGCTTAATCAAGTGAATGTCGTGACTCTCGGTTCCAACAAACCTTTCTTTATCCATCTTCACTTTATTCCTTGATTGATGGAAATTAGTGTTGTCCAAGTTGGACAAGAGCATAACTGAGCTGACAAAAAGAGAAAAGCATACACATTTTAGTACATATCCTTGACATTTGATGTTGATGGTCAAACTTTGATCCTTTTTTGTGATAATAATGCAAACTTTTTTAACTATTTCTTGGAGAAGACGACCACAGTGCGCACCAGCTCAATCGAGTTAACGTCGTGACTTTCAGTTGCAATAAAGTTTTCTTTATCCATCTTCACTTTATTCTTTGGCATATGTAAATTAGTACTATCCAAGCTGGGCAAGAGTTTAGCTCTACCGACAAAGAGAAAATCATGCACATTTTATTACATACCCTTAACATTTGGTGTTGATGCTTAGACTTTGATCATTTTCTGCGATAATAATTCAAATATTTCTCTATTGTGTCTTCGAGAACACAACCACGGTGCTCACCAGCTTAATCAAGTGAATGTCGTGTCTCTCGGTTCCAACAAAGCTTTCTTTATCCATCTTTACTTTATTCCTTGATTGATAGAAATTAGTGCTGTCCAAGCTAGACAAGACCTTAACTGGGCCAACAAAGAGAAAAAATCCTACACATTTTAGTACATACCCTTGACATTTGATGTTGATGGTCAAACTTTGATCCCTTTTTGCGATAATAATGCAAACTTTTTTTACTATTTCTTGGAGAACATGACAACAGTGCTCACCAGCTCAATCGAGTTAATGTCATGACTTTCAGTTGTAACAAATTTTTCTTTATCCATCTTCACTTAATTCTTTGGCATATGTAAATTAGTACTGTCCAAGCTGGGCAAGATTTTAACTCTACTGACAAAGAGAAAAGCATGCACATTTTAGTACATACCCTTAACATTTGGTGTTCATGCTTAGACATTAATCATTTTTTGCGATAATAATTTAAATATTTCTCTATTGCTTCTTTGAGAACACAACCACGGTGCTCACCAGCTTAATCAAGTCAATGTCGTGTCTCTCGGTTCCAACAAAGCTTTCTTTATCAATCTTTACTTTATTCCTTGATTGATGGAAATTAGGGCTGTCCAAGCTGGGCAAGAGCTTAATTGGGCCGACAAACAGAGAAAAACATACACATTTTAGTACATACCCTTGACATTTGATGTTGATGGTCAAACTTTGATTCTTTTTTGCGATAATAATGCAAACTTTTTTTACTATTTATTGGAGAACATGACAACAGTGCTCACAAGCTCAATCGAGTCAATGTCGTGACTTTCAGTTGCAACAAAGTTTTCTTTATCCATCTTCACTTTATTCTTTGGCAGATGTAAATTAGTATTGTCCAAGCTGAGCAAGAGTTTAGCTCTACTGACAAAGAGTAAAGCATGAACTTTTTAGTACATACCCTTGACATTTGGTGTTGATGCTTAGACTTTGATCCTTTTTTGTGATAATAATTCAAATACTTTTCTATTGTTTTTTGGAGAACACAACCACGGTGCTCACCAGATTAATGAAGTCAATGTCATGTCTCTCGGTTCCAACAAAGCTTTCCTTATCCATCTTCACTTTATTCCTTGATTGATGGAAATTAGCGCTATCCAAGCTAGACAAGAGCATAACTGGGCCGACAAAGAGAGAAAAGCATACACATTTTAGTACATACCCTTAACATTTGATGTTGATGGTCAAAATTTGATCCTTGTTTTGCGATAATAATGCAAACTTTTTTTACTATTTCTTGGAGAACATGACCACAGTGCTCACTAGCTCAATCGAGTCAATGTCGTGACTTTCAGTTTCAACAAAGTTTTCTTTATCCACCTTCACTTTATTCTTTGGCTGATGTAAATTAGTACTGTCCAAGCTGAGCAAGAATTTAGCTCTCCTAAGAAAGAGTAAAGCATGAACTTTTTAGTACATACCCTCGACATTTGGTGTTGATGCCTAAACTTTGATCCTTTTTTGCAATAATAATTCAAATACTTTTCTATTGGTTTTTGGAGAACACAACCACGGTGCTCACCAGATTAATAAAGTCAATGTCATGTCTCTCGGTTCCAACAAAGCTTTCCTTATCCATCTTCACTTTATAATTTGATTGATGGAAATTAGTGCTGTCCAAGCTAGACAATAGCATAACTGGGATGACAAAGAGAGAAAAGCATACGCATTTTAGTACATACCCTTGACATTTGATGTTGATGGTCAAACTTTGATCCTTTTTTGCGATAATAATGCAAAATTTTTTTACTATTTCTTGGAGAACATGACCACAGTGCTCACTAGCTCAATCGAGTCAATGTCGTGACTTTCAGTTTCAACAAAGTTTTCTTTATCCACCTTCACTTTATTCTTTGGCAGATGTAAATTAGTATTGTCCAAGCTGAGCAAGAATTTAGCTCTACTAAGAAAGAGTAAAGCATGAACTTTTTAGTACATACCCTCGACATTTGGTGTTGATGCCTAAACTTTGATCCTTTTTTGCAATAACAATTCAAATACTTTTCTATTGTTTTTTGGAGAGCACAACCGCGGTGCTCACCAGATTAATGAAGTCAATGTCATGTCTCTCGGTTCCAACAAAGCTTTCCTTATCCATCTTCACTTTATTCCTTGATTGGTGGAAATTAACGTTGTCCAAGCTAGACAAGAGATTAACTATGCCATTAAAGGGAGAAAGGCATACACATTTTAGTACATACCCTTGACATTTGATGTTGATGGTCAAACTTTGATCCTTTTTTTGCAATAATAATGCAAACTTTTTTTACTATTTCTTGGAGAACATGACCACAGTGCTCACTAGCTCAATCGAGTCAATGTCGTGACTTTTAGTTTTAACAAAGTTTTCTTTATCCATCTTCACTTTAGTCTTTGGTAGATGTAAATTAGTACTGTCCAAGCTGAGCAAGAATTTAGCTCTACTAAGAAAGAGTAAAGCATGAACTTTTTAGTACATACCCTCGACATTTGGTGTTGATGCCTAAACTTTGATCCTTTTTGCAATAATAATTCAAATACTTTTCTATTGTTTTTTGAGAGCACAACCGCGGTGCTCACCAGATTAATGAAGTCAATGTCATGTCTCTCGGTTCCAACAAAGCTTTCCTTATCCATCTTCACTTTATTCCATGATTGGTGGAAATTAACGTTGTCCAAGCTCCACAAGAGATTAACTATGCCAACAAAGGGAGAAAGGCATACACATTTTAGTACATACCTTTGACATTTGATGTTGATGGTCAAACTTTGATCCTTTTTTTGCAATAATAATGCAATTTTTTTTTACTATTTCTTGGAGAACATGACCACGGTGCTCACCAGCTCAATCGAGTCAATGTCGTGACTTTTAGTTTTAACAAAGTTTTCTTTATCCATCTTCACTTTAGTCTTTGGCAGATGTAAATTAGTACTGTCCAAGCTGAGCAAGAGTTTAGCTGTACTAACGAAGAGTAAAGCATGAACTTTTTAATACATACCCTTGACATTTGGTGTTGATGCTTAGACTTTGATCCTTTTTTGCGATAATAATTCAAATACTTATCTATTGTTTTTTGGAGAACACAACCACGGTGCTCACCAGATTAATGAAGTTAATGGCATGTCTCTCGGTTCCAACAAAGCTTTCCTTATCCATCTTCACTTTATTCCTTGATTGATGGAAATTAGCGCTGTCCAAGCTAGACAAGAGCATAACTGGGCCGACAAAGAGAGAAAAACATACACATTTTAGTACATACCCTTGACATTTGATGTTGATGGTCAAACTTTGATCCTTTATTGCGATAATAATGCAAACTTTTTTTACTATTTCTTGGAGAACATGACCACAGTGCTCACTAGCTCAATCGAGTCAATGTCTTGACTTTCAGTTTCAACAAAGTTTTCTTTATCCACCTTCACTTTATTCTTTGGCATATGTAAATTAGTACTGTCCAAGCTGAGCAAGAATTTAGCTCTACTAAGAAAGAGTAAAGCATGAACTTTTTTGTACATACCCTCGAATTTGGTGTTGATGCCTAAACTTTGATCCTTTTTTGCAATAACAATTCAAATACTTTTCTATTGTTTTTTGGAGAGCACAACCGCGGTGCTCACCAGATTAATGAAGTCAATGTCGTGTCTGTCGGTTCCAACAAAGCTTTCTTTATTCATCTTCACTTTATTTCTTGATTGATGGAAATTAAGGCTATCCAAGCTGGACAAGAGCTTAACTAGGCCGACAAAGAGAGAAAAAAATACACATTTTAGTACATACCCTTGACATTTGATGTTGATGGTCAAACTTTGATCCTTTTTTTGCGATAATAATGCAAACTTGTTTTACTATTTCTTGGAGAACATGACCACAGTGCTCACCAGCTCAATCGAGTCAATGTTGTGACTTTTAGTTGCAACAAAGTTTTCTTTATCCATCTTCACTTTATTCTTTGGCAAATGTAAATTAGTACTGTCCAAGCTGGGCAAGAGTTTAGCTGTACTGACAAAGAGAAAAGCATGCACCTTTTAGCACATACACTTGACATTTGGTGTTGATACTTAGACTTTGATCCTTTTTTTGCGAGAATAATTCAAATATTTTTCTATTGTTTCTGTGATAACATATCCACGGTGCTCACCAGCTTAATCAAGTCAATGTCGTATCTCTCGGTTCCAACAAAGCTTTCTTTATCCATTTTCACTTTATTCCTTGATTGATGGAAATTAGTTCTGTCGAAGCTGGATAGGAGCATAACCGGGCCGACAAAGAGAGAAAAGCATACACATTTTAGTACAGAGCCTTGACATTTGATGTTGATGGTCAAACTTTGATCCTTTTTTGTGATAATAATGCAAAAAAAATTTACAATTTCTTTGAGAACATGACCGCAGTGCTCACCAGCTCAATCGAGTCAATGTTGTGACTTTCAGTTGCAACAAAGTTTTCTTTATCCATCTTCAATTTATTCTTTGGCAGATTTAAATTAGTACTGTCCAAGCTGTGCAAGAGTTTAGCTCTACTGACAAGGAGAAAAGCTTACATCTTTTAATACATACCCTTGACATTTGGTGTTGATGCTTAGACTTTGATCATTTTTTGCGATAATAATTCAAATATTTTTCTATTGTTTCTTTGAGAACACAACCACGGTGCTCACCAGCTTAATCAAGTGAATGTCGTGTCTCCCGGTTCCAACAAAGCTTTCTTTATGGATCTTCACTTTATTCCTTGATTGATGGAAATTAGGGCTGTCCAAACTGGACAAGAGCTTAACTGGGCCGACGAAGAGAGAAAAGCATACACATTTTAGTACATACCCTTGACATTTGATGTTGATGGTCAAACTTTGATCCTTTTCTGGCGATAATAATGCAAACTTTTTTTTCTATTTCTTGGAGAACATGACCACAGTGCTCACCATCTCAATTGAGTCAATGTCGTGACTTTCAGTGGCAACAAAGTTTTCTTTATCCATATTCACTTTATTTTTTAGCAGATGTAAATTAGTACTGTCCAAACTGGGCAAGAGTTTAGCTCTACTGACAAAGAGAAAAGCATGAACCCTTTGGTACATACCCTTGACACTTGGTGTTGATGCTTAGACTTTTATTGTTTTTTGCGATAATAATTCAAATATTTTTCTATTGTTTCTTGGAGAACACAACCACAGTGCTCACCAGATTAGTCAAGTCAATGTCGTGTCTCTCGGTTCCAACAAAGCTTTTATTATCCATCTTCACTTTATTCCTTGATTGATGGAAATTAGGGTTGTCCAAGTTGGACAAGAGCTTAACTGGGCCGACAAAGAGAGAAAAGCTTACACATTTTAGTACATACCATTGATATTTGATGTTGATGGTCAAACTTTGATCCTTTTTTTGCGATAATAATGCAAACTTTTTTTACTATTTCTTGGAGAACATGACCACAGTGCTCACCAGCTCAATCGAGTCAATGTTGTGACTTTCAGTTGCAACAAAGTTTTCTTTATCCATCTTCACTTTATTCTTTGGCATATGTAAATTAGTATTGTCCAAGCTGGGCAAGAGTTTAGCTCTACTGACAAAGAGAAAAGCATGCACCTTTTAGCACATACCCTTCACATTTGGTGTTGATGCTTAGACTTTGATCCTTTTTTGCGATAATAATTCAAGTATTTTTCTACTATTTCTTGGAGAACACGACCACATGCTCATCAGCTCAATTGAGTCAATATCGTGGCTCTCGGTTGCAACAAAGCTTTCTTCATCCATCTTCACTTTATTCCGCGATAGATGGAAATTAGTGTTATCCAAAATGGACAAGAGCTTAGCTCGGTCAACGAAGAGAGAAAAGCATATATCTTTTAGTACGTACCATTGATGTTTGATGTTGATGCTCAAACTTTTATTCTTGTTTTAGATAATAATTCAAATCATTTTCTACTGTTTCTTGAAGAACACGACTGCGGTGCTCACCAGCTCAATTGAGTCAATGTCATGACTCTTGGTTGCAACAAAGTTTCTTTATCCATCTTCACTTTATTCCATGACAGATGGAAATTAGTGTTGTCCTAGCTAGGCAAGAGCTTAGCTTGGCTGAGAGAGAGAGAGAAGCATATAGCTTTTAGTACATTCCCTCAATGTTTGATGTTGATGTTCAAACTTTAATCATTTTTCCAATAATAATTCAAACTCTTTTCTTACTGTTTTTTGAAGAACACAACCAATTTCATTATTGTAAGTGAGTTTAATGTTTCTTAAGGTTTCCCAAATTTGCTCAATTTATGTTTCTCATTTGTAATTTTATGTTTAAGACTACTTAATTCACAAGCTAATGCATTGTTTGTCAAAAAATGGTGAAGTTGGCATGATTGGACCTAAACGACATCGTCTAACATATTTCTTGCCCCGAAACTAACAAATTGGTGCAAAATTATTTAGGAAAAAGTTTTTCAAACTCTAAACCTAACCTCTAAATTGAGGAACTGGGGCTAAATGCAATTTGACTAGATTCAGCTTGGCTAGAAATCGTGATATATTTTTCATGATCTTACTACTTAAATGATATTGTGTGACATAAGAATTAATTAAAAAAAAAACATTTACCATTACCAAAGAAAAACACTTATGAACTAATGAAATATTGGTAATCAAGAAAGAAAAATATTTTAAAAAATTGACTATCACAAGAAAAATGTTTTGAAATGAACAAACAAAATATACGTCATAAATTAGATATATTATTTTTTTAATAATTGTGCTTTTGAAAGCCACCAATTTGTGGCATTATTTTAGGCAAGACGGCTTACAATATTGCCCGATATCTGAAGACTAATCGAAGCCCAGAACATGTGGGTCTAGTGGTATCTTCTCGGTTCAAGAGATTTTAAATCATCTTACTTAGGTTGGGCTGGGCTGGGCTGGGAACTCATCTTATCAAACAAATCGAAAACGATGATTCAAGTGAGAAGCCCTAAAACACATTCCTATTATTTATTTGCCGCATGCTTCGCGCGAGGCTCTTAAGAAGATTATATTTAAAAGCAATAAATCACGCTAAATTCTATTTTGTTTCAAATGTTGTCCTTAAAAGACAATTCAATGTTCAGATATTCTCAGTTAACTAAATTTTGGGGGAAAAAAAGATATGAATTACATGGACATGGAGATCTTGATTCTAAGTCCATACTTCCTCTTATTTTACAAGAAAATTAAGGATACTATTCATTAGCATGAATTTGGCAATGAACTACATATAGCTAATTTTGTCTATGAAAACGCTTCCTATAAATAAGGGAAAATTCCAAATAAGGACTTGAAATGCCTTGTTTTCTCAAATAAGAGCAAAATAAACTTTATTTCAAATAAGGATATGAAGTGACCATATTGTCTCAAATAAAAGTTTGGAGTATCATATCAGTTTTAAAAAATGACATAATCTCTCAAACCAAAGGGCATTTTTGTCTTTTTCTTTAAAAAAATTTCTATTAATTTCTTTTTTTTTCTTTTTTCTTTTTCCTCTTGCCTATGTCGACCGTGGCAAAGGTCGTTGGACTTAGGCAAGGGCGACCCTTGCCCGACGCCATTGCAAGTGACCCTCGCGAGATCCGATGAGGGTGGCCCTTACTTGAGGCAGGTAACCTCCGCTAGCCATTGATGGCAATGGTTGGGGAGGGAAGAGAAAAAAAGAGAAAGAAAAAGAAAAAAAAAAAGAAAAAGAAAAAGAAAAAAAGAAAAAATGAAAGAAATTTAATTTTTTTTTTAAATATAGTTACAATTTTGTGACCAAAATACCTCTTCTCAGATGGCTGGAATAGTCACTAGCCAACCAAATGCCCTTATTTGAGATAATTTGACCATTTCAAGCCCTTATTTAATATAATGTTTTTCAAACCCTTATTTAAGAAGACGATAGCATTTTAAGCCCTTATTTGGAATTTTTCCTATAAATAATAGTATGTGCTTTTTTGAAATTTTTTTCATCTTGTAGTTCTTGAACGTTAGCTCTCATTTGATTCAGATTTTAGAGGGTAGTATCTAGGCTCAAAGTTTTGAACCAGTGTCAAACAAATTTCAGAGCAAAGGCAATTGTCATTCTTTTGAAATGGCAGCATAAGTAATCTTTATACTCTCAATGCGAATCCATCCCTTGCTTTCATATTTTATTCAGAACAATCCTTTGGACCACCTACATAAATGAATTTTGCTGATGGACACAATCTCAGTTTGGCCTATAGATAGGCTTCGTGGTTGGGAATCTCTGCACTATCCCTCAGCTTTATAGGGAAAATTCCCAGGACAATGCTGCTGCAGATTTGTTTTGACACAAATGAATGCGGCTCATTGAGGAACCGCAAGTAATGGAGAGAAAGAGCAATCAAGTTTCACAATGGAGCTAATGGCAGCATCCTTCAGATTTAATCTTGATATCCTTGGCTCCTCATCAATGATCAACCCAATCCTTCCTCTTAAATCCATATGTTGCTGCAGATAGCTCGCTAGTCTTCATACTCATTCTCTTCATCATCATCCTCGTTGTTTTCTGCATATCTCCATCCTTCATCATCATTCTCTTGGTCCTCTTCCATCTCTTCCCTATCTTCTTCCTCGTATATCTCTTCTTTAACTGGCCACGGTTTCTTCACCACATTCAAAGTGACAGGAGTAGGGCTGCTGTCACCTTTCCTCTTAGCGGACTTTGCTGGAGACGTCTTCAAGTTCGGTTTCTGCCTGCTTTGTTTCTGGCTTTCCCTGTTGGCGCGCTTTCTGCTGTAATTATCTTGATAACTAGCTTCATCCAATTCATGATCCGCGTTGCACATGCCATCCTCAGCATTCGCATCAGCCATGTACTTGCGATGCTCTCTTCTCAAGTGAAGTTTGAGCTTGTACTCAAGAATATAAGCCTTGCCAAACGTCTCATACAGACAAGCATAAGGGCGGTCAGGCGGAAAAGCTTTTGTAGGGATCTTCTCCGGAGGTGGTGTTGTACTTCGTCACCTCAACTGCTGCATTCTGTGTAATTATGTAGAAAGTCCAAGACACAGATTCACTATCCATGCCGATTCATGGCTAGCTAATTTCAGCTGCTTTACCTTCTACAAATGTTTTGATTTTTTTTTTTTATTTCTTTTCTTTTCCAGCTTCACTCAGTGTTTAGTATCTTGCTCATCTTGCATCTCATTAGGGATCGAAGCCAATGCTTAAATTTCTGTGCAATGAATGGGTTTGCTAAGGCTCCATTTTTTTTTTTCACGAAATTTTTTTTTGAAAAATGATCATTTATATCTCTTAAAATAATGAATTAATATCCTGAAAACCCAAAACTGGTACACCTATAACAAATTTACTCTAAACTAATTTTTTGACCATAAAAAACTTAAAACTGGTACACTTTTGCAAATTTACTCTAAATTGGTATACTTGTAATAAATTTACATTTTATTAGTTTTCGTTAAATTTTATTGTCAAATTACTAAATTAAATGACACGTAACATTAGATTAATGTACTAATTTATAATTTTACTATAGGTTTGTCATAGTTATACCATTTGTGTGGTTTTTTGTGTTATAAATCTAATTTAACGAATGGTATATTTGTCATAAATGTATCAGTTTAAGGTTTGTGGAGGTTGAACGGAGTAAATTTGTTATAGGAATACTAATTTAGGGTTTTTTTGTGGCCACTTAGGATAATTTTATCATATGTGTACTAGTTTAGGGTTTTTCATGATCAAAAAATTAGTTTAGGGTAAATTTATCACAAATGTACCAATTTAGCGTTTTTTCAGGGTATTTATTAACTCAATAATAATTAACCAATGAAAAATGTTTTCATCATCGACAACAATTTTTGTCTAAATATTTTTGTGGATGATGAAAATATTTTTGTTCGTTAATTTTTGTAAGCTGTGCAAGTGATCCTTTTAGAAAAAATATTTTTCAAAATCACTCATTTTCTACAAAATAAATAGAACATTATCCTTTCATTGCTTGATTTGCATCTACATATCTTTGCGTGTAGTATACTATGAAAAGAGGAAGCAAGAGCAACTCTTTCGCGCTAGGATGCCATGTAGGTTTAAGCTTGGCCAAGTTTCTATATTTTAGGCCAATTTCACTCTAGTATATCACTAGGCCGAGAATTGACCCATCCAGAACCAAACACCTCTAGTTCAAATTGAAAAATTGACCACAAAAAAATCACGCTGATGATCAACAATCCAACACGTAACCTGCAGATTAAAAGAACGCAGCTAGTGTAACTTGGATCTGTAGTCCCAGTTCCGGTTTCTAATAAACAAAACATTTATAAATGAAACGTTTCATGAAGAAAATGACGGCCATTCATGAGGTTAACTGTTTTTCTTCAGCAACTAATGTGGACAATACTGTAAATTTTCATCTACATGAAGCATAATCTCTACGGTTAATTTTTTACGACGTGCGCATTTTCGATACTGATGATTGCAACAATTGTTGATGAGAAGCTCAAGAAAAGATACGAAGCTGAAATTGAAATATTTTCGAACTCAATATAGTCTACATAACCGTTAAGTGTCATTTGAGAATGGATTAAATTATTTTTCTTGAGAATCTTAGCTAAATTAATGTTAACTTCATTAGTCATACATCCTTTCAATTTTCTTAACTTCATTCACCATGGAGTAGAGATTATTCTAGAAAAGAAAAATGAGCTAGTTCCTTTCGAGGGAACATTTAATTTGCTATGCACAGGGAAAAAAATAGTGACAAGAAAAAGAGCTCGAGAGGTCAATAAGTAACTTCGCAAAATTTGGTGCTATTGTGCAACGTGGTCAAAGTTCGGGAAAGTAATTTACGACTAATGTGTACAATACAGCTAATTTCCAATGACACAAAGCATTCCTCAACAGTTAATTTTCAATGATATTAGCGTTCTCTCTTACTCAGTGCATGTGTTGTTATATTATAATAATTGCTATGAATATATTACCGACAGTCATTGAAATTCGTGACTATGCTACAACGATACATATAAACCACGTTGAGAAGAAAGATAGGAATATAAGAAAGAGGGAACATATTCAATTGAGAAGATAGGCCAACACATCTAAATTGCCATGGGCGTAATGTAATCAACCCAACTAATTACAACAAATGACAACACTCAATCATATGATCCAAACTAATGTTGAATTATTTATTGCAACAAATGCCACCAACGGCGGAATTTTGAAGCTTCTGACAGTTTTTGCTTCAAGTCGGGATTGAGATAGAGGTTACTTAGGTTAGGTGGAAGGGTAGGCAACTCTTTAAGAAAATCACAACGTAGCAAATCCAGAGTCTGAAGACTTGACATGAAATGGATTTCTGATGGAAGGCCGTATATACGTGTACCTGAAAGCCTCAGTTCTCTAAGCCGATGTAGATTTGAAATGGCCCTCGGAATGACTCCCTCCAAACTCCTACACCAGGAGGCATGTACTTCTTCAAGACTTACCAACTCTCCAATTTCACGAGGAAATTTTCTTAAGAAACAAGAATCCACCTTCAGCACTTTCAAAATCCGCAGGTTTTTAATCGAATCGGGCAATTTTGAAATACCCGTACCTGAAATATCTAACTCTTCTAATGAGTATCCCTTTATACCAATGAATTCTGGAAGCTTTCTTAGCCCACGACAATCCCTCAAAGACAAGCGTCTAAGTCGCCACAAGTCTCCAATTGACTCGGTAGTTCAAGAATTTTCGCATCATCCAAGGCTAGCACTGAAAGAGATATCCTGAAGTCACAAACGAAACCTGGAACACGAACCAATGAGAAGCAATTAGTGGCACTAAGAATTTGCAGTTGGAATAATTTGCCTATCGATGCAGGAAGTTCTCGTACGGAAGTGCCATCAATCAGGAGATCTTTCAAAGCTTTCATCCCATCCATTTCTGTCGGCAACATGCTAAGTTCGAAGCATGACTTCAAATTTAGGGTAACCAAGAGCTTTAGATCATTAACTGAAGGATCTAAATGAACCAATGGAGAACATCGCTCAAGATCAGTATCTCCAAATTTGGGCAACAAGAGAAGCTGGGGGTAACTAATAAGTCCGCACTCCCTATAAGGTTCAAGACTTTGAGACGCTCCATCTGCAAAACAAGGGAAACAGTTCAGATGGCGTAGAACTCTCATTTTTCTTGAGGGCCAAGACAAACGCAACAGCAAATCAGCTATAAACCACCTTAATTCCTTTGCAACCTCCCATGGATTCTATAACCTTACTCCACGAAAGATCGAGAATAACTAGGGTCTCATTTTTCTCTAAATGAATGCTCACTGCATCTCGAGGGCGCCCTTGCCAATGAAGCCACCGAACATTCAATAAAGCAATCTGCAAATTTTCTACCAATATTGGCGCGTCCCAAGCTGAGAAATGCCCTGTTCGGCAGGATCTCATAGCCTGCCACTTCAGTGTTAAGGTAGTCTGTTTTCTGTATGATGGACCACAAAAGTCAACAAAAGAAACGTGAAAGTCTTCACACAGAAATAATTACTATGGATGCCTAAACTACCATGAGGTAAAGAAAATGCTTCATCCATGAACCTTTTGAAGAAAATTGGAAAACAAATTAAGGCTCGAATGCTTCATATTCCCCCCAAATAAAAATAAAAATAAAAATCCAACCCCAAAAACCCCCACCGACACCTTTTTCCCCTTGTTCGTGTCCTGAGCCATGGCAGGAATCAATCCAACACCTGCTCCTGGATCATGGAAACCTTCGCGTATAATCTCCTAGGGAAAATTACCATAAAAGTAATTGTAAGCTGAAACTGGATGAATTTCTGGATTTTTGCATATACAGATCGTCCCCACCTGACAACCTGCATGCATTTTGTTCCTGTTGGAGAAATCTTCTTGAAGTGTTTTGAAGTTGACAAAACGTTTATATCAGTCTAGTCTGAAGGCTTGCAGACTCTGCTATTTAAAGTCTGAAGACCTCCGGACAGCCAGACTCAAGACTCAAAGTCTATCCTCATTGACAGTCTCTAATCCGTTGAAGAAAGGCTATCCAGAACTGGATGTTTCGTTGAGGATTTAACCTTATCAACTGGAGAAGATCTCGTGGCTGGAGAAGACATAACGGAGTCCTTTGATTGATCGAAGATTGACTCGATAATTGAAGATCCGGTGATTGCCTAAATATTAGTATAAGGTTCTGCTTATGGAAACCGAGATCCTGATTGTATGGGCGAACATGATTGATGGGCTATCAACACGTTCCTTTTATAGCTTGAACAATCTTCCTAATTGATTCCGTCCAACGGGTAGATTGGAGGAATTCCTTTGGTAAGTGCCAACGGGTATGATGGCATAAAGGAGTATATAAGGAAGACCATCTTAGTTGTTCAAGGTGTGCGCGATAGAAGAATTCCAAAGTTGAAGCTCCTATTTGTTTAGATAAATCCTTTGAGCGAATACTTGTATACAAAAAGAGAGTCTATATTTGTGCGGTGAGACCTTGATAAGAGCTCCCATGACTCTTTGCCATGAG
Source organism: Eucalyptus globulus (assembly GCA_014182545.1). Classification (NCBI taxonomy): domain Eukaryota; kingdom Viridiplantae; phylum Streptophyta; class Magnoliopsida; order Myrtales; family Myrtaceae; genus Eucalyptus; species Eucalyptus globulus. Next base: position 6,842,547 of record CM024723.1, on the reverse strand, counting down.
AGGGAACATCGAATCCCGCTGGCCGCAATCTTAAGCGCAACGTCGGGGTGGTGGGTCCTCCGCTAGTGTTGCCCCAGGGTTTACCCGCCGGCTGTACGGGGTTCCCTGGGTACCAAAAAAAAAAAAAGAGAGAGAGAGACCTTGAGGGGGTGTGGTAAAACATCTACACTGTGGAATCAAGGCTGTCGGTGCGTAACTTCTCTTTTGATCATAGTGAAATCCAGCCGTGGGCTTGCGGAAGATGGACGTAGGCTTGGAATAAGCCGAACCACTATAAATCATGTGTTTAATTTTCTCTTCCTCATTCTCTCTACCTCGATCGTATTTCATTTTGTTACTTAAGAGAGAATTTACTTTCTATCATTTGCTAAGAATCGCTTCCGTATATCGATAAATTGTTTAGGCACCTATTCACCCCCCTCTAAGTACTCATACTAGCAATATCAATTGGTATCAGAGCCTGTGTACTTACTTTATTTGAAGTGTTTTACTTCATAGTAAAAGATCCATGGCTAGTATGCTAGCACAGGGCTGATGGAAGGGCAAAGCAATACTGACCACCCTACTTTGATGGAAAGGATTACAACATCTGGAAGAACAAGATGAAAGCTTTCCTACGATCAAAGGATCCTCTAGAATGGGACGTTGTAGAAAAAGGAATTACTCCTACCACTGCATCGGTCTCGAAAGAGGAAAAGCGAAGAAACCAGCGGAATGTCTCGGGGAAGAAATAATCAAGAGACAAACACTCGATGCAAAAGCAATTTACTCCTTATATTGTGCTTTATCACCAACTGAATATAATAGAATATCTTCTTGTGGTACAGCAAAAAAGAAGTTTGGGACAGATTGCATATCACTTATGAAGGAACAGTCAGTGAAGGAAACAAGAATCAACATTCTTCTCGGTCAATACAAAGCCTTCAGAATGAAACCAGGAGAATCAATATCTGACATGTTTAGTCGTTTTACAGATATTGTGAATGGTCTTGAAAATCAAGGTCAACCAACTTCTGATCCCATGAAGGTAAACAAGCTACCGCGTGGACTCTCTAGGGATTGGAATCACATAAAGACTTCGATAAGAGAGACGCGAGAGAATTATGCCACTATCTGTCGACGAGCTAATTGGAACTCTTCAATCTTATGAAGTGGAACGGATCAATGAAGATGAAGATCCAAAAGGTAAGAAATCCATTGCATTAAAATCAAATGATGATTCGATGATACAGATTCTGAAGAAGATATGGACGATGAGGAGCTTGCTCTCATGATAAGAAGATTCAGAAAACTGAATAGAAAAGGAAGAAGGTTCAACTCAAAGAAACAAAGCTTTCAAAGACAAAGACCAAGTACGGTGATGATGAGGAACAAACAAAGACATAATCTGCTTTGAATGTAAGAAAAATGGACATATCATACCCAACTGTCCTCTTTTGAAGAAGAAGAAAGGAAAAGCTGAAAAATTTCGAAAAGCTCTCAAAGCCGAAACCTGGAGTGACACAGAGTGTGAAGAAAGTGATAATGAATATGCCAATCTATGTCTGATGGCATAATCGGACTTAGACGAATCGGACTCGAGGCAGTGAATTTGAGGCAAGTAATTTTAAAATTCCTGTCAAAGTTTCTAAATATATTGATGAACTATGCTTTAGTCTTAAGACTTCTCTCAAAAGAATTTCCGAACTGAAAAAAAAAAGAAAACTCAGCTCTAAAACAAAAAGAAAATGTTTTAGCAGAAAGAGTTAAAAGTCTAGACTTGTCTGTTTCCAATCTTAAAGAAAATGAAGATAATCTTTTAAAAAAAAATGCTTTTTAAAAACAGACTTATCAAATATATCAAAGAAATTTTCTATAGGATCTGAAAAACTTGAGAAAATTCTTTCAGCACAAAGACCTTACTTCAATAAGTCGGTCTAGGTATGACAGAAGAAACAATTCCCTTGATTGATTTTCCTAAAGTAAAAGAAAGAATTAAGAAAAGACTCTCGAGTGAGGTTTACAAAAATCACTTCAAGAAAGTTTTTGTTAAATTTGTAGGTAGAAATGCTCTAAAATGTTCAAAATGTAACAGTCCGGATCATTTTGAAAAAGAGTGTCCTATGGTTTGGAAACATGTTAAGAAAATATGGGCTAATCTGCTTATGTTACTAACACCAAAGGACCCAAGAAAGTTTGGGTACCAAAGAAAGCTTGAGACTCTTTTTTAAATGCAGGTCACCGTCAAGAAAAAGGTAAAGTGGTATCTTGACGGTGGATGCTCAAGACACATGACGGGAGACTCAAAATGTTTCATAAAGCTTGCTCAAGTAAATGGTGGAAAAGTTTCATTTGGAGGAAACAACAAAGGAAGTATTGTGGGATTTGGAACTGTGAAAATTGGAAATCTCACAATAAGTAATGTTTCCTTAGTGGAAGGACTCAATTACAATCTTCTCAGCATTAGTCAGCGTGTGATATTGGTTTCAAGATCTTCTTTCAAGAAGGAATATGTTACGGAATCAGTAAAGACTCTACTCAGTCTTTCATGGGTCGTAGACATGGAAACATCTATCTTCGGATGTGAAACCAAATGAATCGCAATGTTTTATCTCAATTCAAGACGAAGCAAGCTTATGGCACATAAAGCTTGGTCATGTCAACATGAAGCAATTAGCCAAAATCTCATCAAAACAGCTTGTTCGAGGACTACCCAGATTACCTTATCAAAAGACTGATCCATGTACTCCATGTATTCTGGGAAAACAGGTAAGAAATTCATTTAAGCCAATAAATCATGTCTCTACTAATCATGTACTACAGTTGCTACATATGGATCTCTTCGGACCAACCAGAACACAAAGTATTGGAGGTAAGAAATATTGCCTAGTAATTGTGGACGATTACTCCCGTTTACTTGGGTATATTTCCTTGCAAGTAAGTCTGAAACCTTCTCGTATTTTGAAAAGTTTGCTAAAAAGGTTCAAAATGAAAAAGGATGTGTTATCTCTTGTATAAGAACATTATATTTGAGATCATGGAGGTGAATTTGAAAATCAAGATTTTACAAAATTTTGTGATGAATCTGGCTTTAATCATGTGTTCTCCTCTCCATATACTCCTCAGCAAAATGGAGTTGTGGAAAGAAAGAACAGATCTCTTCAGGAAATGGCTAGAACTCTTTTAATAGAAAGCAAGATTTCTTCACGATTTTGGGCTGAAGCTGTTTCAACAGCTTGTTATATCATCAATAGAGTCTTCTTAAGACCTATTCTAGAGAAAACCCTTATGAATTGTTCAAAGATAAGAAGCCTATTGTTTCATACTTTCATGTATTTGGTTGCAAATGTTTTATACTGAAAAATGCAAAAGATCGAGTTGGTAAGTTTGAAGAAAGATCAGATGAAGGTATCTTCCTTGGATATTCTACATCAAGCAAAGCCTTCAGAGTCTATAACAAGAAAAGCCAGTCTGTGGAGGAGTCAATGAATGTCAAATTTCAAGACTCAACACAAGATGAATCAAGTCGACTCATCAAGAAGAGTCCGAAACTCGCTCCAGACCTTCCAAAGCTTACAACTCAAGAAGCATCTCGGACTGGAAAACCAGCATCGGGATGTTCGTGAAGATTCAATCAAAGAGAGATCATCAAATAGACAAATCAACAAGTAACTAGAAGCATAAGTCCAGTCATCCCAAAGATCTAATAATCGGCGAAATTAATGAAGGAATTCGCACCAGATCCAAAAGGCGAGAAGAGTCTAGTCTTTGTAGCTCTTGTTTTGAAATTGAACCAAAAGCATAGATGAAGCTTTGTCGATGAAAGCTGGATTGAAGCTATGCAAGAAGAGCTCGGACAGTTCAGCATTAATGATGTTGGGAATTGACATCCAAACCAAAAGGTAAACTGTTATTGGAGCTAAATGGGTGTTCAGAAACAAGATGAATGAGAAAGGAAAAGTCGTACGAAACAAAGCAAGACTCGTGGCCAAAGGATATACGCAAGAAGAGAGAATAGACTATGATGAGACTTACGCTCCAGTAGCAAGGTTAGAAGCTATTCGACTATTACTTGCGTTTGCTTGTTATAAGAATTTCAGGTTATTTCAAATGGACGTCAAAAGCGCCTTCCTAAATGGATTTATCCATGAGGAAGTTTATGTGGAACAACCACCAGGGTTTGAAGACCCAAAGAAGCCGGACTCGTCTTGATTGAAAAAGGCTTTGTATGGTTTAAAGCAAGCACCTCGAGCTTGGTACGACAGATTAAGTAAGTTTTAATACAAAATGGTTTTGTCAAAGGTAAAGTAGATACGAATTTATTTATCAAAAAGGAAATCAAAAGTTTCTTACTTGTTCAAATATATGTGGATGACATTATTTTCGGATCTTCAAATGAAAATCTGTGCAAAAAATTTTCTAAGTCTATGCGGGATGAATTTGAAATGAGTATGATGGGAGAATTAACATTCTTTCTTGGTCTTCAAGTAAAACAATTGAAGGAATGAACTTTTATTTATCAAGAAAAATATGTTAATGATCTTGTCAAAAGATTTGGACTGGAGAAGTGCAAAAAGACCGACATACCGATGTCAAGTTCTTTGAAGATAGACAAAGATGAAGAAGGGAAGAAAGTTGATCAAAAGCTGTACAGGAGCATTATTGGTTCACTTCTTTATCTTACCGCTTCTAGACCTGACATTTTGTTGAGTGTTTGCATATGTGCAAGGTTTCCATCAGATCCTAGAGAATCCCATCTAAGTGCTGCGAAACGCATCATTAAATACGTGGCTTCATCATCAAGCATCGGTCTTTGGTATCCTAAGAAGGAGACTTTAATCTTAAGGGTATTGACGCAGATCTGGCCGGATGCAAAATTGATAGAAAGAGCACTTCGGGAACTTGTCGGTTGCTTGGAAGCAGGATGTGTCTTGGTTTTCAAAGAAACAAAGCAACGTGTCTCTTTCAACAACGAAGCGAGTATGTAGCCACAGGAAGCTGTTGTTCGCAAATTCTATGGATAAAACAACAGCTAAGAGACTTTGAAATTGAAGACTCATGCACGGAGATTAATTGCGACAACACCAGCGCTATCAACCTCACCAAAAATCCAATTCTCCACTCAAGAGCAAAGCATATAGAAATTCGACATCACTTTATTAGAGATCATGTTCAAAATGGAGATGTTTCAATTCAATTTGTTGACTCAAAGAATCAACTGGCGGATATATTCACAAAGCCTTTGGAGAAAAATCAATTTGAGTCTATTCGTTCCAGACTCAACATTTTGAGGTATGAGGATATCAAAGTCTAAAGACTTTCAGACTCAGACTTACAAGACTTTATCTAAAAGACAGTCTTGGTACGTCCGTCAGACTGTAAGTCTTTCTCCCTTGAATCTTATCTTGAAAAGGTACGATCGTCAGACTGTGTTTAAATTGTTGCTATATTTAATTGACGTAAATATTGCATCGTTTCTTTTTCAAAAGGGAAGTTATTTTTGAAATAGCTATTTTTGCGGAAAAAGACAGTTATTTTGAAAAGGCATATTTTTATTTCCTTTGTGACGGTTCGTTTACCCTTCTTTTTAACCGATCGTGCACTGTCGATTCCTCTTCACTTTTCTCCCAAAAACCCTAGAAAGCATCGATCCTCCATTCCCGTTTGTCCTCTTCGTTCAATCCTAAAAAATTTGTCATCTTTCATGGGAAAGTCAAGCAAGGAATCTTCCAAAAACCGAGAAAGATGTCATCTTCAAGAAAGTCCTCAAGAATCGCAAAGGGTGGGACCACGAGAATGAGTGAGGGGCCTACGCACTTCGATCTTACTGAAGATGAAGTGACTCCGAACAGCAAGCGAGCCCACAACATTCTCAACAGCGTCATTCTCCTCCATCTAGTCCTCAAGGAGTTGATCATCAACAACGAGGAAGAAATCATCGAGGATGCACTCTGTAAGAGTTCAAAAGCCCGCTTATATTTACCGTTATATCGTGCCCTAAAAGGAATTCGTACTCCTTTGAAATACATTGATGATTTTCTTAAAGAAAAGGACATGGGAACGAATATATTTTTCTGAAAAAAATGGAAAGTTTGGGAATTGCTCGAAAAGGGGTGGTGAGGAAACCCTTGCAAATATCCCAAGTGATCCTCGTGGATCGGGGCCGAATCCGTAGATGGGAATGATGATGATAAATTATACAGTCAATTTCAACCAAAGATGGGTGTTGCGGTTGAAAATCAAGGAAAAAGGGGAGATTTGTTCAGATCAAAGGAGCAAAAGGATCTGTACTCAAAATTGCTGAAGCGTGGGGTAATAAACCCTAGGAGTGTGGATTTTGATTTTCTGGATGCAAGTGAATGTGAACTTAAAGGAAAAGTTCATTATCTTCAACTTGAAAAGTTACGCTCCGACTCTGAGAGGCATATGCTGAATTAACTGCATATTTCTATTCAAATCTAAGCTTTTTGGATGCGAATAGATTCTCTTTCAGCGTAAAAGACCAAGACTATGTTGTGGATATGAACATGCTGGCAGATGTGTTAGAAGTCGAAAGAGGAAGATATCAAACAAACAAAGTTTCCATTGCTCGGGCCACACTTGAACTAGTGAAGGACAGGAGAACAGATGAAAAGATCACCTACTTAAGGATGGGTGCATTCAACATCTTGCTTCACAAGATTGTGATTAATTGCCTCCGACCGAAATCAACTTCCAAGACTAATGTCTCAAGTTCGAGGTCAAGCGATGTATGCCATTCTTTTTGGAAAAAGGTTTTCTCTCCCTCACACTGTGATGTTTCACATGTATAGAGCAATGATGAAGGACAGAGGTCAACTCCCTTATACAAGCCTTGTTACGAAGTTATTCAGACATCTGAATATTCAGCCTCCACAAATCCTTTGTGTTCGACCATGCGATCATATGGTGGTAGGTCTGAAAATGGTTACCAAAATGCGTCTGAAAGAACTGAGCAAGGAGTTGGAGAAATTCAAGGAGAAGACTCCCGCAAAATCTCATCAAATATCTTTGCAGCTAAAGAAAAGGAAGGAGCCCATGGTTGCTCCATCCAAGAAAAGAAGAGCTCTCCTCGTAGAGGATGAAGATGATGAGGAAGACATCACCCTCTCGCATTGGCCTTAAAGAATTTAAGTCGTCTGTTCCACAAAGCAAGACTCGGAACAAATGACAAAAGAAGCGAGAGGAGAAGGAAGCGAGAAAAGAATTAGAAGCTGAAAAAGAAACATAGGAGGAAAGACCAGAAGAAGAAAGAAGAGAAGAATGAGAACATGAGGAACACTCTTCTCCACTGTAGGCATGAAAACAGGGGGAGATCGGGGGAGAAAAAGTGAAGTCTTCATGTCCCGATGCAAGTGAAGGAGTCGATCGCTCACCAGCGGACCCGGAGGATGTTTATGCATCTCGGTTTCCGAAGAAGGTCATGAAGTGTCATCGCCAAATCTACAAGATTATGCTGATCTACCATCGTCGCATTTACTCCATCGGATCGAGCCGAAGCAAGTACTCGGACTGATAATGGAGCAGATTTTCGCAGAATCATGGATATTCTCTTGGAGATGCGAGGTCAGATTTATGCATTGGGATGCGAAGTTCAAAGCTTGAAGAATGAAGGTCAAGCTTCTTCCTGTTCATTAAATGATAAAATGCAAGCCCTCTCTATTCAGAATCAGTCCAATGCCAAGAGTGAGGAGATTGCACAACTAAAGGAAGACTTTAAGAGAATTTGGAAGGCATCGTTCGATCTATGGAAGATTTCCAGCTTGTCCGCATTCCAAGCAATCTTAACTTCATCTCATCCTTTTTAATGATGACAAAAAGGGGAGAGATGCAAGATTTGATCAAAAAACTTTTCATTCATTAAACTTTTTGTTTGTTGGATTGTTTTGAGGTTTATGGTTTGAACCCGTTTGACTTTGTTTTGTGTCCGGATGAGAACTGAACTAGACTTGGACTTGACTGCTTCTATTAACTAATATTGATATCTTATGAATGGCTTAATCATATACTGGACTAACCTATTTTCTGTGGTTGCAGATTTTAGTGTTATTCTGTTAGCCATTTATTTCTATAAGATATGCATATGTGTTTGATGAATGTTTTGCAGATCAAATATATCCAAATCTGCAGGAAAGTTTTGTCACCATCAAAAATGGGGAGATTGTTGGAGAAATCTTCTTGAAGTGTTTTGAAGTTGACAAAACGTTTCTATCGATCTAGTCGAAGGCTTGTAGACTCTGCTATTTAAAGTCCGAAGACCTCCAGGACAGCCGAGACTCAAGACTCAAAGTCTATCCTCATTGACGATCTCTAATCCGTTGAAGAAAGGCTATCCATAACTGGATGTTTCGTTGAGGATTTGACCTTATCAACTGGAGAAGATCTCGTGGCTGGAGAAGACATAACGAAGTCCTTTGATTGATCAAAGATTGACTCGATAATTGAAGATCCAGTGATTGCCTAAATATTAGTAGAAGGTTCTGCTTATGGAAATCGAGATCCTGATTGTATGGGCGAACATGATTGATGGGTTATCAACACGTTCCTTTTATAGCTTGAACAATCTTCCTAATTGATTCCGTCCAACGGGTAGATTGGAGGAATTCCTTTGGTAAGTGCCAACGGGTATGATGGCATAAAGGAGTATATAAGGAAGACTGTCTTAGTTGTTCAAGGTGTGCGCGATAGAAGAATTCCAAAGTCTAAAGCTCCTATTTGTTTAGATAAATCCTTTGAGCGAATACTTGTATACAAAAGAGAGTCTATATTTGTGAGAGACCTTGAGGAGGTGTGGTAGAACATCTACACTGTGGAATCAAGGCAAAGCTGTGCTGTAACTTCTCTTTTGATCATAGTGAAATCCAGCCGGTGGGCTGTCAGTGAGGAAGAGTGGACGTAGGCTTGGAATAAGCCGAACCACTATAAATCCTGTGTTTAATTTTCTCTTCCTCATTCTCTCTACCTCGATCGCATTTCATTTTGTTACTTAAGAGAGAATTTACTTTCTATCATTCGCTAAGAATCGCTTCCGTATATCGATAAATTGTTTAAGCACCTATTCACCCCCCTCTAGGTACTCATACTAGCAATATCAGTTCCCTCCTTCCACCCTATAAATTGCTATATGCAATCTCATGCTGCATTTTGCATCCGTATATTTAAATGCATACTACCAAAGAAAAAAAGGAATGAAACAAAAAAGAAAGAAACACATAATATAAACACCAAAAAAGAGCAATCTTACATCTCAGCTCATGCAGATCAGCACATATCTACGTCTCATAGGTCATAAATTTATTCAATTATAAGAGATTAAGGAATCTCCAAAAGATCAGTATATGGTAGAATGTTAGTTGGTAGAATAAGGATAACGTCATTTCCGTATTTGACAGAAGATCTAGGAACTATTATGCCCTCATGAATATCACTCTGTTTCAGTGAGATGCGAGATCATAAGTTAATCATGGTGGCAAGTACTAACCTTCACAACATAGGCAAATTTATCATCCAAAATAATGATATCAGAGCTCTCCTTAGCAACTTTTGTCCGTTGAATACCCATTGCAAGGCCAATATGTACCTAAATACCATAAAAAGTTTTTGTCCCAACAGCAATATCAGAGAGTAAATATATCCGATTTGTGAATATTATACCATGAGCAGGAAAGGCAAAATATGCATAAAGTTACTTTGACTGTCTACCAGTCAACTAGAGAATTTAGAAGCCTACGGACAAATGAGCAACATAATGCGAATGTGGCCAATAATGCAAATCCATCGAGCTGGGCTGTAATGCAAATGTGCTGCCAGCATAACCACATCATAAATAGATCCAAACCTTCCCATAAAAATAATGGTAGACGACATTATGTCGGTAGTTGAGGCGGTACGATCTCGTTCGCCGATAGAATTTTAGATCAATGGATGTAATCCGAGGCCCTCAACTATAAAAGGGGTGTCCTCCTTCATTTGTAAACATCAACTACTTCCGCAATACAAAGCAAGTCTTCTTTCCAGAGCTCTTCTCTCTAGATCATTTCTCTCTCTACGATCCGGGTAAGGCGAGCGAGTGAGCGTTCGACTGTGTAAGGCTTGGCTTAGGCGCTTTGGCTATCCATTCCGATCCTAGAGTGCCCGAGTCGCCGCGCGGTCACGATCCCAATCGATCGGCCCGTGACACAAGCATAAGTGCGGTCAGATGTCGCCAACCCATCAGAAGGCCCACTGGAAGGCAGAGAAGCTTTTGTAGTGATCTTCTCCGGAGGTGGTGTTGTACTTCGTCGCCTCAACTGCTGCATTCTGTGTAATTAGGTAGAAAGTCCAACTCACGTATTCACTATCCATGCGGATTCATGGCTCAACTACTTTACCTTCCACAAATGTTCTGATTTTTTTTTTTATTTCTTTTCTTTCCCAGCTTCACTCATTGTTTAGTATCTTGCCCATCTTACCTCACACTCGCCTTTTTTCCCCCCAAAATAATGACCCACTAATTTCCAAAGAGTAACTACTGGAATTTGCCTCAGTGGCCACCCTTCCAACTTAGAAGGGGGAGGTGGGGGGTTCAAATCCCCACCTTCTCAAGGGGGTTGGGGTGGGAACGATTTCATTTCAGGAGTAGGTTTCAACTCCTACGCCCTGCAAGGAGGTAGGGTAAAAGTCTGAGAGTTAGAGTTAGAGTGAGAATAAAGTATAACCGATCAAAAAAAAAAAACTTCTAAGGAGTATCTTTCTTAGTCTCCTTGATAGGTGCTAGCTGATATTGGTAGTGAATACGCCTTTTTGCATTCCAAGTTAAATTAAAGGAGCCAATTTCTTAATTCTGATCAACCCCGGTGCAATTCACATGCAATTATTGGCTATGGCGAGTATTCAACGGGCTTGGCCGAAATTCATACTCCCATGGGCTTAGTCCAATTAATTCTAGTAAGTTCACACCTCCCCGCTTAGGCCAGTCCAATTACAATGCAGTTTGTATGGGCTTGATCTACTAAATGATAATGCCTAACTTGTGAACTAATGCTATTTTTTTTTATAGGGACTGGGGCCGATGCTTAACTTTCCATGCAATGAATTGTTTGTTAATGCTCTGTTTGTCTCACAAAAAATAAATAATTTAAAAAATATTTTTCGAAAAATGATCGGTTGTATCTCTTGAAATAATTAACCAAAAAAAAAATGTTTTCATCATCAACAACAATTTTATCTAAATATTTTTGTAAACAATGAAAATATTTTTTATTCATCAATTTTTGTAAGCAATACAAGTGATCCTTTTCAAAAAAATATTTCTCAAAATCATTCATTTTCTACAAAATAAATGGAACATTATCTTTTCGTTGGTTGATTTGCATCTACATATCTTTTGCATGTAGTAAATTATGAAAAAGGGAAGCAAGACCAACTCTTTCACGCTGAGACGCAATGTAGGTTTCAGCTTGGCCAAGTTTCTATCCAATTTCACTCTAGTAAGTCTCGTATCACTAGGCCGGAAATTGACCCATTTGGAACCGAACACCTCTAGTTCAAATTGAAAAATTGACCGAAAACAAACATGCTGATGATCTACACTCCAACACATGAGCTGCAGATTAAAAGAACGCAACTAGTGTAACTTGGATCTGTATCCCAGTTCCGGTTTCTAATAAACAGAACATTTATAAATGAAATGTTTCATTAAGAAAATGATGGCCATTCATGAGGTTAATTGCTTTTCTTCGGCAACTAATATGGACAATACGGTAAATTTTCATCTACATGAAGCATAATATCTAAAATTAATTTCATCAAAAATTAAAAGATATGAAGCTGAAATTGAAATATGTTCGATGGTCTACGTAAGTGTTATTTGAGAATGGATTAGATTATTTTTCTTGAGAATCTTGGCTGAATCCATGTTAACTATATTAGTCATACATCCTTTCTATTTTCTTAACTTCATTCACCATGGAGTAGAGATTATCCTTTTGAGGGAACATTTTTTTTTTTTTTTGGTAAAGTCCTTTTGAGGGAACATTTAATTTGCTATGCACAGGAAAAAAAAAATAGTGACAAAAAAAAGAGCTCAAGAGGACAGTAAGTAACTTCGCAAAATTTGGTGCTATTGGGCAACATGGTCAAAGTTTGGGAAAGTAATTTATAACTAATGTGTACGATACGGCTAATTTCCGATGACACAAAGCATTCTTCAATGGTTAATTTTCGATGACATGAGCGTTCTCTCTCATTCAGTGCATGTGTTGTTACATTATCGCAGTTGCTATGAAAATATTACCTACTGTCGTTGAAATTCGTAACTATGCTAAACCGATAGATATACATCACATTGAGATCAAAAATAGAATTATAAGAAAGAGGGAAACATATTCAATTGAAAAGATAGGCCGACGCATGTAAATTGCCGTGGGCATAATGTAATCAACCCAACTAATTACAACAAATGACAACACTCAATCATATGATCCAAACTAACGTTGTATTATTTATTGCAACAAATGCCACCAACGGCGGAATTTTGAAGCTTCTAACAGTTTTTGCTTCAAGTCGGGATTGACATAGAGGTTACTTAGGTTAGGTGGAAGGGTAGGCAACTCTTTAAGAAAGTCACAGTGTAGCAAATCCAGAGTCTGAAGACTTGACATGAAATGAATTTCTGATGGAAGGCTGGATATAAGTGTACCTGAAAGCCTCAGTTCTCTAAGCCGATGTAGATTCGAAATAGCCCTCGGAATGACTCCCTCCAAACTCCTACACCAGGAGGCATGTACTTCTTCAAGACTTATCAACACTCCAATTTCATGAGGAAAATTTCTTAAGAAACAAGAATCCATCTTCAGCACTCTCAAAATCCGCAGGTTTTTAATCGATTCGGGTAATTTTGAAATACCCGTTCCTGAAATATCCAACTCTTCTAATGAGTATCCTTTTATACCAATGAATTCTGGAAGCTTTCTTAGCCCATGACAATCCCTCAAAGACAAGCGTCTAAGTCGCCACAAGTCTCCAATTGACTCAGGTTGTTCAAGAATTTTAGCGTCATCCAAGGCTAGCACTGAAAGAGACATTCTGAAGTCACAAACGAAACCGGGAACACGAACTAATGAGAAGCAATTAGTAGTGATATTGCTAGTATAAACACCTAGAGGGGGGTGAATAGGCGCACAAACAATTTTTCTTGAATACGGAAGCAATTCTTAACAGATTGAAATACGATCGAGGTAAAGAGAGTAAGGAAGAGAAAATTAAACACGGGATTTATAGTGGTTCGGCTTATTCCAAGCCTACGTCCACTCTTCCGCACTGACAGCCCACCGGCTGGATTTCACTATGATCAAAAGAGAAGTTACAGCACAGCTTTGCCTTGATTCCACAGTGTAGATGTTCTACCACACCTTCTCAAGGTCTCTCACAAATATAGACTCTCTTTTGTATACAAGTATTCGCTCAAGAGATTTATCTAAACAAATAGGAGCTTCAGACTTTGGAATTCTTCTATCGCGCACACCTCGAACAACTAAGAACGACTTCCTTATATACTCCTTTATGCCATCATACCCGTTGGCACTTACCAAAGGAATTCCTCCAATCTACCCGTTGGACGGAATCAATTAGGAAGATTGTTCGAGCTATTAAAGGAACGTGTTGATAGCCCATCAATCCTGTTCGCCCATACAATCAGGATCTTGGTTTCCATAAGTAGAACCTTCCAATAATATTTAGACAATCATCGAATCTTCAGTCATTGAATCAATCTTGATCAATCAAAGGATTCTGATACGTCTTCTCCAGCCACGAGATCTTCTCCAGATGATAAGGTTAAATCCTGAACAAACCATCCAGTTCTGGATAACCTTTCTTCAACGGATTAGAGTCTATCAATGAGGATAGACTTTGAGCCTTGAGTCGGCTGTCCGGAAGTCTTGGACTTTAAGCGACGAGTCTGCAGACTTTCGAGACTAGATCGATGGATACGTTTTGTCAACTTCAAAACTCTTCATGAGGATTTCTCCAACAATCTCCCCCTTTTTGATGGTGACAAAACTTTCCTGCAGATTTGGATAACTTTGACCTGCAAAATATTTCTCAAACACATATGCATATCTTATAGAAATAAATGGCTAATAGAATAACACTAGAATCTGCAACCACAGAAAATAGGTTAGTCCAATATATGATTAAGCCATTCATAATATATCAACATTGATAAATAGAAGCAGTCAAGTCAAATCCAAGTCTAGACAGTTCTTTATCCAGACACAAAACAAAGTCATACAGGTTCAAACCATAAACCTCAAATTAGTTCAACAAAAAGTTTAATGAATGAAAAGAGTTTTTGAATCAAATCTTGCATCTCTCCCCCTTTTTGTCATCATTAAAAAGGATGAGATGAAGTTTAAGATTGCTTGGGAACGCGGACAAGCTGGATATCTTCCATAGGCGAACGATGCCTTCCGGCCTCTTAAAGTCTTCCTTCACTCTGTACAACCTCCTCACTCTTGGCATTGGCACGATTCGAATAGAGAGGGCTTGCATCTTATCATTCAATGAACATGAAGAAGCTTGACTTTCATTCTTCAAGTTTTGAACTTCGCATCCCAAGGCATAAATCTGACCTTTCATCTCCAAGAGAATATCCATGATTCGCGAAAATCTGCTCCATTATCGGGCCCGAGTACTTGCTTTCGCTCGTTCAAGGGAAGTAAAAGAGCGATGGTGGATCAAAGATAATCTCGCAGGTTTGGCGATAAAGCTTCATGACCTTCCTCTGGAAATTGAGATGCATAAACATCTTCGGGTGCAGGGCGAGCGACTGACTCCTACACTTTCATCTGGATGTGAAGATGTCACTCCTTTCTCCTGATCTCCCCCTGTTTCCATGCCTACAGGTGGAGAAGAGATTTCCTCAGGTTCTCTTCCTTCTTCAGATCTTTCTTGCTCTGCTTCTTGCTCTGTTTCTCTTTCTTCCTCTTCCTTCTCCTCTGCTTCTTTCGTCTTTTGTTCCGATTCTTTCTGTGGAACAGGACGACTTAAGTTCTTCAAAGCCATTGTAGAGATGGTGATGTCTTCGTCATCATCTTCATCCTCAACGAGGAGAGCTCTTCTTCTCTTTGATGGAGCAGCCATGGGCTCCTTCCCTTTTCTCTTAGCAGCAGAAGAGAGTTGATGAGACTTGGCGGGGAGTCTTCTCCTTGAATTTCTCCAATTCCTTGCTCGGTTCCTTGAGACGCATTTTGGTCACCATTTTCAGTCCTACCACCATATGATCGCATGATCGAACACAAAAGATTTGCGGAGGCTGAATATTCAGATGTCCGAATAACTTCGTAACAATGCTTGGGTAAGGGAGTTGACCTCTGTCCTTCATCACTGCTCTATACATGTGAAACATGACAGTATGATGGAGAGAGAACTTCTTTCCACAGAGGATGGCATACATCAACTTTGCCTCAGAGCTTGAAACATCAGTTTTGGAAGTTGATTTCGGCCAAAGGCAATTAATCACAGTTTTGTGAAGCAAGATGTTGAATGCATTCATCCTTGAGTAGGTGATCTTCTCTTCGTTCTCCTGTCCTTCACCCGTTCAAGTGTGGCCCGAGCAATGGAAACTTTAATTGGTTGATATCTCGCCTCTCTCAACTTCTAACACATCTCGCGGCATATTCATATCCACAACATAATCTTGTTCTTTGACGCTGAAGGAAAATCTATTCGCATCTAAAAAGCTAAGATTTGAATAGAAATATGCAGTCAATTCAGCATAAGCCTCAGTTGAGTCAGAACAGAACTTTTCAAGTTGAAGATAACTGAACTTTTCCCTCAAGTTCACTTTCACGGCATCCAGAAAATCAAAGTCCACACTCCTAGGGTTTATTACCCCACGCTTCAGCAATTTCGAGTACAGATCCTTTTGTTCCTTTGATCTGAACAAATCTCCCATTTTCCTTGAATTTCAGCCGCAATACCCATTTTCGGTTGAAATAGACTGAACTGATTGTCATCATCATTCCCATCTCGGGATTTGGCCCTTAGTCACGAGGATCACTTGGGATATTCGCAAGGGTTTCCTCGGCCACCCCTTTACGAGCGATTCCCAAACTTTCCATTCTTTTGAAAGATATATTCGTTCCTATATCCTTTTTCTTTAACAAAATCATCAACATAATTCAAAGGAGTACGAATTCCTTTTAAAGCACGATATAGCTTGTAGATAAAGCAGGCTTTTGAGTTCTTACGGTCGGCTTCCTCGATGATTTCTTCCGATGAACAACGCCTTGAGGACTAGATGGTGGAGAATGACGCTGCTGAGAATGTTGTGTGGGCTCGGTTGCTAATCACGGAGTAACTTCATCTTGTAAGATCGAAGTGCGTAGGCCCCTCACTCATTCTCTGTGGTCCCCCGCTGCTATTCTTGAGGACTTTCGCGAAGATGACATCTTTCTCGGTGTTTGGAAGATTCCTTGCTTGACTTTCCAGGAAAAGATGACAACTTTTTGAAGATTGAGCGAAGAAGACAAACGGGAGTGGAGGATCGATGCTTTCTAGGGTTTTTTAGAGTAAAGTGAATAGAAAAGTGAAGAGAAATCGATAGTGCTCGTTCGGTTAAAAAGAAGAGTAAACGAATCGTCACAAAGGAAATAAAAATATGCCTTTTCAAAATAACTGTCTTTATCCGTAAAAATAGCTATTTCAAAAATAACTTCCCTTTTGAAAATGAATCGATGCAATATTTACGGTAATTAATATAGCAACAATTTAAACATAGTCTGATGATCGTACCTTTTCAAGATAAGATTGGAGAGAAAGACTTACAGTCGAAGGTCGAGCCAAGGCGTAGATAAAGTCTTGTAAGCCCGAGTCGAAAGTCTTTAGACTTTGATATCCTCATACCTCAAAATGTTGAGTCCGGTTCGTATAGACTCAAATTGATTTTTCTCCAAAGGCTTTGTGAGTATATCGCCGTTGATTCTTTGAGTCAACAAATTGAATTGAAACATCTCCATTTTGAACATGATCTCTAATAAAGTGATGTCGAATCTCTATATGATTTGCTCTTGAGTGGAGAATTGGATTTTTGGTGAGGTTGATAGCGCTGGTGTTGTCGCAATTAATCTCCGTGCATGAGTCTTCAATTTCAAAATCTCTTAGCTGTTGTTTTATCCATAGAATTTGCGAACAGCAGCTTCCAAGAGCTACATACTCGCTTCGTTGTTGAAAGAGACACGGTACTTTGTTTCCTTGAAAACCAAGACACGTTCTGCTTCCAAGCAACCGGCAAGTTCTGAAGTGCTCTTTCTATCAACTCTCGCAACCGGCCAGATCGCGTCGAGTATCCCGGAAGTTTAAAGTCTCCCTTCTTAGGATACCAAAGACCGATGCTTGATGATGAAGCGACGTATTTGATGATGCGTTTCGCAGCTTGAGATGAGATTCTCTAGGATCGATTGAAACCTAGCACAGATGCAAACACTCAACAAAATATCAAGTCTAGAAGCAGTAAGATAAAGAAGTGATCCAATAATGCTCTTGTACAGCTTTTGATCAACTTTCTTCCCTTCTTCATCTTTGTCTATCTTTAAAGAACTTGACATTGGTATGTCGGTCTTTTGCAATTTTCCAGTCCAAACCTTTTGACAAGATCATTAACATATTTTTCTTGAAAAATAAAAGTTCCTTCCTTCAATTGTTTTATTTGAAGACCAAGAAAGAATGTTAATTCTCCCATCATACTCATTTCAAACTCATCCCTGCATAGACTTTGAAAATTTCTTGCACTGAGACTTTCATTAGAGGATCCAAAAATAATATCATCCACATATATTTGAACAAGTAAGAAACTTTTGTTTTCCTTCTTGATAAATAAAGTCGTATCTACTTTACCTTTGACAAAACCATTTTGTAATATGAAATTACTTAACTTTGTCGTACCAAGCCCGAGGTGCTTGCTTTAAACCATACAAAGCCTTTTCGGTCCGAAGGCGAGTCGGCTTCTTTGGGTCTTCAAACCCGGCGGTTGTTCCACATAAACTTCCTCATGGATAAATCCATTTAGGAAGGCGCTTTTGACGTCCATTTGGAATAACCTGAAATTCTTATAACAAGCAAACGCAAGTAATAGTCGAATAGCTTCTAACCTTGCCACCGGAGCGTAAGTCTCATCATAGTCTATTCCTTCTTCTTGCGTATATCCCTTGGCCACGAGTCTTGCTTTATTTCGTACGACTTTCCTTTCGTTCATCTTGTTCCCGAACACCCATTTGGCTCCAATAACAGTTTTACCTTTTGGTTTGGATGTCAATTTCCGGACATCATTTATGCTGAACTGCCTCGAGCTCTTCTTGCATAGTTTCAATCCAACTTTCATCGATAAAGCTTCTTCTATGCTCTTTGGTTCAATTTCAGAAACGAGAGCCACAACACTAGACTCTTCTCGCCTTTTGGATCTGGTGCGAATTCCTTCATTCATTTCGCCGATTATAAGATCTTTGGGATGATTTGGACTTATGCTTCCAGTTACTTGTTGATTTGTCCGGTTGATGATATCTTTCTTTATTTGGATCTTCACTAACAACCCGATGCTGGTTTTCCAGTCCGAGATGCTTCTTGAGTTGTAGACTTTGGAGGGTGCAGGCGAGGTTGGACTCTTCTTGATGAGTCGACTTGATTCATCTTGCGTTGAGTCTTGAAATTTGACATTCATTGACTCCTCTACGGCCATCGACTCTTCTTGTTATAGACTCGTAAGCTTTGCTTGAAGTAGAATATCCAAGGAAGATACCTTCATCGATCTTTCTTCAAACTTACCAACTCGATCTTTTGCATTTTTCAATATAAAACATTTGCAACCAAATACATGAAAGTATGAAACAATAGGCTTCTTTTCTTTGAATAACTCATAAGGGGTTTTCGAAGAATAGATCTTAAGAAGACTCTATTGATGATATAGCAAGCTGTTGAAACAGACTTCAGCCCAAAATCGAGAAGAAATTTTACTTTCAATTAAAAGAGTTCTAGCCATTTCTTGAAGAGATCTGTTCTTTCTTTCCACAACTCCATTTTTCTGAGGAGTGTATGGAGAGGAAAACACATGTTTACAGCCAGATTCATCACAGAATTTTGTAAAATCTTGATTCTCAAATTCACCTCCATGATCTGTTTTTATACAAGAGATTACACATCCCTTTTCATTTTGAACCTTTTTAGCAAATTTTTCAAAATACGAAAAGGTTTCGGACTTACTTGAAAGGAAATATACCCAAGTAAAACGGGAGTAATCATCAACAATTACTAGGCAATACTTCTTACCCCCAATACTCTGAGTTCTGGTTGGTCCGAAGAGATCCATATGCAGCAACTGTAGTACATGATTAGTAGAGACATAATTTATTGGTTTAAAAGAATTTCTTACCTGCTTTCCCAGAATACATGGAGTGCATGAATCAGTCTTTTGGTAAGTCAATTTGGGTAGACCTCGAACAAGCTGCTTTGATGAGATTTTGGCTAATTGCTTCATGTTGACATGACCAAGTTTTTTGTGCCATAAGCTTGCTTCGTCTTGAATTGAGATAAGACATTGCGATTCATTTGGTTTCACATCCAGAAGATAGATATTTCCATGTCTTCGACCCGGGAAAGATTGAGTAGAGTCTTTCCGATTCCGTAACATGTTCCTTCTTGAAAGAAGATCTTGAAACCAGTATCACACAATTGACTAATGCTGAGAAGATTGTAATTGAGTCCTTCCACTAAGGAAACATTACTTATTGTGAGAGTTCCAATTTTCACGGTTCCAAATCCCACAATACTTCCTTTGCTTTGTTTCCTCCGAATGAAACTTTTCCACCATTTACTTGAGCAAGCTTTATAAAGCAATTTGAGTCTCTGTCATGTGTCTTGAGCATCCGCTGTCAAGATACCACTTTACCTATTTCTTGATGGAGACCTACATTTAATAAAGAGTCTCAAGCTTTCTTTGGTACCCAAATTTTCTTGGGTCCTTTGGTGTTAGTAAGATAAACAAGTATTAGCCCATACTTTCTTAATAGGTTTCCATACCATAGGACGCTCTTTTTCAAAGTGATCCGGACTGTTGCACTTAGAACATCCGAGAGCATTTCTACCTACGGGTTTTACAAAGACCTTTTTGAAGTGATTTTTGTAAACCTCACTCGAAAAGCCTTTTCTTAATTCTTTCTTTTACTTTAGGAAAATCAATCAATGGAATTGTTTCTTCTGTCATACCTAGACCAGACTTATTGAAGTAAGGTCTTTGTCTTTGAAAAAGAATTTTCTCAAGTTTTCAGACCCTATAGAAAATTTATTTGATATATTTGATAAGTCTATTTTTAAGAAAGCATTTTCTTTTAAAAGATTTCCTTCATTTTCTCTAAGATTGGAAACATACGAGTCTAGACTTTTAACTCTTTCTGTTAAAACATTTTCCTTTTGTTTTAGAGCTGAGTTTTCTTTTTTCAGTTTGGAAATACTTTTGAGAGAAGTCTTAAGACTAAAGCATAGTTCATCAATATATTTAGAAACCTTGACAGGAATTTTAAAATTACTTGCCTCAAATTCACTGTCTGAGTCTGATCCTGAGTCTGATCCAGAGTCTGATCCAGAGTCTGAGTCTGATTGTGCCATCAGACATAGATTTGCATATTCATTATCACTTTCTTCACACTTAGTATCACTCCAGGTTTCAGCTTTGAGAGCTTTTCGAAATTTTTCAGCTTTTCCTCTCTTCTTCTTCGAAGGGGACGGTTAGGTCGATGTGTCCCTTTTTCTTGCATTCAAAGCAGACTACATCTTTGTTTGGTTCCTCATCATCAACAAACTTGGTCTGCTGTCTTTGAAAGCCTTGTTTCTTTGAGTTGAACCTTCTTCCTTTTCTATTTAGTTTTCTGAATCTTCTTATCATGAGAGCAAGCTCCTCATCGTCCATATCATCTTCAGAATCGTAACATCAGAATCATCATTTGATTTTAATGCAATGGATTTCTTACCTCTTGGATCTTCATCTTCATTGATCATTTCCACTTCATAGGACTGAAGAGTTCCAATCAGCTCATCAACAGATAGTGGCATAATTCTCTGCGTCTCTCTTATCGAAGTCTTTATGTGATTCCAATCCTTGGAGAGTCCACGCAGTAGCTTGTTTACCTTCATGGGATCAGAAGTTGGTTGACCTTGATTTTCAAGACCATTCACAATATCTGTAAAACGACTAAACATGTCTAGATATTGATTCTCCTGGTTTCATTCTAAAGGCTTCATATTGACCAAGAAGAATGTTGATTCTTGTTTCCTTCACTCGATCTGTTCCTTCATAGGTGATATGCAGTCTGTCCCAAACTTCTTTTGTTGTACCACAAGAAGATATTCTATTATACTCAGTTGGTGATAAAGCACAATATAAGGAGTAAATTGCTTTTGCATCGAGTGTTTGTCTCTTGGTTATTTCTTCCGAGACATTCCGTTGGATTCTTCAAGTATCTTTTCCTCTTTCGTAGGGCGATGCGAGTGGTAGGAGTAATTCCTTTTTCTACAACGTCCCATTCCGGAGGATCCTTTGATCGTAGGAAAGCTTTCATCTTGTTCTTCCAGATGTTGTAATCCTTTCCATCAAAGTAAGGTGGTCCTGGTATTGCTTTGCCCTTCCATCAGCCCTGGTGCTAGCATACTAGCCATGGATCTTTTACTATGAAGTAAAACACTTCAAATAAAGTAAGTACACGAGGC
This sequence comes from Eucalyptus globulus, assembly GCA_014182545.1. NCBI lineage: Eukaryota > Viridiplantae > Streptophyta > Magnoliopsida > Myrtales > Myrtaceae > Eucalyptus > Eucalyptus globulus. Next base: position 6,820,815 of record CM024723.1, on the reverse strand, counting down.
TCGATACCAATTGATATTGCTAGTATAAACACCTAGAGGGGGTGAATAGGCGCACAAACAATTTTCTTGAATACGAAGCAATTCTTAACAGATTGAAATACGATCGAGGTAAAGAGAGTAAGGAAGAGAAAATTAAACACATGATTTATAGTGGTTCGGCTTATTCCAAACCTACGTCCACTCTTCCGCACTGACAGCCCACCGGCTGGATTTCACTATGATCAAAAGAGAAGTTACAGCACAGCTTTGCCTTGATTCCACAGTGTAGATGTTCTACCACACCTTCTCAGGTCTCTCACAAATATAGACTCTCTTTTGTATACAAGTATTCGCTCAAGAGATTTATCTAAACAAATAGGAGCTTCGAGACTTTGGAATTCTTCTATCGCGCACACCTCGAACAACTAAGAACGACTTTCTTATATACTCCTTTATGCCATCATACCCGTTGGCACTTACCAAAGGAATTCCTCCAATCTACCCGTTGGACGGAATCAATTAGGAAGATTTTTCGAGCTATTAAAGGAACGTGTTGATAGCCCATCAATCCGTTCGCCCATACAATCAGGATTTTGGTTTCCATAAGTAGAACCTTCCAATAATATTTAGACAATCATCGAATCTTCAGTCATTGAATCAATCTTGATCAATCAAAGGATTCTGATACGTCTTCTCCAGCCACGAGATCTTCTCCAAATGATAAGGTTAAATCCTCAACAAACCATCCAGATTCGGATAACCTTTCTTCAACGGATTAGAGTCTATCAATGAGGATAGACTTTGAGCCTTGAGTCTGGCTGTCCGGAAGTCTTCAGACTTTAACTGACAGAGTCTGCAAACTTTCAGACTAGACTGATGGATACTTTTTGTCAACTTCAAAACTCTTCATGAGGATTTCTCCAACAAGTAGCACTAAGAATTTGCAGTTGAAATAATTTGCCAATCGATGCGGGAACTTCGTAGGGAAGTGCCATCAATTAGAGCTCTTTCAAAGCTTTCATCCCATCCATTTCTGCTTGGCAACATGCTAAGTTCAAAGCATAACTTCAAATTCAGGGTAACCAAGAGCTTTAGATCATTAATCAAAGGATCTAAATGAACCAATCGAGAGCATCGCTCAAGGATCAGTATGTCCAAATTTGGGAAACAAGAGAAGCTGGGGGTAACTAATAAGTCCGCACAACCATTTGGGAAACAAGAGCAGCTGGGGGAAACTAATAAGTCCGCACAACCTGTAAGGTTCAAGACTTTCAGACGCTCCATCTGCAAAACAAGGGAAACGGTTCGAGATGGCGTAGAACTCTCAATTTACTTGAGGGCCAACACAAACGCAACAACAAATCAGCTATAAATCACCTTAATTCCTTTGCAACCTCCCAAGGATTCAGTAACCTTACTCCACCAAAGATCGAGGATAACTAGGGTCTCATTTTTCTCTAAATGAATGTTCACCTTTGCATCTCGAGGGCACCCTTGCCAATGAAGCCACCGAACGTTCAATAAGGCATCTGCAAATTTTCTACCAATATTGGCGTGACCCAAGCCGAGAAATGCCGTGTTCGAGCGGGGATCTCATAGCCTCGCCACTTCGGTGTTAAGGCGATGCGTTTTCGTATGATGGACCACAAAAGTCAACAAAAGAAACGTGAAAGTCTTCACACAAAATTAATTACTATGGATGCCTAAACTACCATGAGGTAAAGAAAATGCTTCATCCATGAACCTTTTCGAAGAAAATTGGAAAACAAATTAAGGCTCGAATGCCTATAACTTAGGGACTTAGCTACACGCTTTCTCTTCCAGATCCAAAGGACTTAACAATTCCTAGTTTTATTTTTTCATCGAGATCCCCATGATCGAGTTCAGACCTCGGTTACAAACGAGAAAAGAAGAATGCAGAGAGCCGAACAGTGCTCCATGAAACAGAAGGAAGTCTAGGTTGACGATTTCCCGTCTCTCGAGGGCTTGTCTGCATACCTCCACGAGTAACGAGAGAACCCTTCTTGAATGCTGCCACCGACGACCTCCTCGATTGGCATAGCATCCGCTATCTCTCTCACATCATCCTCTACAAGATGGGATTCACTTCACGCGAGAAGGAATCGACATCATCCTCTACAAGATAGGGTTCACTTCACGCGAGAAGGAATCGGCCATTGCTTTCTCCGTGGCCTTGTCGGCAGCTTTCATGTTATGCATCTCAAGCTCGCTCCGACCAATAGAGAGAAGGGTAAAGCAGGAAAGGCAAGCGGGGACTCTAGCATTGGGCTTCCGCTCGCTTGCGATTCGCTTCCTCACCGTCTCTTCTGTAACACGTTTTGCATCTGGAAATGGCAAGCGGGGACTCCAGCGTCACCCGCAGAGCTTGGGACGTGGTCCGCCTTGCACTGCTGTGGCCGAGGAGAGGTGGGGCGTTCAAGTGGCTCCTCGCGGTCAAGTTTCGTCTCGCCGTGGCTGGATTCGTCAAGAGCATCGGTGGCGATTGCAGCTACCGCAGCTCGATGCCTATCTGCTAAGGGGAGCACGAGCTCTCGTTCAACAAGACCCTGGTCTTCCACGTCAAGATGCATCAACCCGGAGCATCCATGAGGTCCTGCTTCGCTCTCCCTCACATCCCCTGCATCAGCCCGGACGTTGACTTTGAGTACGGATTCTTCGACGGCAACTGGGAGAGGAAGAGCCCAGTCGCTGTTGAAGATGAAGGAGAATGCAGATGCGGAGGTGGCGGAAGAGGCAGATGCGGAAGTGCGATGGCGTGGTTCGTTGGACGGCGGGCTCCGTCGTTTGCCAGAGGAGCAACACAACAAAGGGGCAGAACGAACAAGAAAATATTAGCTGTAGCTCAGATGCAACGGTGCCGACGAGGCGAATGCAGAAGCGGCGGCAGTGGCATGATTCGTCGGACGGCGGCTCCGCCGTCCGATTGGAGAAGAAGCGGAGGACGGAGCAACCGAGCGAGAGTCGAACGAAAAAATAGAGAGAGAGAGAGAGAGAGAGAGAGAGAGAGAGAGAGTCCAATGCTTCCGTTCAAATTAATTGTAAGAGAGAAGGATTTGTTGTGGGGCCCGGAGAGAGAGAGAGAGAGAGCCGAATTTTTCAAATTTGACTGAGAGGGAAAGGTTTCTGGTGGGCCCTGCTCGTCTAATATTTAAAGAAGGGCGTCAGACTCCAACGTGGCTACCGGGCGACACGTTTCGCCCGGTGAATGGACTCGGAGGAAGCTACACTAGAGTCAAAGCTGCAACTAATATTTTCTCTCTCTTTCCTTCGTTTGAGAAAGAAAGACAAAAGCTTAAGCCGCAATAAATGCTCTGACAAGAGAGAGAGTGTGCAGGCTAAGTGGAGAGAGGGCTCGCAGGCTAGCAAGAGGAGAGAGAGGGGAAGAAGGCAGAAGATACCAAATGGGCCCACCCCTCCACATGGCACCTCACGAGTGGCCGGAGGTCACGGCCGACGTGGAGCTCCCGGACCACCAAATATTTTCTTGACTTCAGAACATTAAGGGCGCGTTTGGTAATGATTACATTCCCGGGAGCCGATTCGATTAATAATGATTATTTTTTATTTTATTCCTGAGGCGATTCGAGTAAAAAACGCGTTTGGTAATGTCCAAAATTTTTATTCGGAATAGAATTGCGTTTGATACCGTGTTAATTGATTCTGTTCCAAATTAAATTCTTTTGATTTCTAAATAACTTTTAAATAATTTTTTTACTTTTTACATTTTTCTTTTCTTTTTTTCCTTTTTTTCCTTTTTTTTTTTTTTTTTTTCCTTTTTTTCATATTCTTCTTCTTCTTCTTCTTCATCGGCCGGTCGCCGGACCGGCACCGACAGACGAGGCGGCGACGCTCACGGAGCGTCGCCGGCCCTCGCCGAGGTCGGCCTTCGTTGGCCGAGCCTCGCGCACCGGGCGAGGCTCACCCAGCCGCCCGAGGCTCGGCCTCACTAGATCCGGGCGAGGCCGAGCCTTGCCGGTGGCAGGCTAGCCTCCACCCAGCCTCGGCGAGGCTGGGCGAACCTCGCCGGTGGCCAAGCGAGCCTCACCGGCAGCTAGGCGAGGCTCACCTCGCCCGTCTGGCGAGGCCGAGCCTCGCCTAGCTGTCGGCGAGGCTCGCCGGCCACCGGCGAGGCTCGCCCGGCCCGCCGGTGGCCAGGCTGACCTCACCAGGGCTGGGTGAGGCCAAGCCTCACTAGTGGCTAGGCTTGCCTCCGGCGAGGTCGCCGGACCTCGCCCGACTTGGTGAGCCTTCGGCGACCTCGCCGGACCAGCGACCGGTGGCGGACGGCAGCAACGGGCGGCGGCGGCGATGGCGGATGGCAACCGGGATGACAAAAGGGAAGAGCGAGGGTTTCACCGTTTTGATTCTTTTTCTGATTCTCGGACAGAGAATCAAACTTTTTTATTCTCAAATCTTGTCCAAAATTGTTCTCGGGAATAAAAAATTTACCAAACGCGATTCTCGTCCCAAACTGGTTCTGGAAACAAAAAATCAGAATCTGATACTGTTTGGCACGTTGCCAAATAGGCCCTAAAATGAGAAAAGGGTTCTTTGGAATCAAATTTTTTTTTTTTGACAATTTCGAAATCAATTTACGCGAGCATTTTTTCTTCCCCTTTCCTTTTGTAGGGCTTTTCTCTGAGGACTGTATGGTTGCAGACTTTCAATTAGTGACCATGGATGGACGAAGCAAGAGATATATACTTTTTCTTTAATTTATTACTCCTTTTGGAACTTTTGGAGTTTCCAAGAAACTTCGATTAGTGGCTAGACTGGAACAAGTGTTTTAAATGTTTATTTTCTAGTTGCTTAGTATATATTTGTGGCAGTTGTTAATTAATGTATTTTAATTCCTAATTATCCGATGCAAAATTTGAGAAAAAAGGTCTGGGTCGCGTTCCTTTATTTTTCATTTTATTGAACAAGGACTATAAGGAACAAAATGCGTGCATGCGTGTATAATCGAGGAAAACATAAGGTGGAAGAAATGTTACTAGAAATGCAAAGGTTCGTTCTATAAATCCATCCAATAATTTCGTTATGCAATAACGGGGATAAGATCATTAAAAAAAAAAAAAAACCTTTACAATATGATTCTTTAGATATTGCACCTTACCCCAAAGGAGAGCTCATAGAAGTTCTCTATAATGATTTTGGATTTTGGATTTTGGACCTTCAACTAATCACCCATTCAAGTCTATTATTTGCCCCTACAAGTTATGAGTTGGTTTGCACAACAATGACATTTTTGAAGTGATGGGGAATCAACACTTGTAGGATTTGGTAAACTGCGATCGTCCTTGCTAAGCATCTTGTCACCTACAAAGGAAAAGAGTGGTATTAATCAAGCTATGTTCAGGCATGAGATACACCATTTTCTTCAAAAGTCAGGTGATCCTTTTGTCTCGGTTCCTTTATATCTCCTCGTTTGCCAATGGCTTGCCCCACTTTGTTACCTGTCAGTGGCGTGCATGAAGTTTTAAGAGCGAACACTTCTTAACACTCTTGGAAATGACATCGTGCCCGATCGATATAAGATTAGCCTGCACATTGACCCTGTCCACCTCTGTAAGTTTCTTTCTCAAGGGCACATGTGGAGCTGATTGGTCTCTGCCATGCTATCGGGTTTATGTAATCTACATTAAGTACAACATCATACATTAGCATATGAATGAATAGTACGGAGTTAGAACAAATGGGACCTGATGGCAATCCTCCCTTATTAAATCGTATCTCGAAGGTGTGAATATTTCAAGGCAATCTTCCGACTCGGTTTGCACAGAAAATGGCTTCTCTGAGCATCTATAAAATTCAAGGCTTTATTCCTCCACTAGATCATCGGAATTTGTCTTACCACCTCATGTGCATTCTGAAGTCACGAGTTTTTATTTTTTATTTTTTGAGATGTATTGAAATTTTTGACTTCGACAAATTTTGGAGGGATAGTGCAAAAGCCCAGCCTTCAAAGAGATTTGATCATAGGGCAAATTTGATGTGCTTTCACATGCCCTCAAACACATGAAAATTTCTCATGAACTTGCAATTTACTGAAAATAACGAGTTACATTATTGAAAAGAACGAGTTACATTATTGAAAACGAAAAATTGATATCCAAGAAAGTAGGAAAGACTCCTATGTAGAAGAATATGCGGATAATCAAACATGCCCCTACTCTGGGCAATTCGAACTCATTCTATCATCCAAATCCTCATCAATGACAATGCTAGTATCATTGGTTGCTTGGACATTTTTATCGCCTTCAGCTTTGCCGGTCGAATTAACATTAGTGGGCTTTACCCGGTTCATTGGGTTTGACCTTGGAGGAGGACGTAGAGTCGCAAATACCTTCTCCAGCTTATCCACGCGATCTGACAAACGTTGCACTACATTGTTCAACTCGTTCATTGGGAGAATTACCAAAAAAGTCCTAAACCTATTGCAATTGTGCCAATTCAGTCCTAAACTTTTTTTTTTGGCCAATTTAGTCCTAAACCTTTTACAATTGTGCTAATTAAGTCCATCCGGCCAAAATTGGCGGCGGGCTGTTGATGTGGACGTCGGTCGTCCGGTGAATGCTGACGTGGAATTTTTTAACTTTTCGATTTTTTTTTTTTTTTTCGATTTTTAATTTTTTTTTTTCGATTTTTTTGAATTCTTTTTTTTTTTCCCATCGTCTTCTTCGCCTCCGGCCGGCCGGGAGGCGGGGGCGGCGAGGGCCGGCGAGCGGCGAGGGCGAGGCCCCGCGGATCGGCGAGGTCAGCCTCGGCTGGCCAACCTCGCCAGCCACCGGGAGGCGAGGCCCCGCCGGAGATCTCGAGATCGGGCCGGAGGGGAGGAGTTCCGGACAAGGGATTTCCAGATCTGCGAAGAGGGGCCGGAGAGAGGAAGAGAAACCAGAGAAGGGGGCCAGATCCGAGCAGGTTGGAGGCGCCGTCGACACTTTGCTCGAACCCCGACGCCGTGATGGATAGTCACCCGAAGATTCGCCGGTTGAGGAGGTCGCCTCGCCGCTCGCTCGAACCGTTCTCTCTCTCCGCCTCAATCCGTGCCTTGCGATTGCGCCTCCGGAGTGCGAAGCGAGCTTGCGGCTTCCGATCGGCGCCGCATTGTGGACGGCGGGCGAGGCCTACCAGATCTGGCGGGGCCTCGCCTCGCCGGTGGCCGGCGAGGCTCGCCCTCGCCGGATCGGCGGGCCTCGCCCTCCCCAAATCTGGCGGGGCCTCGCCCTCCCAAATCGGGCGAGGCTGACCTCGCCGGCCCGCCTCCCGGCCGGCGCCGGCCGGCCAGGAGGCGAAGAAGATGATGAAAAAAAAAAAAAAAGAAAAGAATTAAAAAATTCGAAAAAAATATTTAAAAATCGAAAAAATTAAAAAAATCGAAAAAAATTAAAAAATTCCACGTCAGCATTCACCGGACGATCGATCCCACGTCAGCCGGCGCCCAATTTTGGCCGGATGGACTTAATTAGCACAATTGTAAAAGGTTTAGGACTAAATTGGCCAAAAAAAAAAGTTTAGGACTGAATTGGCACAATTGCAATAGGTTTAGGACTTTTTTGGTAATTCTCCCCTCGTTCATTCGACGTCCGAGGGGTGTCATCCCGTCGCTCTTTCCTTCGAGCGCCGACTTCTTGGTCATTTCTTCCACGCAATCTGACAAGTATTGCTTGATCATGATTGGGAGACGATGTAATATATAAGAATGACAAAGAAGATAGAACACTTATAGGGATAGCGAGGGTAGAAAGATACAAAAACACGCGCATGTACATGTGAGGTTTAACCCCTAAAAGTGGAAAATTCAATAATCAAAATAGTAAATAAATTACTTAGAAGATTGAAGAACCTGAAATGCATGAGCAAGCAGGAATGGATGTGTATTCAACACTCATGGAGACAGGGATTCTGCAAGTTTAGACTTAGAAAACAAACATGCGATGACAAATGCATATATCAATGAAAATGTTGAATTTGACTAATGCATTCATTTTTGTGTTTTCTTCTTTATGAGATGAACTCCCTCAATGCAATATGGACCCGACTCAGATAATGCTATGATTATTTGCACTAATCTAACATGCATTGATGAAGTAACATAAAGTCCTAAATGTCATGCTTGCTATGCTGTTGGAAGATATGCAAAAGATTCTGAAAGTATATTGGGAATTGATTGATTACAGAGAATCAATCTTATATTAGATTGATTTGTAGAATATTACATTGCCTTTTTCTTTGTGTATACACTTTGTAATATAAACGGCAAAGCATTGTACATTGATAGACACAGAGAATACAAGAAAATATTCTTCCCAAAACCTTGCTCTTCTCCTTTCTCTTTGCCGTCCGTTCTTATTTGCCTTCACATTCTGACATATGCTATAATGAATTAACCATATGCAATGATACGGGATCAATTCCTAAAGCTAGTGATACGATATGCCGAGAATGCTATGAAATAACATAGAATTAATCAAGGACTAATCCTAGGATGCAAGTTATATGAAATGCTTTTCTTTTTTTTTTTTTTTTTTTTATATTATATGTATGTTAATGAAAACAGCAAATTCTATCCTAGGACCCTATATTTAACATACTGACTTTTGCTAAACGAATATCGACTTAGCGATGCAGTGCTGACTTTTTTCATATTTTTCTTTTTATGACGTGCAATATGGATAATGCATGAAATGTAATGACTAATTACTCCAATCTTCACCACATAATAACCAAAAATGTGATTTTCTAGACGACGTGAATTACGTGATATAAAACACAAGTAACAATTTTTTTTTCTCTCTTTTGTTTTCGATAAGTAAAAACCATGAACTACCCTAAATCTACATGTACTCTAACACTAAAATGCATTTCCCTATATAACAAATTATGAACTTGCACAAAACCCTAAATATGTATGAGACAATGACAAGCAATATTGATATATTGAAATACACGTTATGATTAGAATTAATCACATCATTGATTGGAGTTCGATCTTAGTGCCTAAAGGTCCAAAAGGAAAGGATCGGATCAAATCGTGATATCATAATCTTCAATTAACTAATAACATGCATTTAAAAACCATATACTAAATTGAATTTAGACAGACCCAGCTTACCTTGAGCAAAGATTAACCTAAGACAATCGAAGCGAGGAAAGGTGCGACGCCTTCTGGTGGGTATTGGCAAGAGAGTGTAGCCGGTGAAGCTACGGCAGCGAGGATGTTGACGACCGTTGTTCAATGCCGGAGTTTGCAAAAGGGGCTTGCCGGGGGAACTAGCGACTCTTGAACGTAATGGCAAGGACGGATGTTAGCTAGAAACGCCACAGACAATCACCAATGTCGCTAAATGACCGCCGGTGCCAAGCTGCGTTGCCAGGAAACCTGAAAGCTTGCAAGGAGGTCTAGAAGACCTACTGGGATAACTGGCCGTGGCTGGATTCGCTGGACTTCTCGGCCTAGCTGCTGTGCGTGATAGTGAGGCTCGTCAGCGACCCGACATCGTGTCAGTCACTGCGCCTGGAAGTCGCGGCTGAGCAAGGCGGAGGCCCGGCGGAGCTGACGTCAGCATTGATGAGATGAATGACCACGTCAGGGCAACGTCGCATATGGAGAGCAGGATATGGTGGCTTGGCTTACGGAGTGGTGGTGGGCGGCGGAGTGCGGAGGAGAGCAGCGGCGGATGAAGATTTGCTCTTGAAATGATGATACCCACGGACGTTAGATGCTGATCACAACTTTTTCAAATAAACCTCTTTAACAACCGGGAGATGATATCGCATTTCTATGGAAAAATTTCCCAACAGCCCGGACGTCAATTGTGGGAAAAGAGATCACATCCGCTGATTTTTATCATCTTCCTTAGGAAAAAATTCAATGGCTCAATCTCTAGTTGCCTTCTGACCAATGATCGATCACCGAAATCTGAGTCTTCATCACATCTCAAAAATCTCTTCCGTTTTGCTAGCCCATTATCAGATTCCCACCGAATTGATCTCTTTAGCGTTACCAAATTCCGCTGTTTCGTCTCTAGCTATAAATATTCTCGCTTTGCCGATCGCGATTGCCTCTCTCTCCTTTTGAATTCTTGACCGAGATAAAGAGGTCGTGACGGCCAGCTATTTATGGGAGATGATCCTTCGTGCGCTTGTCCGTGCATCAGTCCATGGTAGCATCGAAGAGAAGTCACATCATGACTTAAGCAAAAAGAATACAAATGTGTATGATCCAAGTGATATTTTTATTATTTTTAGGAGTCAGGTCGACTCTCAATTTTCTTATGCAACATAAATAACTAAATAGGTTACCAAAATTTAGATGGCAATAGTCTAACTACCTAATTGACACCTAAATTTCCCTTTTACTCAATCGTCTAGAGAGATAAATATGATTTCTTGGAGCTAACCGAAAATAAAGTGATGCCTCGTAGATTTCATTTCATTGAAAGGCAATCAATGACACATGCCATTTGCAAACTACATTTTGTCAGGATTCTCAAATAATGTGGCAGGTTAGCCACGCCTCACACATGAGATTGATTCTCTATCTTCGAGATGTGCGTAAGACTTGGAATTAGATGGAAAGAACTGTTGACACTATTTATTTAGGTTTTAAATTACATAGAAATTTAGGGATTGATTTTAACCCCTAGCAAAAATAACTTTCATTCAACCACAATGCATAACTAGTATCCCTTAAAACTTTAATTTAAAAAAAAATATTTAAAAAGAAAAGAAAAAAGCGGAAGAGGGCCGGGCCTGGGCAGGCCCGCTCCCCCTCTTCCTTTTTCATCTTTCCCTCATTCTTCCCCCCGCGGGCCGGCCCACCTATCCCTTTTGCCAGCCCGGCCCCCTTCTCTTCTCCTTCTCTCTTCCCTGCTCGGCTTGGACGGTAGCTCGCCGACAAGGGCAGAAGGACGACGCAAAGAAGGACAGCGTACGTCAAAGGACAACGAGGAATGTCGCGCGCGACGCGGTCAGGACGGGCTGGCCAGCAACGGCTGGCATCGGACACGGGGCTCGGAAGAGAGAGAGAGAGATAGACAGAGAAGAACTAGAGTCCCGGCCAACTTCTACCCCTCCTCCGCCTCGAAAAAGTGGTAAGACCCGGCTGCTCTCTTTTTTTCCATATTTTTCCGATTTGGGTCGATTCCTCGAGGATCCCGGCTCAGAGGCGCGCGAGGCGAACGGACGTGGCCCGATCTATGGATCTCGCCCACCATTCGCCGCCGCCGAGCCGGGTAGAGAGCACCACCAACGGCCCCCGTTTGCCCTGCTTTGTGCCCTGTTTCGGCTCGTCAGACCGGGCTTCGTCGTGGTACGATTCGTGCGAGTCCCAGCCCCCATCTACGTCGTGCTAAGCTGCATTTCGATCTCTGCTTATCGATTGCTAAGCGTCTCGGCGCGGTTTGACTCCCAGTTAATTCAATAGTCTCCCTTCAGTCGACGCCCGTCATGTGTTTGTGAAAATGCCCGAACTGAGTTATGTAGAGTTTCCGGGATTTTGGTCTGGTTCTAAGCGTTTGTTGGTTATTTGACATGTTTGTAGACTTTCACTGCCGTCTGTGGAGTCGTGCGCTGTTTCTTTTGCGTGTCGTGTGTGCATCCCGGCGGACAGTCCTTTGATTGAGCCAAGGGCGGATACGAGCCGGCTCATGGCCGTTCGTCTCTTCTGTTTTCCTGGGTTTTAGAAATTTGGGCGCAACTAGAATTTGTTAAGTTCGGGTTGATTTCGAGCTATATGTGGACGGGTGATCTTCGGACCCAAGAGACCCGGTCCGAATTCCTTTGTAACAATATTATAACTCATAAAAAGAAAATCATGAAAATTTTTAAAACATTAATTAATTAATAAAAATCATAAAAAAAATATTAAAATAAGAAGAATTTTATAAGATATAAAATAAAATTCATAGAAATTTTAAAAATTCAATAACTGCATAAAAATACAAAAAATTCAAAAAATTAAAATTTTGGAAAATTCAAAAATTCACAAAAAATTTAGAAAATCCCAAAAAAAATTCCAAAAAATTTAGAATTCCCCAAAAATATTTCTCTCTCAAAAATGCAGATGAGGAGGAGGAGGAAAAAGAGATCGCAAAATGAGGATAAGAGTTAACCAGGGTGGAGTTAAGTTGCTTTTTGACCGTTGTCGGTCACTTGGGAATTATTAAAGCATCGTGTTACGTCAACCACGTGCTGCAGATGGGGTACGACCTGACATCGTAGGTCACAAGGAAATTATTGCTCCTTGTCATGTCAACGTCACGCTAAGGGACCCCGCACCGTCCTACCTCTCTCTTTTCTGCACGTCGTCCCAGTCCAGAAAAATCCAAGTCGGATTTTTCTGTCCTAGGAAGGGAGCACAACCAAACTGCACTAACTGACAAAAGAGACGTGTGTGAGCCCGTTCAAGAAAGGGGGCCAAGCTCTCTGGCTTGTCCTTGTCCAATGCATGCAAAATGAGGATAAGAGTTAACCAGGGTGGAGTTAAGTTGCTTTTTGACCGTTGTCGGTCACTTGGGAATTATTAAAGCATCGTGTTACGTCAACCACGTGCTGCAGATGGGGTACGACCTGACACATCGTAGGTCACAAGGAAATTATTAAAGCTCCTTGTCATGTCAACGTCACGCTAAGGGACCCCGCACCGTCCTACCTCTCTCTTTCTGCACGTCGTCCCAGTCCAGAAAAATCCAAGTCGGATTTTCTTGTCCCAGGGAAGGGCACAACCAAAACTGCCTAACCGACAAAAAGAGACGTGAGCCCGTCTCAAAAGGGGCCAAAGCTCTCTGGCCTGTCCTTCTTGTCCAATGCATGCATGCGCTCGTCTTGTCCTTTCAACCTTTACATATCTGTTCCCAATAATCTAGATTTGCTTACATATATAATAAACACCCTCTGAGCATTATAGAATATTTACAATCGTTGTCCCTTTCTGGATCCAATTTGGTGCACCCTAAACCTGGGCCTTAACATAATCAATAAATCTCTTCGGCTCGAGATTGGAATGTATGAAAATTATTCTGGCAATTTTCACCACATTTCATCTCTCCCTTAGAAGAAACTATTAATTTCTTTCCTTTTAATTAGAGAAAACCATGCATTAATTACACTGCCCATGTTGATTGATCTAGAGAAGAGAACCAAAGAGAACAAATTTCCTATGGGTCCACAAAATATTTCCTCTTACTTGTGAGGGGAAACAAAGGGAAATAAAAGAATCCAAAGTGATGGTACCAGAGACCTATATTCTTTTTTTTTGGTGACAAGAGGAACGGCTTGCACCGACAGTGCGCCGTAAACCCCCTGGTGACACTACCAGGGAATCATCACCTCGACGCCACGCTTAAATCACCTAATGATCCGCTAGCGTTCCTATAACTTGTGTTGCAAAGGCTTCGAACTCCGGACCTCCTGTTTGGAGGTCTAGAGCCTACCCAGCGGAGCTACCATGGCCGGTGGTTATTTTTCTATATTCTTTCTAAGGCAAGATTGGAAATTTTTATTTTCTTCTTAATATCGTCTTGTCAGGTCTATATCCTCTCATTATTAGTTTGCTTTGTAATCAAATATTTGTGTTTTTCCACTATAAATCATTATTTTAATCATTCCTTCATCCCTCACGTATAATGTAATCAAGTCTCTTCAATATTCTTAATTATTATTTTGTCTATTCCTTTTATTCAACTTCTTCATTATTTTTAACCTCTCTACAATATTGCCACCAATTGCACCTCTTATTTGAGGCTACGTTCAGTTTCAGTCTAAAGTTTTAATCATGATTTCAATTTAATAGAAGGAAAGATAGACATAGTGCTTTACCAAAATTATGACAAAAAGAAAGTGATGTTATTTAGCTAATCATGGTAAATTTAAAGTTGCCTTTTTGTCTTCATTGTTCATGTGGCAATTATTAAGTTTTGTGTTATATCAACCTCACACTTTAGATGTCAATACAACATCATACACGTACTATCCTATATGTTGTTCAAACTTCATACATATGACCACTAATATTAACTTCATCGTGTTAATGTGGCCACAACCATATAATGATTACAAATCTAGTCCCAAATTCGGATAAATTATTTTACGAATAATAACGGCAAATATTCTGAAAAAAAAAAAGAAAGAAAAAAAGCTGCCTCTCCGTTCGGTTGATCACCCAAAACAAAAAATGATTTTACCGATGGAAAAATATAAAATTGATTTTAACCGATGGTAAAATATACTTACTCATACAATTCTATATATACCTTGATGTAATCAAATAGTTAGCATGCATGTATAAATAGTGTAGTGTGGCAATAGAAGTCGTTCTTCTATTCACCGAGGACATAATAAAAGTTTTAATTACAAAAATATCACATATTCAATAGTTATACCAAAAACAGGTGGTGTGGTATTAAATTAGAAATATATTAATTAGAAGAAAAAAAAACCTCTCACCCCTGTATAATACATCTCCATGCACCATTGCACAGAGTGAAAACGTTGTATTGTTCGTCCACTTTGTTTCTCTATGCAAACCATCTGCAGCTCATCCCTACGTCTTTTTTATTATAGATTGATGGGCCTGGGCGAAGATAAGCTACAATGTTAGGGCAAAGCACAATTTGAGTGTGGACGTTGACCTCTAATAGTCGAGACCCTATTTATATGTATCTGCTTTAATGTCGGCAGTCCATAGTATAATTCAGTTTCGAATATCTAAACTTTGATGAAACAAGACCAAAATCCCGATTCATAATTTAATACTTAAGTAGTATTACTCACAAATTAGAATAGGCTGAGTTATTGATAAATCGAGTTTTTAATGCATACCTATGTTGTGTAAGATGATACTTAAGATGAAGAATTAGAGTCCATGACACCCCTGAATTAGTTAAAATATTGCAAGTCTACCATAACCACCTCACATGTCACGGTATTCTCTTACCACAATAGCCACTACAGTTGTTACATTGGGCAACGCCTTTCTAGAGATTCGCTACCTTTGGTCTCCTAGTACTTTGTAAACTCTAAGCTATTGCGGCCTTCCATGGGTCTTAGATACAACCTTTGAGTTCAACAGGCCTTAGCTTCTTCAACTCGCATAGGTTAGGTAATCTTTCAATTGAATCACATGCAACAAAGATCCTGATTCCCCAAACCTTGAATCTCAACGGCTCTTTCTAAATAAAATAGTTCCAATGATTGTACATTCCTTAAGCACGAATAGATCAAGTAGCCTCGTGAGGCATGTGCACTGAATAGTTTGTAATTTCCTTGACTTCGGCAAGCCCTCTGAGACAGTAAGGAGTATTGCCGAGGATTGATTCATGCATGACGAGAGTCAATAGGTATCGTGTCTCCTATAATGCCCAAACAAAAATGTAATAAAAAGATAAGATCAATGAGAGTTTGCTCAATTTTCCTATTGTTTTTAAAGCTAATTATGATGTGACCATCAACCAGAACATCGAGCTACCAAAATCAACTTCGATTATAATTTGAGATAAAAATACCAATCAAATGTGGTAACTAAAAGATTTAAAAAAATGTAATATAAAAAATTATCAGATATGTGTGAAATGAAGGGACTACCCACCTGATGGAGATTAGTAAGATACTCAAAGAGTTAAAAAAAAAACTCCATCGATATATAAGAGATACTTATCTATTAATTTTTGTGCATGTGTATAGGTACTCCATTGTGAGAAATTGAAGGTTCATGAAAGATACATTTTCACTTTTTTTTGTATAGAAGTTACTAATTATATTCGTCATTTATTTCTCGAAACCTCACTTTTAAAAAGTTCTAAAACAACCCAATTTCATTGATCCAGTGAATATGTAGTGTATTTTTTTATGTAATTCTCTCTCTGACCGCTTTCTGTAAATAATTTCCACGTAATGACCCTCTTTCCGATTATCCACAGAGTAACGTAACAATTCTCTGCAAATTCCAAAACCTCACGTGTCTCTCCTTCCCTGACAAGTACCAACCCCACTTCCACCATCGTTGCTCTGCTCTGTCTCTCTCTCTCTGCAAAACGTAGACAAGGAGGAGGAAGACAGGACAAAGCGAGGTTAAGAGTTTAACCAAGGTAGAGTTAAGTTCCTCTTTAGCCATCGTCGGTCGCTTGTAATTATTAAGGCTTCGAGTTCAGTCGACCTCATCTGTAGATGGGGAGTAAGGCTTGATACATCGTCCTGGGACATATAATAATTTAGAGCTTGTTATTATGTCAAACCACACGTCTAGGGACCCAGCTCCCCATACCGTCCCTTTCAGCCTTTTCACGTTGTCCAGTCCAAAAAAATGCAAGTAAGAGTTGGAAGGGCACAGCCAAAGCTGCACCTATCGACAAGCTCTCTGGCATGTCCTTGTCTACTGCGTGGTACATCGTGGGTCAGGTTGAATTATTAAAGTTTTTTTTTTATGTCAACCTCAAGCCCGAGGACCAGTCTACTGTGCTGTCCTCTCTTTCTGCACATTGTCCTTTCCAGCTTAAAGTTAATGTGTCCACAACCATGTGTGATTAAATATCTGTTGGCAATTTCGTATAAATTGTTGTATGAAAAACAGCAATAGATATTCTAAAAAAAGCTACTTGTTAATTCGATCGATCGCCCAAAACTAAAATAGTTTTAATCGATGAGAAAATTTTAAAAAAATCCAAGATAATCAAATATTAATCTTGCGTGTATAATTATTATAGTGTCACAATAGGAGCTATTATTCTATCAAATTGTTGACCTTATAAAAAATTTAGTATATTAATCATGACATTCGATTTCTCTTTTGAGAGCAAGATCCACGCGAAATCGAATCGGGCCATTCCATAGAATGAAGTGGGTTTAGGAATGGGGTGAACAGAGAGGAGGAAATAAAAATTCAAAGAATCCGAAGGGAATGATAGAGCAAGATTTTCTTGTGATACCACTAGATATTTTCCTCCAAAAAGTGGGAGGAAATAGAGGGAAAGGCAAAAATGAGTGCCTTCTTCCCTTGAATGGCGAGTTCATTTATTGCATTTTCTCGACTCTATGTCACTACGAGGTGAGACATGTGACAGATGATTGGATGAGACGAGTTGAGACTCCAAAAATATCGACAAACGTGTTGGCAACCCCTTGAGTGAAGGATCCCCGGCCTTTGAAAAGAATTGTAAGGTTTCTCCGAATGTACATGAACCTTAATCGGATCTCAATTAGGTTGGCCAGTGGGTTGAGCCAGTCCAGACCCATGCTCTTGGGCTAAAAAGGGGTAGGCGTTGGACACTTCGGTGTCAGTTGCTGATAAGGCGAAGATAACAGCAACTACATTGAAACATTGAGGAAGACAATGTCGACCTTTTGCTATGGTGGAAGGCCAAATTGCCGTGTTTTTCCTATTCTTTCCATGGTGGATGGTGACGTGCTCACTCAATTGGCTTCAATTATACTGTTAGAGTCCATTTTTAGTACTAGCAAATGGTATAATTATAGACTATAAGCAAATGTTGAGTTCCAAGAATATGGGAATGACCATCGCCTGCATCTCTTGGCCCATCGTCGATGTGCGTAGGCTGTACAACGTGTCATCTAATTATCTAAAACATTTATGGAATCGCCCAAAAAAAATGCCGCAATTTGATTAAGCTCTCATGCTGCTACTGTTGTGCTGTGCTCTCTCCCTCTCTCTGAAACACTAACGAGGAGGAGGAGGACAGGACAAAGTAAGGTTAAGAGTTTAACCGGGGTAGAGTTAAGTTACTCTTTGCCCACTGTCGGTCACTTCGCAATTTCGCAATTATTAAAGCTTCGGCGTCTTCCCCAGATGAGTTGTATGAAGGGTCACATGACAATTTAAAGGTTGTTAGTACGTCAAACCTCACGTCCAGGGACGTACCGTCCTATCTCTCATTTCACACATTGTCTAGTCCAGCAGAAAAAACCAAATAGAGTTGGAAGGGCACATCAAAGCAGCACTGACCGACAAAAGTGACATGAAAGCCTGTCTCTAGAAAGGGGACAAACTTTGTCTAGTGCATGTGCTCGTCTGACCCTTTTCAACCTTACATACCTGTTTCTAGTGATCTTAATTAAAGCTCCAAAAATATCTATGAAGGTGTCGGTAACAATTTGAACGACAGATCCTCAGCTACCTAAAATTATTCTGAGGTTCTTACTAGTGTACATGAGCCCAAATAGATAGGTTTTAGTTAGGATGGCTAATGGGCTGTGCCGGTTCAAACCTGTGCTCTCGCGCCACAAGCAGCCCGCCAAAAAAAAGGGTAGGCCTTGAGCACTTCGGTGTCGATTGCTCGTGAGATGAATGGATATCTCAACAAGGAACTACGTTTGAAAAATTCGAGGAAGACAATGTTGACCTTTTGCAATGGTGGAAGGCCGAAGCGTCGTATTTTCCTAATTTTCCCAACTCGATTCACTTTGCTTTACACAATTAAGGAATTCAATTGGAGATTTTTAACATAGAAATCCCTAGAAAAATTTAGTGCACATGTATTTCCTAGAATTGTAAATTTTTATGGGACTCTTGGTTGAAAATTGTCACACGATTGCCATTTAACCAGTTAACTCTAGGAAGTTTCATCTTCTCCTCACTAAGCATCATGATATAAAGAGAACATCAATGCATCTTCTCTTAATGTACTAGAGGAATTTTTTGAGATTCCTAGATGACAAGTTCATTGATTGCTGTAAGAAGATAACCAAAGCTTGATTGAACTAGCTTCAACAGAAAGATGGATCAAACTGCGGTGACAACTGAAAATAAACTAGTGTGTAAGTCAATTTAAAGGACGGAGCAACAACACAAATAAGATGCTGAGGAATATTGCCTCATGATTTGAATCTAAACTTCAACGAATTTTTTGGGTATCGTAATGACACACGTATTGCATCTTAATTCTTTCTTTCACATGGTAAAACCAATATATAATGTGAGACTATTGTTAGAATTTAAATAAGTAATAATTTCTAGTGTGGAAGAAATATTCTCCAACCCTTTCCAGAGTTATAAAGAATAAGAAGAAGGGCTCGGCCCACACATAAGTCAAGTGTGGCAACTTAAAAAATTTCAAAAGTAGATGGTATATAATCACGATCACAATGGCAGTTATCATTTGGGAAATAATGAAGAATTCTTTTATAAGAAAAAAAGGTGAAGAGATTTGCTTTATACTAGATCAGTTTAGCTTTATTCCAAGAAAACTAAGCGATACTAATCTTTTCAACCCCAAGAGGTTGTTCAAGTGGTAAGTGTGTTTATCTTTCTTGTCAAAGCTTGTGATTGAATCACTACACTTGTACATTCTCTTGCGGCCACTCACATGAGCACACATTTATGAGTCTCTGGTGATTACTCGATGTGTGTGAGATGGAGGGACCATCACACCATATGGAGATTAGTTGGATTGTCAAAGAGTTTTAGACACTCTATTGGTATTAAAAAAAAATCTATCTATTAATCTTGTGACAGTACATAGGTTTTGAATTACATATATAATTGAATTGGCAGGACGAATTCATATATGTGAATGCTAATATTATTCAAGTAAAGAATATCTTTTTATTCAAGTATATGATACCTAGTAAAATAGAAATTAAAAAGGAATTGCTGAAAAAGCTTGAAAGCATCACGTTAAAGTGTGCATGACCATACACAATTACATATTTAGTCCCCGATTTGTACAATTTGTTTTATGACTAACAACAACAAATATCCTTAAAAAGCAACCCTCTAATTCGGTCAGTCACCCAAAGCAAAAATATTTTTACTCGATGGTAAAAATATACTTACGCATGTACTCCAAAATTTCATTAACCTAACATAATTGACGGTCAGCATACACGTATAAATATTGTAGTGTTACAATAGAGGCTATTTTGTATTGATTGTGGATATAATAAAAATTCTAGTTTAAAAGGTATATATTACATGTATATCCACGATATACAAATTCTAACTGAAAGATAGATAATTTAGGATAAAAAATTGAAATATATCGATCAATTTAAGAACTTAAAAGATCCTCATGGGGCGCCAGGAGTAACGCCACCCCAACATCGAGTAAGCCCGAATTGAGTACGTGCATTTGAAGGTGGAATTAAAGCAGCAATGAACACACGCCTCAATTCAAGGAACAAGATAAATATTAGGGGCTTTGAGCCCTTTACCTCCCAGATCTCAAGGTGAGATCCTAACCAACTAGGCTAAGAGGTTACTTATAAATTAATCTGACATAAGTATATTAATTACATCATTAAAAACTTATGAACCACGCGGCTAATTTTTTAAAAAAAAAGAATACGTAATTTGCTAATTTATTTTGACATTGGTAAATCTAATTTATTTAGATATCACTAAATCCCTTACAATGTTATAAGAAGTTGGGAATTTATTAATCCATTTGTATGTTGGTAAAATTCTTCATAATATTGGTAGTTTATGACCACGCTTTTAAAATATCAAGAAGTTGGAAACCGAATCCTTACGGCAAGCTTTTGATTTTGATTTTTATTTTTATAGAATTGCAATTTTCAAAGTAGTCGTTGAAGAGGTTGTCAAGGTGCCGTTGGACGGAAGAGCAAAATCCCCGGCCCGCAACTGGCCATGCAATTTTCGATTGAAAATAAGTGGACCCCTCCACCATTTATTTATACTAATATTGCCTTCTGAGCCCTACCGCCTCCAAAATGCTAGAACTATTCAGCTATCTCGCAATCTTTTTCTCCATGAAAGTGCATCCACGCTGGGCAAAAAGTAACTGCCTATCTAGCACTAAGGAACCATCGATTGTCCCTGCTACTTAGGGCGTGCTTGGTAACGATTTTGTTTCTGGGAACAATTTTTTATCAGAAATGATTTTTTTGTTTTTTGTTTTTGTTCTCGAGAACAATTTCTGAGTATAATAATGTGCTTGGTAACGCGCGCAGTAACTGCACAAAATTTCTATTCTTGGGAAAGAAATGTGTTTGATAAAATTGTATAATTTTATTATTCTGTTTAATTTTTTTATATTTTCCTTTTTGTCTTTTTGTCTTTTTTGTCTTTTCTCTCCTTCTTCCTCTTTGTGGCCAGTCCTCAATAGCCGGCGATCGGCTGGGTGAGGGTCGGCGTGCTCGCTAAAGCCTCGCCTAGCCACCGGCAAGGCTCAATCTCACCCAAGCAGCGCGAGGTTGGCCTTGCCTTGCCTTGGTGAGGCCGAGCCTCACGTCGGCCGGCGATGCTCCGGCAAGGTTGCTGGCCCTCATCTAGCCGGTCGTCGGCGCTGGCCGTGGTCAAGGCCGGCCAAAATGAAGAAGCGAAGAAGAAGAAGAAGAAAGAAAAAAAAAAAAAAAAAAAAAGAGAAGAAAAAAAGATTCTATAAATTGTTCTTAGGAACAAGAAGGGCCTGCATGGTAACATTTCCGTTTCTTCCGATTTTTGTTCTTTTGTTCCTTGGAACAAAAAAAGAACATAAATCCATTTGGTAACGCTAACTTATTTTTTTGTTCCCCGGAATAGAAAATTAGCCCGGGAATAGTTTTGGAACAAAACAAGAAACAATAAAATGTTGTTTTTTGTTCCTGGGGAACAATTTTAGAAATAAACCACTTTTCTTTTTTTATTTTTCTTTTGTTCCTCTCTCTTGCCGCGGCCACCTCTAACCGTTCGGAGTCACCATCGACTGTCGACCGCCGACCGGCGCCGCCACCGTCGCCGCCGACCGCCGGCCGGGTAGAGAGCACCACCAACAGCCCCCGTTTGCCTTGCTTTGTGCCTTGTTTCGGCTCGTCAGATCGGGCTTCGTCATGGTACGGTTTGTGCGAGTCCCAGCCCCCATCTATGTCGTGCTAAGCTTCATTTCAATCTCTGCTTATCGATTGCTAAGCGTCTCGGCGCGGTTTGACTCCTTGTTAATTCAATAGTCTCCCTTCAGTCGACGCCCGTCATTTGTTCGTGAAAATGCCCGAACCGAGTTATGTAGATTTTCCGTGATTTTGGTATGGTTCTGAGCATTTGTTGGTTATTTGACATGTTTGTGGACTTTCATTGTTGTCTGTGGAGTCGTGCGCCGTTTCTTTTGCGTGTCATGTGTGCATCCCGGCGGACGGTCCTTTGATTGAGCCAAGGGCGGATACGAGCCAGCTCATGGCCGTTTGTCTCTTCTGTTCTATTCGGACGGAGAGAAAGCAAAAGAGAGGGTAAAGTTGGAGGCGTCGATTCCGCGAATGATGAGTAGTAGGTTGGCCTTGAGTTCGTTTAGTCGTATTAGGTCCGTTTCTGTTTTCATGGGTTTTAGGAATCTAGGCGCAACTAGAATTTGTTAAGTTCGGGTCGATTTCGAGCTATATTTGGACTAGTGATCTTCGGGCCTGATTTGCTTTACTCTGGCTTCAGAAAAATTGGGCTTGAATTGCTGTGCAGTGGGCTTAGTGCAATTAGAAGAGGAGGCAGGGCCGGGTATATGTGGTCTTGCGAAATAGATTTATTCGGGCCGGCCGACCTTCCCCTCTTCATCGCCGGCCCTTCCCGACGGCAGCAGTGAGGGCTTAGCCCTCAGCCGCCCCCTTTTTTTTTTATAATTATTTTTTAATTTTTATTTTGAAATTTTTGAAATTTTTTATTTTTATTTTTAAATGTTTTAAATAAATTTAGTTTTTAAATTTAATTTAATTAATTTTTATATTAGGCTGTTTTGCACTTCTTTCACTGGAAAATCGCCGCGTCAGCATTTTAGTCGGATTTTCGGGCTTTTAAATGTTTAGTGTCCGGCACTCTCTAAATATGCATGAGACAATGACAAGCAATGTCGATGTATTGAAGTAGAGTTTATGATTAGAATTAATCATATTATTGATTGGAGTTCAACCTTAGTCCTAAAGGTCCAAAAGGAAAGGATTGAATCAAATCATGATAGCGTAAGCTTCTATTAACTAATAACCTGCATTTAAAAACCATATACTAATATGAATTTAGACTTACATTGAGCAAGGATTAACCTAAGACAACCGAAGCGACGAAAGGTGCAACGTCTTCTGGTGGGTATTGGCAAGAGAGTGTAACCGGCGAACTATGGCAGCGAGGATTGACGATCTTATCCAATGCCGGAGTTTGCAAAAGGGGCTTGCCGGGGGAATTAGGGCCTGTTTGTTTGTGTTTCTTTTTCTTTTTTTTGAACATTTTTTCTGTTTTTTTGTTCCTGGGGAAAAAGAACAGAAACGCGTTTGGGTGCGTTTCTGTTCCTTTTTTGTTCCTGTCCTTTGTTCTTTTGTTCCCAGGAACAAAAAAAAAAAAAAAAGAAATAAGAAACACAAATTTTGTGTTTCTTATTTCGAAAGAAAACTTAGAAATACTTTTTTTTCTTCTTCTTTTTCTTCTTATTTTCTTCTTCTTATTTTCGTTCTTTTTTTTTCGCGTCGTCGGCCTCAGCCATGGCCAGCGACCGGCCGACAAGGGTTGGTAGCCTCGCCTTGGCTGGGCGAGCTCGGGCGTGCCCAGATCCGACGAGGCCGAGCTCGCCCGGCGGCCAGTGAGGCTCGGCTTCACTAGGGCCACCGCCAGGCGACGAGCCTCGCGGATCTGGGCGAGATCGAGCCGCCGCCAGCCCGCGCGAGGTCGGCCTCGCCGTGCCTAGGCGAGGCCGCCGGCCCTCGTCGGCCGGCCACCGGCCATGGCCGAGGCCAGCGACCGGCCAAAAGAAGAAAAAAAAAAAAAAAAGAAAAAAGGAAAAAAAGAAAAAAATAGAAAAAATAAAAGAAATAAAAAAATTATATAAATTTACCAAACGTGTTTTCGGTTTATTTTTTATTAGGAACGAAAGTTTACCAAACGTTTTTTGTTAAAAATTATTCCCCTAACGTAAACAATTTTTTCTATTTCATCCCCTGGAACAATTTTTAAACAAACACAAACAAACGCACCCTTAGTGGCTCTTGAACGTAATGGCGAGGACAGATGTTAGCTAGAAATGCCACAGACAATCACGAGTGTCGCTAAATGACCACCGGTGCCAAGCTGCTTCGCTGGAAAACCTGAAAGCTTGCAAGGAGGTCTAGAAGACCTACTGGGCTAACTGGCCGTGGCAGGATTCGCCAGACTTCTCGGCCGAGCTGCTGTGCGCGATGGCAAGGCTTGTCAGCAAGCCGACGTCGAGTTGGTCGCTGTGCCTGGAAGTCACGGCTGAGCAAGGCAGAGGCACGGCAGAGCTGACGTTGGCATTGATGAGATGAACGATCACGTCGGGGCAACGTCGCAGATGGAGAGTAGGATATGGTGGCTTGTCTTACGGGCTGGAGGTGCGGCGGCGGAGTGCGGAGGAGAGCAACCGCGGATGAAGATTGCTCTTGAAATGATTATGCCCGCGGACGTTAGACGATAATCACAACCTTTTCATTTAAACCTCTTTAACAACCAGGAGATGATATCGCATTTCTATGGAAAAATCTCCTAACAGCCCGGATGTAAATTGTGGGAAAAGAGATCACATCCGCTGATTTTTGTCATCTTCGTTAGGGAAAAATTCAATGGCTCAATCTCTAATTGCCTCGTTATCTTCTCTTGATCACTCACCGAAATCCCAACCTTCATCCCATCTCCAAAATCCCCTTCCATTTTGCCAGCCCATTGTCAGATTCCCACCGAATTGATCTCTTTAGCATTACCAAATTCCGCTGTTTCCTTTTGAGTGGTGGATATTCTCGATTTGCGGATCGCAATTGCCTTTCTTTCCTTTTGAATTATTGACCGACATAAAGAGCTCGTGAAGGCCAGCTATTTATGGGAGATGATCCTACGTGCGCTTGTCCATGCATCAGTCCACGGTAGCATCGAAGGGCAGTCACATGATGAGTTAAGGAAAAAAAAATGCAAATGTGCATAATGCAAGTGATATTTTTATTAATTTTAGGAGTTAGGTCGACTCCCAATTTTCTTATGAACCTAAATGGCTAAATAATAGGTTGCCAAAATTTAGATAGCAACAATCCAACAACCTAATTGACACCTAAATTTTCCCTTTTATGATAAATATAATTTCTTGGAGCTAATCGAAAACAAAGTGATGCCCTGTAGATTTCATTTCATTGAGAGGCAATGAATGACACATGCCATTCACAAACTACATTTTATTAGGCACATGTTTTTGTAACGCAAGCATGATTCTTGAATAATGTGGCAGGTCAAACGTAGCCATGCCTCGCACACAAGGTTGATTGTAAATCTTCGAGACATGCATGAGATTAGAATTAAATGGAGATGACTATTAACACATACATTTTAACTATTCATTTATTATTTTTAGCAACTGATTTTAACCCCTAGCAAAATTTGCATTACTAGTATCAATTAAAACTTTAATTTTTTTAAGTTATTAAAAAAAGGAAAAAAGCGGAAGAGGGCCGGGCCTGGGCTGGCCCGCCCCCTTTTCCTTTTTCATCTTTCTCTCCTTCTTCCCCCCGCGGGCCGGCCCTCCTTTCCCTTTTGCCAGCCCGGCCCCCTTCTCTTCTTCTCCTTCTCTCTTCCCTGCTCTGCTTGGACTGTAGCTCGGCCGCAAGGGCAGAAGGATGACGCGACGAAGGGCCGCGTACGACAAAGGACAACGAGGAATGTTGCGCGCGACGCGGTCGGGACGGGCTGGCCAGCAACAGCTGGCATCGTCCTTGGAGAGGATTTTTGTACTTTTCTTCTTGATGATGACCCGATGTGTGTAAGGTACAATCCCCCATTTGAGTAGATGAATCAGTCCGAGGGGCCAAAAAATTATAATGCCAGGGATAATTAGGCATTATTTAACAATAGCTACGAAATTTGAATATGTCACAAATCACTATTCTGAACTCGGTTACCGTTGCACGAAATTTGAACTTTGAATTTTGCGCAATGACTAATTTTTCTAGTCTTCATTACCGTTTAGTGTTATTCAAGAATGGATTAAATTATTTTTCTTGACAAAATTAGCTGAGTTAATGTTAACTTCATTCGTCATACATCCTTTCTATTTTCTTCACTTCATTCACCGTGCAGTAGAGATCATCCTAGTCAAGAAAAATGAGCAAGTCCCTTTTTAGGGAACGTTTAATTTGCTATGCAGAGGGAAAAAAAAAGTAGTGACAAAAAGGAAAACCAAAGCTCAAGAAAATAATATGTAACTTCTTAAAATTCAGTGCTATTGTGCAAGGTCGTCATAGTTCAGGAAAGTAATTTACGACTAATATGTACAATATGGCTACTTTTCAATGACACAAAGCATTCCTCTACAGTTAATTTTCAATGACATAAGCATTTTCTCTTATTTAGTGCACGTGTATTGTTGGATTATCGTAGTCGATATGAATATATTACCGACAATTATTGAAATTCATGACTAGGCTAAATCAAATACTTGACACCGCATGGAGATGAAAAGTAGAAATATAAGAAAGAGGGGAACTTAATCAACGGAGAAGAATAGGTCCACACAACTCTAAAATTGCTGGAGGCGTAAATAACACCGCGTAATGTAATCAACCCTACTAACCACAGCAAATGACTACACTCAATCGTATGATTCAAATTAACACTATTATTCATTGCAATAAATGCCACCAATCTTCGAATTTGGAAGATGCTAACGTTTTTTGCTTCAAGTCCTGATTGACGTAGAGGTTAATTAGGTTAGGAGGCGGAAGGGTAGGCAACTCTTCGAGAATATCGCAGTGTAGCAAATCCAGAGTCTGAAGCTTTGACATGGACTGGAGATTTGATGGAAGACCGGATATACGAGTACCCCGAAGCCTCAGTTCTCTGAGATGAGGTAGTTCCCTAATATCATCGGGAATGACTCCCTCCAAACTCCTGCACCAGGAGGCATGTACTTCTCCCAGGTTTATAAGCCCTCCGATATAAGGAGGAAATTTCCCTAAGAAAGAAGAATCCGAGAAACGTGAAACCATTTTCCGCACTTCCACAGGAAATTCCCTTAAGAAACAAGAATCCATTTTCAGCACTGTCAGATTCCATAGGCAGATAGTGGAATCGGGCAATTTTGAAATACCTGTACCCGAAATATCCAACTCTAGTAATGATATCAATGCGTCAATGGATTCCGGAAGCTTTCCTAGCTCACGACAATTCCTTAAAGACAAGTGTGTAAGTTCCGACAAGCCTCCAAATGAATCAGGGAGTTCGAGAATTTTTGCATCCTCCAAGGCTAGCACTGAAAGAAAATTAAGTTTATGAACTGAATCAAGAACACGAACCAATGAGAAGCAATTAGTGGCACTAAGAATTTGCAGTAGAACCAATTTGCCTATTGACTCAGGAAGTTCTCGAATGGAAGTGCCATCAATCAGGAGCTCTTTCAAAGCATTCATCCCGCCCATTTCCCCCGGCAACATGCTAAGTTCGGTGCAGAACTTCAAATTCAGGGTAACCAAGAGCTTCAGATCATTAATTGAAGGATCTATATGAACCAATCGAGAACATCGTTCAAGAATCAGTATCTCCAATTTTGGGCAACAAGAGAAGCTAGGGGTAACTAATAAGTCCGCACAACCTGTAAGATTCAACACTTTCAAACGCTCCATCTGCAAAACAAGGGAAAAAGTTCAGATGGCATAGAACTCTCAATTTACTGAGGGACCAACATGACCACAACAACAAATGATCAATAAACCCACCTTTATTCTTTTCCAACCTCCCCAGGATTCTGTTACCTTACTCCATGAAAGATCGAGAATAACTAGGTTCTCATTCTTCTTTAAATGAATGCTGATTGCATCCCTAGGGCACCCTTGCCAATGAAGCCACCGAACATTCGATAAGGCATTGGCAAATTGTCCACCAATATTGGTGCAACCCAAGCTGAGAAATGCTGTGTTCGGCAGGATCTCATAGCCTGCCTCTTCAGAGTTGAGGTGGACTGCTCCCTGTATGATGGACCACAAAAGTCAAGTATCGGACGATAGAATAATTACTATGGATGCCTAGACTCCCATGAGGTAAAGAAATTGCTTTATTCATGAAAGAAAATCAGAAAACAAATTAAGGCCTAAAAGCTGCTTTTTTCCCCCAACATACCTTTTTTCCCTTGTTCGTTTCCTGGGCTATTGCAGGAATGTAAGATCCAACATCTGTTCCTGGATCACTAAAACCTTCTCGGATAATCTTCCTGGCATGGCACCTTAGCATGCTGTGCATGCCTATTTCATTTTCTTCCATTTTTATCAGGTGCATACGATGAAGGACCTTGATTTCATCATTAGGACAATCACACCAATGCCACAAATTCGAGGCAATCCTACAATCCACACTCGGGAAAAAACATGCAATCTCAAGATACATCTGCTTTTGCTTTGGATCTAATGCACCATAAATTTTGTGCAGAATCTTCTGGTAATCTCCCTGAAACTGTTGTATGGATTTTTCGAAGTCAATCCATTCTTCTAGTCTTTTACCACGCAAAAAAGAACCAAAAACATTGAGAAGTAGTGGAAGTCCCTTCGCAGCCCTCAGTATTTCGATTGCAATTTTAACATAAGAATGTAGTTTACCACTCTTTCTGGGTCCATAATTCCTGAAAAAATTGAAACTATATTCCATTGGATTAAAATCGTAAGTATGAGCCAACCCTCGAGCAACAAACCCTTGAAGAACACTACTTTCTTTTGAGGTGACAATTATTCTACTCCCAGAACCAAACCAATCAAGCTTAGCTCCTACAAACTCCTTGAGGAGGGACGCCCTTTCCACATCATCGAGAACAA
The DNA here is from genome assembly GCA_014182545.1 of Eucalyptus globulus. Classification (NCBI taxonomy): domain Eukaryota; kingdom Viridiplantae; phylum Streptophyta; class Magnoliopsida; order Myrtales; family Myrtaceae; genus Eucalyptus; species Eucalyptus globulus. The sequence continues at coordinate 6,792,099 of CM024723.1, read as the reverse complement.
TGAGAACTTTCATATTCCTAAATATGTCTTTCAAAAATCCTACTCCTTTGAAAGCAGAAGCAACCTCATACTCTTTTTTCAAAATATCAAAGATCAACTTGGTTTGAAGATACAGAACACCACCAGTTTGCTGCCTTGTTTCTTCGATCTCTGTGAGAAAACTACATGCATCAAAGCGAACGGATATTCGGTCATATACGATCTTGGCAAAAGCGGTCTTTCCAACACCATCTCTCCCATGGATTCCAACAATTCGTACGTCATTTACTTCCAGTTCCAATAATTCCATTATTTTCGATTCTCGAATGTCTTTAAGCTCCTATAAAGGTTTTTGAGTTAAGGAGAATGTTAGTTAGAAAAGAAGAGAAGAAATATACAGAGGTACTGTAAGTTCCAAATGATGATGCCATTCTCTGAAACACATGCTTTGAATATGCTGCAAATCAATCATATGCCTTGCTAGTTGAGATGTTGTGACTAATGTTTAGCTGACAGAGTAGGTAGGTTGTTGAAGATAACCTCCACTGAAGTTCCTCCAGCACAACCATTCACTCCATGCATCCCATTTAAGCTTAAAGAAATGATAGTATAAATGCTATGTCGACTATGGAAAAATCTGTTAAGTAAATCTGGCTCACTAAGTATCAAAAATCCTAATCTGACTAACATACCCTGTTTCTTATCCTTTGTAGTTTGAAAAGGAAGAACAAATGTAACTGCCGGCCTTAATGGGGACCATATCCGAGTAGCCATAGGGATAAATCCAATAGAGTTTACCTTGAGATCTTATTTAAATGTACAAGATTTATAATAACTAAAATGTAATGCCAAAGAAAGAGAAAGAAAACACCAGTACAGAAAATCATCAGCCATCAAGAAATTTGACATTTTCGACAGGCCTATCATAAATAGTAAAAGCAGTAAAATGCAAAAACCACTTAAAGATAGTACCCAGAAGTTAATAGGGATGCTTTAGGTCTTCTGTGAAAATAGAAGTGGATATGACAAACTTCCTTCTTGAATTGCAAACCATCGATCACAACAGTTGATTGGAAGTTTTCAATTTCCACTAACAATGAGAGCTACAATATTCTTTACATCTTATAAATTATCATTTGCAAGTTTCCTGTCATGCAATAAGAGTTTCTAATCTGGAAAGTCATCCCTGTATTTCTATTGCTTAAACAACATTTCTCTATTGATTCTCCAATCCCAATATTTCTATCTTCACTTATAGCAATCCATTGGAAATTTTTACTCTGTTTAGTTTCTCCCCTAATACTAACAACCGCAAACAAGGTGCACAGCATTAAGAGCTAGATCGTCTTAAGTCGCATTTTTTACTGGATAACATGATTCATGGCACCGCAACAATTAAGTGTCTCGGAAGCAATGAATTGAGACTAGTAACCACTTCATCAACAATTGTGTATAATCAGCTCAATCAGACTCCACCAAACCAAAAAAAGAAAATAAAGAACCATAAGAAGTTTCCCAGTCCTCTAATATACTGAACTATCAGAAGCGGCAAAGAAGCTAATAGGACATACGCTAAAGGTGGCAGCTGCATAAGGTTGTGGTGATAGGGAGATGCAAAAAGGTGAATTAGTTGTTTCAGAATTCCAGAAGATACAAAAAGCAACGAACATAGTATACAAATATTTCTAATAGTACAGTTTTAGGACAGTCAGTTTTAATGCATCAACTCTCCTTAACAAATAAAAGGTGGGTAAGTATTATTGAATCACTGGTATCGTGAACTTAACACCAACTTTGCCATCTCTTTGTGTAATAAAAAGAATACTGCAGTAACGTCATTGTGTGGGGGTCTAAAATGACAATTACCATACATCCAGCTATTCTACTCAAGCTGATCATCGAGCCAGTAATCGAAGATATGATCTTTGGGGAAATTAACAAATGATAATTATGAAGTGTACAGTTGCCCCACAATTCTCTGTGGATTCTATTCTTGCAAGGGTAATTAGCTATTGAAAAATTGAAGTATACACAAGCAACTTCAGAGATCGGCCAATGACTTGCATTCTCTTCTACTTTCAGTTCATGTTTTGCCTTCTTTTTTCTATTATATTCTAACTTTACAACAACTGTATAAACTCGTAAAAATATTTCATGATGATTAGGCTTTTTGTCTTTTGGATGTAAAACACACTTCAGCTGAAACAAACTTCATCAATAGTAACAACCTTTAGGAGAGAGTACTCGAGAAGAGAGGAGGATAGGAGCAAAGAAATATACCGAGGTCCGGTAAGAAAACATGGGATTATAACCAGTGGATAGATCTTCACGCACATGATTGTGCTCTATCATCCGCCTAAACAAAACTTCTGCACAGATGGCTGCGATAAGTGCCCCTTCACTGCCAAGGCAGTAAAAATCTCAGTTCCAGACCATTAACAGATGCGATCTAAGGACTTACCACCCAAAGCACTACATAATGAAACGACAATTTGAATGTGCTAAAGGATCACCGATCCTTTACTGCACGACATGATTTACCTAATGCAAAGATATATTAAATATACTAGACTGATGTTTAGTAATTGTATGAACGTGGATAATGCCATTGCAGCAAGTATTTAGTCTGACCAATGGATTATATCGTCCCAGTTTGCCATTGGGGTAAAAATATCACTGGACCACAGGTTGAGCTACAGAATGACACGATCATGTGGATGAAATAGAATGAAATTTTAAAGAGAGTTCACTGAGCCAAATTGAGATATGTTGTGTAAACAGGGTCAACTAAGGGTACAGCAGAGTCGACCAATATTTGGTAAAAGGTTGTTGAGTTCCCTTTTTCTGGCATTCTCAGTAATATCTTGGTCAATTGAGCAAACAAATCAGAAGAAACCAACGAAAGAAGAAGAAGATAGATGTAATGTACCTTTTACATGAGCTTAGTTTCAATCTCCTAATTTTACCAGCCTCCACAAGAGCCCTCTCCCAATGCTCCGCTTTCTTAGTGCCCCACTTCTGCCTCTGCGCGTCCAGGGCGTCTCTGTACAGTGATGTTATTTCCAGCTTCTCCATCGACCATTTCTCATCATGGAAAACAGGCAGGATCTCTTTCTTCCCCCCCGATGTAAACATGTGTTCTACCATGAGTGCGAGTGTGTCAAGGCACCGATGGCTACCAGCGTAGTATTCGGAAAAGATAGGTATATAAATCTTGGAGTTGTCGATCAATGTCGGAAGTTTTTTGGAATAATCTACGAGTCCATAATCAACGAGTACACTATGTCCATCAGCTGTCAAGTCCTTACAGAGGCTAGTGGCGAAGCTACCACGTTGAAGTGCTGAACTCAGGAACACATCATACACCGGTTGACCTTCGCTACTACTTCTCCCTGTACTTTGATCCAGCCTCGCTGGTTCATCTTCACCTATTTTCCGATTATCGCCAGGGTATTCAGTCATACTTGCTCAACCTCTAACTTTATCGTATCTTGATTCAGCTTTGCTGGTCCATCTTCCGCCTCTTCTCCTTTTCTGCCTGCATAATCAGCCACACTTGAATCTGCCTTCACCTCAATCGCTCGTCCTCCAAATCATACTCTACCTGGGTTTTTAAACAATAGTCGTGTCAACCGGTTCGATTTTGCCTTGCCAGTCGTTCAATGGGAGATGTTAATTTAAGAGAAAAGAAGTTCCCAAAAAAAAAAAAAAATTATTTACGAAGAACATTCAAGAAAAACTACTTAATCTCAACTTACTGTCGTTTGAGGAATATTAAAATATCCAATGATTATTAACCATTTACAAATTGTGGAGTGATGTGATTTTTATTGATGTAAGTGACTAAGAGTATTGAAGAAGTAATTTACAATAAATTCAAGTTGTTCACAATATTCCATGAAATATTACAAACATTGCGAAATTCAACCTTACAAGATCTAGGGTAAATCACTATATTTAAAATATGATTACTAACTTGTCATGTACAAGGACTCATAGCAAGATTATAAACATTGTAGAAAATTATCAAGTAAAATTACCATCACTTACCACAATTTGCAGTGTTTTACTCTGTATTGGTCAATGACTAAGTGCTACCACATTCTAGTCATGCACTGTATAGTTAAGCTATAGATCGAAAAGGTAAACTACTACTTGTATGTAAGGACGAGTTACAACCACTATTATTAAATCACCACTGATGAAGTTAAATTACTACATAAAGGTGTGATGAACGTTACGATGATTTCAAGTACATTACAACAATTTTTTAGAAGAACTCTCGATTATGGGTCCTTTTTCTTTTTTTAGGACCATTGAAGCAGAAGCACCGCCAAAAATGAGTATGACGTCTGCAACCACATCCCAGAACTTCTTATTAAAAATTTTGCATGAAAACCATCCAGCCTTGGTGATTTAACAGAACCCCATATGCTCGTTATTGCTTATAAAATAAGCCACGATAGATTACTATAAAAACAAACTTTCGAAGATTGATGATTTCATAATATTTATGAGCAGAGCGACATGAGAATTAATAAAAACTGGCCATTACCGAACAAAATATATTTTAAATGATCAAAAGAAGTCTATGTTAGAGAAAAATTACGAGACTGGGAAGGAAACTTTCTTGGGAAAATTAAACCCATGCACACCATGTCCAAGCGTAACCAGTCGATGGATGCATAATATGCCAATGTCATCATTCGCTCACTTGCTCCACAGTGCACAAAAGGAAGAAGACGAAGTGAAAGCCACCAGCCCTCTTTCCCAAAGACGCCCTTGGTTTGTCCACTCCCTCACCGTGCGACACATGACTGTGGCCCACCCTTTTTACCTCTCTCTCTCTCTCCCTCCTCAAACTTCACGCTCCACTCTCCCACCCCCATCTCTCCCGACTCGCGACCGAGAAGCCGTAACTCTGCTCTCTCTCGTCCAACGAACCACGCCGAAGTCTCCGCCCTGCACTACTCTGTTCTGCTCTCTCCAATATTTTCTCTTAAAATTGCCAAAAGAACCCAACAAATCTATGCAGGAACTCCAATATCGGACACCGACGAATAACAATCATCAAAGAGAACTTGAGAAATACCTATCAACCGGCACGAGGAAAAACCCTAGCGGAGGCGTCAAAGATGCGACATTGTGGCAGCAAACGAAGGGAAGAGGAGAGATTGAGGACGAGGAGGAGGAGGACAATGGAATTGGAACAGAAAAAGAGAAACTTTGGTGTGGGAAAAGAATGATCTGGTAGATGAGTCTCAGAGTCGTGTCAAAAAAAAAAAAAAAAGATGAGTCTCAGAGATTTGAAGGAAAAGGAAGGACATTTCTGGGGAAATCAATCAAGGAGCGGAGGTAACCTTTGAATCTGAGCTGAAGGGTTGGGGAAGGGGGATATTGATACGTGTCGCACGATAAATGGATTGTTGAATAAGTGATCAAGGAGCGCCCTCCTTCTCCTCCTCCTCCTCGCCGCTCGCGCACGATCCCCCTCCTCCTTCCTCTCCACACGACCCCCTTCCTCTCCTCTTCCTCTCGATCAGTGCTTGCTCTCGGTCCTCGTCACAATCGTTTACCGCCTCGCCTTTGGCCCTTCCTCCCTCGCAGCTGCAGCCTCGTTGCCGATCCATCGCAGCATCACAGTGGCGGCCCTCCCCTCATTCTCTCGCCGTTGCTCGCGGCCTCGTCTCCGCTCCCTCACCCTTGCCTCCACCCTCCATCTTCTTCCTTAAAAAATAGACAGATTGTAATATATTTACCGAGAGATGTCACTTATGGATGTCTGCAATAACCACTCGGGGCCTCCATCTACTGGATGGCCCGATCTTTGCCGCTACGAAGTCTTTCTCAGTTTCAGAGGAGGAGATGTTCGGGGGGGCTTCGTTGAATTTCTCTACGAAGGCCTCGCTGATGCAGGGATCATTGCATTTATCGATTATCGTGGGATCGAGATTGGAGAAGAGATCATGCCTAAGATCTTGAAAGTGATCGGGCACACGAAGATATGCATTCCCATCTTCTCCAGAGATTTCGCTTCCAGTAAGAGTTGTCTGAAGGAGGTGGAGAAAATGGTGGAGTGTAACGGGACAATCATGCCCATTTTCTACGACGTCACCCCTTCAGTCGTCGGCAAACAAAGGGAGAGTTATCAGCAGTCCTTTTGCACCCATGCGGCCCTGGGGGTGCACTCAGCGACTATAGACAACTGGAAGGAGGCTCTGCATAAAGCTTCAAGAAAACATGGATGGGAGAAATTTACATACAGGTAAATCGAAGTCAAGATTCGATGCTTCTTTTGACTTCTCCAACACTAGTGATCGAGGACGAAACTAAAGCAAGAAAAAAGCGAATGGATCTTTTCTTTTGCCTGGTGTATTATCTGACCAGTTGTTCCATTTCGCATCTTACTCTTTCTTTTCCTGTTTGGCAGCGAGCCCGAACTTAGAGACCGGGTCGTTTCCACGGTCCGCCGAATCTTGGGCAAGGCTGACTTAGCTGTGACACCATATTTTGTGGGGATGGATCGCCCTGTGCAAGAGGTGATGAAAAAACTGGATGTTCGCTATGAAATAGGAAAAGTAATTGAAGGACATCTGCTGAAGGGAAAACGTGTGGTTGAGATATCGGGCCTTCCAGGAATTGGTAAGTCTACTCTTGCCACGGTTGTCTACAACAAAATCCATCATCTCTTTGAAGGTACGAGCTTCCTTAAAGATATCCATGGAGAGTTTGAGCTAGGGAGACTCCTGTCTCTCCAAGAAGATTTAATTAGTGACCTCGAAAAGAGAAGATGTGCACTCAGTTCTCCTACTCAAGGTATCGCATCTATCAAGTACAAATTTATGAACCTAAGAGTTCTCATTATTCTTGACGATGTTAGTGATTTTGAACAAATCAATTCACTAGCCGGAGATCCAAGTTGTTTCGGTCCAGGAAGCAGGATCATTGTGATCTCTAGGACTCGCGATCTTGTTGACAAATATAGTCAGGCACTCAGCATTGTTAACGATTGTGATGACATCCTCATTGAAAAATACAAGCTCAAGAAAATGAATGATGACGATTCTTTTCAACTGTTCTGTAAACATGCTCTTGGAGGAAAACCTCCACAGGAATTATCCTCTTTGGCACGGGAGATTAGTTTGGCTGCCGAAGGGAATCCTTTTGTTATTCAAGTTATTGGTTCATCTTTATACCAACAGCCCAGAGAGCAATGGGAGGAGGCAATCGGTATATTGAACCACGGGCCTTTGATTAAAATAATCAAACTGGCTCTGATGAAAAGATATAAAGATTTAGAGGAAAATGCCCAAGAGATATTTCTTGACATAGCCTGTTTTTTTATGGGAAGGGACAAGACAATATCCTCTTACCTGTGGAAAGCTTGTGATTACCACCCTTCTACACGTATTGCCGAGCTTGAACGCAAGTCTTTGGTAACAATCACAGAAAATAGTGAACTCTGGATGCAAAATCAAGTAAAATTACTCGGGAGGGGAATTGTCAAGGAGAAAAGTCCAGGAAGACCTTCCCAGCGTAGCAGGCTTTGGAATCAGATGGACATTCAACAAGTACTGAATGGAGATGCGGTAAATTTTGAAGACAAGAAAGTCTCTCTTTTAATTTGAATTAGAGTACTTCTTTTGAATGCTTCATTCAGTTTTCAGAAATGATTGTTAATGAACTTCTATTTCACTTTCTCCTTTTTCCATTTTTCCACGATTGGCAGGTCGCTGACGTTGCAGCCCTCAGTGCCACTTTGGACAATGCCGACTTATTTGCTAAACATAAATTTTTCCGTAATTTCTCGAATCTTATTTATCTTGAAATGCACTGCCTTCGTCGTGAGGAACTTGGGCAGACTGTAAGGAACTCCAGAGAGGATCTTTTCCTTCCATTATTAAAGTGGCTTGAATGGCAAATGTGCCCCGATATCTCCATTCTACTTGCTTTAAATCTATCCCGCTTGGTCCACCTTAATCTGTCTGGGAGTACCTCCAAAGATTGGAGGCACTGGAAGCAAATTATAAAGGTATGATGACGTAACTTTACATTTGTTTTTCGTCCTATTTAACAATAGCTTAAAGTAAACCAGGTGTTTACATTTGTTTGTTTTGCAGAAGGCCAAAACTTGAAAGTTTTGATCCTAAAAGGTTGTTGTTGGCGAGCTAGATCTCCAGTTTCCCATGCTCCTGTAAACTTAGAGAGACTTGACCTGGAAAGTTGTTCTTTATTACCTCCGCACACTATCTGGTCCATTAGCAAGCTAAGAAACTTAGTTTCTTTGAATATCAAGTTCTGCACCTTTGTGCAAGAGTTGCCAAAAGATATAGGTCACTTGAAAGCTCTGAAAGAGCTTTATATCGATGGAACGGCCATTAGAGCCATCAATATCCCAGAGGGTTCGTATAATAAGCTTGAAATTCTGAGTGCTTGCAAATGTAAATCTTTCTCTCTGTACGATTCGATTGGTAACTTGAAATCTCTTACGTACCTAGCATTGGACGAGACTAAACTCAGTGACTTCCCTGTTTCTATTAGAATGCCGGAGAAACTCCAGACGCTATCTTTGAGAAACTGCGAAGAGTTGTGGAAACTGCCAGATTCCATCGGAAACCTCAAGGACCTGCAACTCATGGATCTTTCATACACGAGAGTCGATGAACTACCTTCATTTGTCAAGGATTTGAGAAACTTGAAAGTACTAAAGATGTCTGGCACTCATATAAGAGAATTTCCTGGAGTCATTGAGAATCTGGAGAGGATGGAAGAGATAGATTTCTCGGGCTGTAGAAGTCTGAGGGGGGAATGTAACATTACGGGATTATCGTCTTTGCGGGTCTTACTTCTAGAAAATACTGGTTATTCTCGGGTGATTGGGACGGATGATCAATGCTCTAATTTCTCAAACCTTGGACTTCGCATCTCGAAAGATGGAACTACAAAAGGAGCACAGCATCGGTTCCATGGATGTGAGGCTACGACGCAGTTCCGGGCTGACGGACGCATGCAGATGATGAGTTAGTGACTGAAGCGAGGTGGCGGTCAGACAGAAGCAAGAAAGTTCCCCGGGGACGAGGTTTGGCTAAAGAGGAAGAGTTCACGCCCGTGTCTCTTTAATTCTAATTGTGTAACTGATCAAGCATGTCAACTGATCTTCCTGCAATTAAGGCTATTAGAGGCATAAATGAATTCCAATTTTTGCTTCTATTCTGAATTTCCAATCTCCATTCTTCTTTCGTTTTCTTGGCCATCACACTCACTCACTTTTTATGGTCTTGTATGCTTGTCAATTTCCTGCAATTTTGCGCGTACGTGCTAATGATTATTCATGGCATAAGCATTGCCACTGGATTCTATTCTCCAGTATGCCGAAGTCAACTCCTATCGAATTGACGACTTGTTTATGATTTTCGAATATCGATAATTTGACTGCGAAAAATTTGCTTGCTGGATAGGAATTGTCCTGGTTAAGAATATGGTCAATAGTAGAGAATGAAATCTTGCTATTGATCCTTCTTTTGGCAATTTTAAAACTAAAACGAAAATTCGATTCTGCAATCGTCCATCTAACAAAAACTCTTTAAAGATACAATGTGTTTGTGAATGTCGTCACACTCGCACCTATACTTATCCAAAATCGGAAGTGATTGCTTTTTCAAATAAAATTGAAAATGATTATTGCTTGGTTCTCCTGATAATTGATTTAATTTAACTAGTATGAAAAATATGTGTATTAATCTAACTATAGTTAACAGACATTGTGTCATTCAAAAGAATATCTAGCATGAAAATTTGTGCTTACATGCACGATAGAAAAGAACTTATTTTCTGATAAGAGTATCGCCGTCAATCTAACTAATTAGTCGAATTTTGGTCGGATTGGCACTTGAGTGATCCATTTTGCTCCAATTTTGGCACTTAAGTATCACTTTCCTAACTTTTAACACTTAAGTATTCCTCCGTACCAAGTTTTGGACTTGGGGTGTACTTCTTCTTGCCATTCTCTGAAACATGTGCTTTAAATGTGCCTACACACTGTAAGTTTAGATGATAATGTCATTTCAGTGACAGTCGAAGTGTCATTTGTCTTGGAAAAAATGTGGTATTTCACTCAACAACAAAGCACATTGAGTTGAAATATCATCATATTTGTGAGCTAATAGATGAAGAGATATTGTCATTGAAGAAAATTCTTGGTGCGAAAAATCCAACAAATATATTAATCAAGATTCTCACCACTAAGAAACTAAAGCTGTATGTTGCCTCGGTTGACCTCCATAGTCAGTGACGAGGAGATGGTCGCACTAGGACAATTGGGGTCATAAGGACGAATGAAAACTATGAAAGACTATTGTTGTATTGAAGATCAACCTCCAAGTAAGAGATTAATGGAGTTGTAGAGTCAAATGGAGGAAAGCAATATTAAAGAAGAGAGGCTTTTAACTGCTAATTCTCATGATAAAGCAAATAAGATAGTAATGTTACTAATGGCATATACGTAATTTTCATCATGACTCTGTATGCCCTAAACCCTTTTTATATGTTGGGGCAAGATCTTTTGTAACTAGTAACTTCGACAACTGATATTGATAATGCCCAAGGGTTTTCTACGTAAAAAATTTATTGTATAGCATTTCTAGTTCCTAACATTGTTAACCCATTTAATTAAGAACTTCTAATTTAATTGTATTATAAACAAGTCGAAAGAGATCAACCCATTCACGACGGACTTATTACTTGTCTATGGCCTGCTTGACTATAGACTGCTTGACCAATTTATGATGCGTATGCAATGAAGTATAACCCGAACACACTTGAGGTAACATGGACGTGTCGTGCAATTGGGTCAACCCTAGCGGTTGCAGAAGACTATTGTTATAGGAAAAAAGGCGAGTTCGTTCTTTCATAAGGCAATTATGGGGTTTTGGCTATTATATTATAGTTGCATTTCAAACGACGCTCCCATGAGTATATTTTTTTCCAGAAAATACAAAAAGCGATGAATATGATATACCAATATTTCTAATAGTATAATTTGAGTGAAGTCTGTGTTAATGCATCAACTCTCCTTAACAAATAAAAGGTAGGAATTATTATTGAATTACCAGTATTGTGAACTTAACAACTACCTTGCCACTAGTTTTGTGTAATAAAAAGGATACTGCAGTAACATTTTTATGTGGTGGTTTAAAATGAGAAAGGATAAGTGCACTATAAGTGCTAAAACTTGTCACAAAAGTACAATTTAATCATAAAACTTTCAAAAAGTGCAAATAAGTCCCAAAATTTTCAAATAGTACAATCAAGTCCTAAAACTTGTCACAAAAGTGCAATCGAATTTCAAAACTTTCAAAAAATGCTATCAATAAAAGGACTTGACTTGACCAATTTAACAAGCTTAAGGACATAATTGCATTTTTTGAAAGTTTTAAAACTAAATTGCACTTAGTGATAAGTTTTAGGACATTTAATGCACTTATCCAAATGAGAATGACTATACATCCAGCTATTCTACTCAAATCAACAAGCCGTGAATCCAAGGTATGATCTTTAACAAATTCAACAAATCATAATTAAGAAGTGAAGAGTTGTCCCACAGTTCTCTGTGGATTCTATTCTTGCAGGGGTAATTAGCTACTGAAAAATTGAAGTATATGCAAGCCAAGTCAGGGTTCAGTTTATGTGTTTGTCTTCTTTTTCCTATCATATTCTGACTTTACAACATCTGTATAATCAAGTAAAATATTTCGTGGTGTTTAGACTTTTTTATGTATTTGATGTAAAACACACTTAAGCTGAAAGCAACTTCATCAACAATTACAATCTTTAGGAGGGAGTGCTCGAGAAGAGAGGAGAATAGGAGCAAAGAAATATACCGAGGTCGTGTGAGATAACATGGGACCATCACCAGTGGATGGATCTTCAAACACATAATTGTGCTCTATCATCAGCTTAAACAAAGTGCATCCAACGATGGCTGTGATAACTTCCCGTTGCCTGCCAAGGCAATAAAAATCTCAGTTCCAAACCACTAACACATACGATCAAAGGACCTACCACCAACGCACTACATAAATGAAACGACAACGTGGATGTGCTAAAAGATCACTGATCATTTAATGCAGAACATGATTCAACTGCTGCAGAGATATGTTAAACATACCCAATGATGTTTAGTAATTGAATGAATGTCGGATAATGCCATTGCAGCAAGTTTTAAGTCCAATCAATGGATTATATTGTCACAGTTTTGCCATCAGGTGAAAATATTACTCAGCCACGGGTTGAATTAAAGAATGATGCGATCATGTGGATGAATAATTAAGCTTCTAAAGATAGTTCATTGATCCAAACTGAGATATGTTACGTAAACGTGGTCAATTCGAGAGAAGGATTTGGCCAGGAAAAGAAAGAAGAGTGAAACAAAAATTTTAATCACGTTAATTCCCATCAATAATTTCCTCTTTTTTTCTCTAGTTTTGTCCCCATAAAGCTTTGAAACGGGCTCAGTAACGATCGTAAACCCCAAGCAAGAGAACAAAAGAATTTACAGTACGGCAGAGTCGACCAATATTTTGCTTTTCTTGCTGGAAAGAGGTAGTTGAGTTTCCTTTTCTGACATTCTCGACACTACCTCTGTCTATTGAGCTAACAAATCAGAAGAAACCTACAAGGCTACAAGAGAAGAATATGACAGATGTAACATACCCATTATATGGGGGTAGTTCCCATCCCTCGACATTACCAGCCTCCACAAGAGCCTTCTTCCACCGCTCGACTTTCTTATCGCCCAGTCTCTGCTTGTGCGTGTCCAGGGCGTCTGTGTAGAGTGATGCTGTTTCCAGCTTCACATCGGACCGTCTTACACGGAAGAAAACGGGCATGATCTCACTCTTCCCACCTGATCTAGACGTGAGTTCAACCATGAGTGCGAGCGCATCAAGGCAGCGAGGGCTATGAGCGTAGTATTCGGAAAAGAAAGGTATGCAGATCTTGGAGCTGTAGACCGATAGCGGAAGCTCTTCAGAAGTATCTGGGTCTTCATTATCTATGAAAACGCGAATTCCTTCAGCTTTCAAGCGGTCATAGAAGCTACGGGTGAATCCAAAGTAATCATCGTACTTGCTGGAACTCAGGAACACGTCATACGTTGATTCAGCCTCTAATTTTATCATATACTGATTCCAGCTCGCTTGTTCTACTTCAACTCTTCTCTGTCTCGTGCCAGCGTATTCAGCCGTACTTGATCCAGCCTCTAACATATCTTGATTCAGCCTCGCTGGTTCATCTTCACTACTTTTCCCTTTACTTTGATCCAGCCTCGCTGGTTCATCTTCGCTTTTTTCTTTATTACCGCCAGCATATTCAGCCATACTTATACAGCCTCTAACTTTACCGTAGCTTGATTCAGCCTTGCTGGTTCATCTTCCACCTCTTCTCCGTTTTCTGCCTGCGGATTCCGCCTTCCCCTCAATCTCTCTTCTTCCAGTTTCCACTCTACCTGGGTTTGTAAAAAAATCATATAGTCAACTGGTCGGTTGGGGTTTGCCTTGCCAGTCATTCAATCTGAGCTGTTAATTTAAGACAAAAGTAATTCCCAAAAAAAAAAAATTATTTACGAGCATCCAAGAAAAATTACTCATTTTTTAACATCCTCAACTTAGCGTTGTTCGAGGAATATTAAAATATATGGTAATTATTACCCATTTACGAATTGGTAATTATTACCCATTTACGAATTATAGAATGATGTAAGAATTATTGATGTAAGTGACTAAGAGTACTGAAGAAGTAATTTACAATAACTTCAAATTGTTCACGATATTCCATGGAATGTTACAAAGATCGAGAGATTCAATGTTAGAAGACCTAACGGTAAATCACTATATTCGAAAGATGATTACTAACTTGTCATATACAAGGACTCATAGAAAGATTATAAACATTGTGGAATATATCAAGTAAAGTTACTGTCGCTTACCACAACTTGCGGTATTTTACTCGCTCTTGGTGCTGCAACTTTCTAGCCATGAACTGCATAGTTAAGTTATATATCATAAAGATAAACTACTAATTGTATGTAAAGACAAGTTACAATGACATTACAACCAATGAAGTTAAATTACTACATAGAGACGTAACAAACACTACGATGATTTCAAGTAGATTACGACCAAATTTCCAAAAGAACTCTCAATTATGAGTCTTTTTTTCTTTTTCTAGGGGACCCTAGAAGCAGAAGTACCCCCAAACCTTAGTATGTCGTCTGCAACCACATACCAGAATTTGTGAAATATTGCTTGAAAACCATACAGCCTCGGTGATTTAATAGACCCCATTTTCTCGTTATTGCTTATAAAATAGGCCGAGATAGATTATAAAAGCAAATTACCAAAGATTGACAATTTCATAGTATTTATGAGTTGGGCGACATGAGATTTAATAAAAACTGACCATTACCGAACAAAATATATTTTAAATGATTAAAAGAAGTCTATATTAGAGAAAAATTACGAGACTGGGAAGGAAACTTTCAAAGGAAATAAAACCCATGGACGCGACGTCCAAGCGTAACCAGTCGACGGATGCATGATATGCCAATGTCATCATTTGCTCGCTTGTTCCGGAGAGCACAAAAGGAAGAAGACGAAGTGAAAGCCACCAGCCCTCTTTCCCAAAGACGCTCTTTGTTAATTCACTCATTGTGCGACAGGTGACGATGTGACCCACCTGTTTTAAAGTCTCTCTCCCCTCTCTCTTTACTCTTCCCTCTCCGCTCTCTCTCCCTCCCCCTCTCCCTCCCCGATTCGCGACCGAGAAGCCCTAACTATGCTCTCTCTCGTCCCACGAACCACGCCAAGGCCTCCGCCCTGCATTACTCCGCTCTGCTCTCTCTTCAATATTTTCTCTTAAAATTTCCAAAAGAACCCAAAAAAATCTATGCAGGAACTCCAATATCCGACACCGACGAATAACAATCATCAAAGAGAAAACTTAAGAAATACCCATCAAACGGCACAAGGAAAAGCCCCAGCGGAGAAGTCAAAGATGCGACGTCGTGCTAGCAAACGAAGGGAAGAGGAGAGATTGAGGGCAAGGAGATGGAGGACAACGGAATTGGAACAGAAAAAGGGAAACTTTGGTGGGGGAAAAGAATAATTTGGCAGGTGGATCTCAGAGATTGAAGGTAAAGGAGGGACATTTCTGGGGAAATCAATCGAGGGGCGAAGCTATCTTCGGATTTGAGTTGAAGGGCAGAAGGATACAAGGTTTCTTGGGCAAAGAATTGGAGATTCTGCAGGAAAAAAATCAACCCAGAGAGAGAGAGAAAGGGGGGGTTGGTTGTTGTTTGATGAAATTGGATGACTGTCGATGAAGGGAGAGGAGGGGGAGAGAGAGGGGGAAGGATCATGAAGAGTGAAGAGAGAGGGAAGGGAGATTTTAAAATAGGAGGGGTTGGATTGATACGAGTCATAAGTGAGTGGAGTGGACGATTACATGAATGACGAGGCAGTATGGTTATATGTAATATTTTCTTACGAAATTTGAGAAAAAAGACAATATATTACAATGAGGTGTGCGACACGTAAATTAATAAAAATATCACCACGAAGATAAATTCTAGAGAATGACAAAAAGTAGTCTATGTCAGAAAATGGATGAATCATTTATGAATTAATAAGATATTGGTCATAAAAAAGAAAAGTAATTGAAAGATAATTACTACTACCCGAGAAATAATGTTTTAAAATGACCAAATGAAGTCTGCCTTAGAGATTGGGTAAATTATTCTCTGCATTATTGCGCTTTTTTTTGTTGTCAAAATTCATTATTGCGCTTTTGAAAACCAATATTTTGCAGCTTTATCTTAGGCAAGACACCTTATAAGATTGCCCTACGGTACTTGAAGACAAAACAAGCCAAGAACATGTTGATCTGGTGGTATTTTCCTGGTTCGAGTCCTGTCTGACTCACTTAATCATTTTACTTGAGTCGGGTTGAGTTGAATTAGCTATGGAACTCATCTCACTGAGTTAGAAGTCCTAAAAACTTATTGAAACTACTTACATGCATCTTAAGCGGGGGTCAAGTTCCCTGCCTGAATTGGCGGTGATTGCCACTGCCCAGGCACTCCTTTTTTGTTTTTTTCCCTTGTAATTTTTAATTTCAAAAACTATATTATCTGATTTCTTTTTAAAACGTCTCTCTTTAATTTTGTTTTCCTCTTGTATTTGTCTTTTCTTAGGGTGCTAACTAACCCTTATTTGGTTTGGTCGATTTCCGTCAATATTACACTCATCAAAATGAGATTACTAGAAATAACATGTTTATATAAAAATGAGAGTTTTTATTGCACATCAATTGGTCTACTGCAAATGAGAAAATACTTATCTTTAGTATATGTTTTAGTAAACTTTACTTTGGAGTAATAGTAATCTGATCGACAGTTTAAAAAATGGACTGTAAAGCTTGATTGTAATTTATTCGAGTGATGTCTTTTCTATTGCCCATTGGAATACACTTACTCGAAGTCAAGATTCCGTAGCTTTGGTCTGTAAGCTTCTTATACCGGAGCAGGTCTGTTAGCTTCTTCTCCTCCACGAGTTACCTCCCAGTTGTCCCCCTGTCTTAAGAAAGATCCGGTCTTTGAACCTTCTCTCGAGCTTCTCACTCATGGATGTCCGCAATAACGACTCGTCGCTTCCATCTACTAGATGGACGAATGTTAGCCGCCACCAAGTCTTTCTCAGTTTCCGAGGAGGAGATGTTCGGAGGGGCTTCATTGAATTTCTCTTCAACGGCCTCGCTGATGCAGGGATCAGTGCATTTATCGATTATCATGGGATCGAGATCGGAGAAGAGATCATGCCTAAGATCTTACAAGTGATCAGGCACACACAGATATGCATTCCTGTCTTCTCCAAAGATTTCGCTTCCAGTAAGAGTTGTCTGACGGAGGTGGCGGAAATGGTGGCCTGTGACAGGACAATCATGCCCATTTTCTATGACGTCAGCCCTGAAGTCGTCGGCAAACAGCAGGAGAAGTATCAGCAGTCCTTCAGCAACCATGCAGCCAAGAGGGTGACGTCCACGACTCTAGAAAACTGGAAGAGGGCTCTGCAGATTGTTTCAGGAAAACTAGGATGGGAATTGGAGAAATTCCAGCACGGGTAAAACGAAATTAAGATTTCTATGCTTCTAATGACTTCTCCAACACTAGTGATCTACTATGAAATTAGATAAAGCAAAAGGTCAATGCATCTTTTGTTTTGGCAGGTGTATTATATGACCGGTTGTCCCTTTTCACATCTTATTGTTTCCTTCTTTTCCCGTCTGGCAGGGAGCATGAACTTATAAACGAGGTTGTTTCCAAGGTCCGCCAGCGGTTGAAGGAGGATGATTTAGATGTGACAGAAAATTTAGTGGGGATGGATCACTATGTGCGAGAGATGATGAAAAAACTCGGCGTTCTCTATGAAAATGACCAAGTGGTTGAACTGAAAATGCTGACAGGAAAACGTGTGGTTGAGATATCGGGCCTTCCAGGAATTGGTAAGTCGACTCTTGCCACAGTTGTCTACAATAAAATCCATCATCTCTTTGAAGGTAAGAGCTTCCTTGAAGATATCCATGGAGCGGTTGAGCAAAGGAGAATCGTGTCTCTCCAAGAACATTTAATTAGTGATCTCCAAAAGAAAAGATGTACACTCAGATCTCCTGCTGAAGGTACCAAATTTATCCGGTACAAATTTACAAATCTAAGGGTTCTCATAATCCTAGATGATGTTAGTGATTTTAAACAAATCGCTTCATTAGCTGGAGATCCAAGTTGGTTTGGTCCAGGAAGCAGGATCATCGTGATTTCTAACAGACGCAATCTTGTTGATGAGTATAGTCAGGCATCGATTGAAACTGCCGATCTAAGCGTGCTTGGTCATGGAAGCCAGGGGATTGTCACCTCCAGCAGAAGCAGTTCTGTTAACATATGCGATGACTTCCTCGTTGAAAAATTCGAGCTAAAGCGAATGAATGATGTCCATGCTTTTCAAATGTTCTGTATGTATGCTCTTAAAGGAGGACCTCTTCGAGAGGAAATCTCCTCTGTGGCACAGGACATTAGTTTGGCTGCCGAAGGGCTTCCATTCCTTATTAAGATTGTCGGTTCCTCTTTATATGGAAAGCCCATAACGTTTTGGAAGGAGGCATTGGATCGATTGAAGCAAGAGACATTCTCTAAGGAAGTCAAACGAATTCTGAAGGCAAGATATGAAGCTTTAGAGTACAGTGCTCGACAGATTTTTCTTGATATAGCTTGTTTTTTTATGGGTAAGGACAAGACAATATCCTTTTACCTGTGGGAAGCTTGTAAATACCATCCTTCTACAAGGATTGCTGAGCTTCAAGACGAGTCTTTGGTAACAACCACTGACAATAATGAATTTTGGATGTATAATCAAGTAAAATTCCTCGGGAGGGAGCTTGTCAAGGATGAAAATCCAAGTAAACCTTCTGAGCGTAGTAGGCTTTGGAATCAGGAGGATATTGGACGAGTACTGAACGAAGATAAGGTAAATTTTGAAGACAAGAAAGTGTCTTTTAGTTTGAATTAGATTACTTCTTTTCAATACGTTTCTATATCCAAAGACAATTGTGATGCGCTTCTATTTCACTTTGTCCGTTTACCATATTTTCTTGATTGGCAGGTTGCTACGGTAGAAGCCCTCATTGCCTCGTTCGACAACCCCCGTTTATTTGGTAAACGCAGATTTTTCCATAATTTCTCAAATCTTAGGTATCTCGAAATGAACTGCCCTATTCTTAAGGGACACAGGCAGACTGCAAGGAACTTCAGAGAGGATCTTTTCCTTCCATGGTTAAAGTGGCTTGAATGGCAAAGGTGCCTCAATATCTCCATTCTACTTGCTTTAGATCTATCCAACTTGGTCTATCTTAATCTGTCTGGGAGTTCCTCCACAAATTGGCGGTGTTGGAAGCAAATTATAAAGGTATGACGATATATCTATACATTTTTGTCATCCTGTTTAAGAATAGCTTGAAGTAAACGAGGCGTTTACATTCGCTTGTTTTGCAGAAGGCCAAAAACTTGAAAGTTTTGATCCTAAAAGATTGTCGTTGGCTACCTAAATCTCCAGTTTCCCATGCTCCTGTAAACTTAGAGAGACTAAACCTGGAACGCTGTGCTATATTACCTCCGCTTGTTATGAGGTCCATTAGCAAGCTAAGGAAATTAGTTTCTTTGGATATCAAGTCCTGTAGCTTCGTGCAAGAGTTGCCAGAAGGTATAGGTTACTTGGAAACTCTAAAAGAGCTTTATATCGATGGAACTGCCATAAGAGCCATCGATATCCCTGAGGGTTCGTATGGGAAGCTTGAAACTCTGAGTGCTTGCAACAGTAAAATCTTGTCTCTACCCGATAGAATTGGCAACTTGAAATCTCTTTCGTACCTAGCTTTGGACGACACTGAACTCAGTGAGCTCCCTTATTCCATCGGCTTTCTGGAGAATCTTCAGACACTATCTCTCAGAAATTGCAGGAGCCTGTGGAAACTGCCAGATTCCATCGGGAAACTCAAAAAGCTGCAACTCATGGATCTTTCGTACACGTTAGTCAATGAACTACCTTCGTCTGTCGAGGATTTGAGAAACTTGAAAGTATTAAAGATGGTTAACACTTTTCTTAGAGAATTTCCTGGAGGCATTAAGAATCTAGAGAGTTTACAAGAGATAGATTTCTCAGACTGCAGAAATTTGAAAGGGGAATGCAACATCATGGGATTATCGTCTTTGCAGGTCCTACTTATACAAAATACTGATATTTCTGAGCTGATTGTGATGGATCATCTATACCCTAATCTCCAAAACCTCAGACGAGATGGCAAAGTTCACATCTCGATAATTGGAACTACAAAAGAAGCACAGCATGGGATCAACGGATGTGAGACTACGACACTGCTCCAGGCTGACGGACATCACATTAGCATGCAGATGATGATCAGTGACCGGAGGTGGCGGTCAGACAGAAGCAAGAAAGTTCCCGGGGGACGAGGTTTGGCTAAAGAGGAAGAGTTTGCGCCCGTGTCTCTTTAGTAACTGATCGAGCATGTCAACTGACAATAAAGGCCATTAGAGGCATAACCGAATTCCAATTTTCGCTTCTATCCTGAATTTCCAATCTCCATTCTTCTTTCGTTTTCTTGGCCATCACACTCACTCACTTTTTATGGTCTTGTATGCTTGTCAATTTCCTGCAATTTTGCGCGTACGTGCTAATGATTATTCATGGCATAAGCATTGCCACTGGATTCTATTCTCCAGTACGCCGAAGTCAACTACTATCGAGTTGACGACTTGTTTATGATTTTCGAATATCGATAATTTGACCGCGAAAAATTTGCTTGCTGGATAGGAATTGTCCTGGTTAAGAATATGGTCAATAGTAGAGAATGAAATCTTGCTATTGATCCTTCTTTTGGCAATTTTAAAACTAAAACGAAAAATTCGATTCTGCAATCGTCCATCTAACAAAAACTCTTTAAAGATACAATGTGTTTGTGAATGTTGTCGCACCTATACTTACCCAAAATCGGAAGTGATTGCTTTTTCAAATAAAATTGAAAATGATTATTGCTTGGCTCTCCTGATAATTGATTTAATTTAACTAGTATGAAAAATATGTGTATTAATCTAACTATAGTCAACATACATTGTGTCATTCAAAAGAATATCTAGCATGAAAATTGTGCTTACATGCACGATAGAAAAGAACCTATTTTCTGATAGAGTATCGCAGTCAATCTAACTAACAAGAAATTTGTTTATTTCAATTTCGAAGATTTTTAACGCAATGTCCTTAATGACGCTCATAATCAATTGAAATATCTACTATAGGATTAACATGCTGACTTTTTTAGACGTTGCTAATTCTCGAAAAATTATCCAAAAAATTTCAAACATATTGTGCTTAGGTCAATTCAGTCCTAAACTTTTCAATAATGCTAATTAAGTCCTAAACTTTTGATGAAAAGGTTTAACAATAAATCGGCATATCGTCAAAAATTTTACAACTAAATTGGCATATTTAAAAGGTTTATGACTAAATTGGCTGCCATATATAGGTTTAGAACTTTTTGGACAATTATCTCACTAATTTTTTCTGAGGAGATTTTTTAGGACTATAGATCTTGTGATAATTTTACTCACATATATGTATGATATACTATCGGTATTTAACTATAGATCCTCAAGCACTAGTAAAAAAAGAAATGTTTTTAAAAAGGAAATTTTTATCAACGAAGTATATCCATTCCTTGCAAGGGTAAAATGGTATAAGTTACTTATATTCATGTGACCTGAGCAATTACATGTTCAGTTGCCGTAGCCTCATTTTTCAATTGCTTTAGAGTGATATAAACTTGAATAAATAAAAAACTGACTTTAATCGAAAGTGTAAATGTACTTATCAATCATTAATCCTTCATATATTTTACATATATTTTAAAATTGTGAAAACTTATGACTTTATTTATGTTACAATATCTCGTGCATGGCAAATGGGTTCTAGTTTTAGTTTAAAAATATTGATATCTATAGCATTTATTTTAAAGGAGGGGGGAGACTCACTGCCAACCTCCAATCAATCAAGCACCAAACCAGGAATCTTTGCTAGAGGCATCTTCAACCACACCTGTACCGGCCCTCGTTTGTTTTTCATTGCACTTTGCCCGCGAATGTTTTCCTTCTCTTTTCTTGTTTTTGGTCTTTCTAAGTACATCCAATGATTATTTTTAAGGGAAAATTTCAAATAAAGATCCGTAGTGCTCTCATTTTTATAAAAAAACGGCCTAAAGTGGAACTTATTTTAAATTAATAAATATTGAAAGTGCAATCATTTTCTCAAATAATAGCATGAATCGAGCTTATTTCATATAAAGGCTTGAAGTAACCATATTAGTCTCAAAGAAAAGCCTAACCTTATCGGCCAACGATATTTTCATCTTTTACCTTTTCAATTTTTTTTCTTTTTCTTTTCTTTTTTCCTTTTGCTTTTTCCCTCTTCCCTCTATTGGCCATGGTTGAGGTTGCCTGATGCTAGCGAGGGCAAATCTCACCAGATCAAGTGAGGGAGGCCCTCGCTTGAGGTTGGTAAGCTTCGCCGGCCATCAACAAGGCACGGTGATACCTAGTGGAGGGAAGAGGGTAAAAGAAAAAAAAAAAAGGAAAAAAAATCAAAAATTTTAAAAATATACTTAGAATTTTATTTGACTAAAATATCCCCACTACGATGGTCGAAGTAGTCATTATTGGCTGAAAGTCCTCATATGAAATTATTTAACCACTTTAGACATTTATATGATTATTCCGGGTCCTTATTTGAAATAGTGTCCACTTCAAGCCCTCATTTGAGACAGTGAGGTACTTTGAGTCCTTAGTTGAAATTTTTCCTCTTTTTTGAGTTACAATTTGAGAAGGAAAAAGAAAATATAAACGAATTGGCGAAGAAAGCTTGCTCCCACTAAATCAGACAAAAGTAGGTAGAGACCTGTCCAAGGAACTTCACAAACGAGGCGATCTCTGAGCACACGCCCTAGCTTTAGCTAAAAGAATCCTCTCAAAAAATTGCTTTCATGAAAAACATGCTGATTAATGATGAAATTACTTTGGAAAGGATGCAGAATCCAATTTAGAGTTGGCTAGAATCCTACTTTCTAGCAAATTGGCTGCATTTTCACAAACTCGATTGCCCTACATCGGCCTATGAGAATAATTATATAATAATATATAATTTATTGTGAGAATAATAATCTATTCTCAATCATAAAAAAATTAAATAATAAATAATTATAAATTGTTGTTGGGTTATTTTTCAGAAAAATTGTAATTTATAATAATAATCTGTTATTATCACAGTAATTTAAAGATTGTTATATTAATAAATTCCTTTTATAATTGAATTATTGGAAAAAGAATCATGTGCATCTCTGCCAAATCTGACGGAGTTCGTCTTGTTTGAAAAGCCACACGTTCCATGTTGACCATGTCATCATCTCCAATCACACCCCGGAATGTCAGGAAAAAAACCACGTTTGGGAGGCGTGGAAGACGAAGACGCTGACGCTGGCACGCACATGCCCGAATGGAAGATGACGAAATGAGAGCCTTGGGATTATGATAATTGAACCACTGGAGCAAGAACCTCCTGCAACTGGGCCAAATTTGATGGACTTTGTCTTTGTTTGAAAAGCCGCACGTTCCATGTCAACCATGTCATCTTCAACCCCATCCCGATGTGTAAGAAAAAAATTTCGTTTGGGAGGGCGTGGAAGCCGATCACATTGGTGCGCACATGCACAAAAGGAAGAACACGAAATGAGAGCCGCGAGCTCTCCTGCCCAACTTCCCTCTTTCCCACAGATGCCCTTGTCCGCCTCCTCCATCTTCCCATGTCTGACAGGTTCTCGCCAATCTCGGGAAAAACATGAATATAATTTTATAAGGCTCGCAAAACTAGAATTAATATAAAAAAAATTCACCATCACCCAATAAAAATATTTAAAATGACCAAAAAGAGTCTTTGTAGAATCCATAAATTAATGGTCAACCAAAAGAAAAAAAATTAAAAAGTTACACTACCGAAGAAAAATGTTTATAAATGACGAAATGCAACGTGAAAGATTGGGTAAAATATATGTGCTTTTTAATTCTTGCGCTTTTAAAAACCTCCACTTTGCAGCATTATCATTTGCGAGGCATCTCATACGATTGTCCGAGTACTTAGAGACGGAACAAGCCAAGAACATGTGAGCCCAGTGGTCTCTCCACAGTTCAGGTGTTCTCGGATTAGGCTAAGCTAGGTGAGGGACTCATCTAAGTTAGAAATCCGGAAACTTGTTCCCACTATTTATATGCTTGCGCACTCCACTTTGGCCCTTAAGTAGATTATATTGCAAAGCGGTAGCTATATTATGCAAATTCTTCTAATTAGAATTTAATTTATTTAAAGTACATATTGTGCTTAAAGGACAATTCGATGTGCAAATATATTTGGCTTACTAAATTTTCAAAAAACATAGCGCTGTATGGACATAGAGATCTTGATTCTAAGTCTATTATTATGGGAGTTTTCCTTATGTTACCAGAAGAAGATTGAGAAAATTGGTTAATGAGCATGAATTTGGCAATGAATCCATATAGCTAATTTTGTCTATTAAATGCTTCCTATAGATAATAGTATGCCCTTGTATTGTTTTTCGAATTATGGTTCTTGGAGAGTGCCATAACCGTTAGCTTTCGTTTGATTCAGAACCTAGAGGGTTGTATCTAGGTTCAGCGTTTAGAGCCGCTGTCAAACAAGTTCTTTTTTGAAATGACAGCACCAGTGCACCACCATTCATAAACCTAGATGGACACGATGTCCAAGTTGAACCAATCTGATGGATGCATGATGCCAAGACCAAGTCAACAGGCTTTGACCGGCATCATTCACTCAATCCCTCCACCCTGTTTGAGAGTGGCATGCACATGCACAGGAGGAAGAAGACGAAACGAGAGCCACGAGGTCTCCTCACTCCCGCACCTTCCCTCTTTCCCAAAGATGTTCTTTTGTCCCACTGTTTTTTTCCCATGCCCGATTGGTTCTAGCGAATTTTGAAAAAAAAAGATTAAGATATATATATATATATATATATTATGACCCAGGGTTATGTATGTATATATGTATGTATATATATATATTATGAAGGAACCCCATCTGGTGATAGTTGGCAGAAACCCAGGGTGTGACGCTGAAAGCGACCCACCACCCCAGCGCCACAATTAAGACACCAAATGCCTCCACTAGGTTTCAAACCCCTCACCTTTGGAGAATGATCAATGGAGCTCTTATCCAACGGAGCCACAACGGCCGGTGGTAAGATTAAGATATTTTTATAAGGCATCTATATCAAAATTTCACCATTACCAATGATAAATTATTTAAAATGACAGGAAGACGTCTACATCAAAGAATGGGTAAAATGTTTTATATAAGTAAGTTACTTATATTCATGTGACCTAAGCAATTCCGTGTTCAATTGTTGTAGCCTCATTTTTTGATTGTTTCAGAGTGATATAAAATTGAATAAAAAAATAAAACAAAAACTGACTTTAATCGAGGTGTAAATGTACTTCTTAATTATTCATCCTTCATATATTTTATGTATATTTTAAAAACATGAAAAGTTATTATTTTATATCTTGAATAAAAGCCACCAAAAACCTCAAGCTTATCAACCTGTTACGCATTTACTCCAAATTGTACTTATGTGATATATTTACTCCTAACTTGTATAGTGTTTAAATATTTTTTGTTGATACTTAAAATCTCAAACTTGTATCAGTGTGACATATTTAAAGTTGAAAATTTTGATGTTGCAAAAAAGTTTAGGGTAAATATATTATACAAAAATAAATTTGGAGTTTTTGGTGTCACGGAAAAAAATTAGGATAAATTGTCACATGGATATTAATTTGGAGCTTTTGGTATTACAATATATATATATTTGAGATAAATGTGTCATTGTGGACAAGGTTTGAGGTTTTTTTTTTTTATGCTTTTTCTGTTTTATCTTTGTTATAATATATCGTGCGTGGCAGATGGGTTATAGTTTTGGTTTATTAAAAATTTTCTATATAAAGCATTTTTATTAAAGGAGGGGGAAAGACTCACTGCCTACCTCGTATCAGGCACCAAACCGGGAATCTTTGCCAGAGGCATCTTCGACTATACCTGCACCGGCCCTTGTTTGTTTCTCGTTGCGCTTTGCTCGTGTTTGTTTTCCTCTTCTTCTTTTTTCTTTTATCTTTCTAAATACATCTGAAGATTATTAGTTTTTAATGTGTGTTGACACCTAAATTTTGGCGATCTGTTTAATCATTTATCGCGTAAAAAATTAGGGATTAATTTTAACCCCTAAAAAAATATTAGTTAATTAATTAATTGCATAGCATATAGTTTTAGGTGCATTTATTTTAATTTGCATTTACATTAGGCCGGTGACAAATGGGTTCAAATTGATGATTCAAAATATTAATTTGGTGAATTGGACTAAGCTTACAAATGGAGTAAATCGGCCCAAGCCCGTATCCTCGGAAAGATTTTACGGATTGATTTGTGCGAGACTTCAAATTTTAGAAGAATCCTCTTGCAATCCTAAATCATATCAAAAGCAAATATTGCATTTGGAAAAAGGAATTTTCGTGGATACGGATTTGGAAAAATTAAAACCCTAACTCGTGGCCTATAAATAGATTAAACGCGTAGGGTTTGAGGAGGAGGGCACACAATAGAAAGACACGGCCACATTGGGGTCCTTTCTGTCGGTAAAAAAAAAAAAAAAAAAAAAAAGAGAGAGAAAAAGGTGAAAAGGGAGTGGAAAGAGAGAAGGTAGAAAAAAAAAAAAAAAAAAAAAGCCCCCTTGCGCGACTGTTCATCTTCCCCGCAGGGGGACCTTCGCCGGTCCTGTCGCCGTCGAACCCCGCCGTCGCCGTCGCCGATCTCCGTCCACGAGCGCTCGAGCCGCCCGTCTCTACCCGCGAGCCCCGCCGACCTTCGCCGCCCCGACGCCGAGCCCCCGGAGCCTCGACGATACACCGCCGCCTGTTCTGGCCCGCGACCCGCCGCCTCCGCCTCCACCTCGTCTCGCCCACGCCCGCACAGTACTAGTCCAGAAATTCTAAAGATAGGGACCAACCCAATCTCCTTAGAAACCGGACCAAGACTGGTAGGGTTGGGCGGTCAGGTTCATCCACGATTGACCCTGGACCGATGCTCACCCTTAATAATGTCAATGCCAAGCCAACCGGCTTGGACGGTCATCATTCGATCACTCACTCCACTTGCACAAAAGGAAGAAAACCAAGTGAGAGCCACAAGCTCTCTTCCCCCACCACCTTCCCTCTTTTTCCAAAGATGCTCTCTGTCCCCTCCTTTTCTTTCCCATATATGACAAGTTCTCGTGAATTTTGAAGATAAAAAATAATATATTTCTATGAGTTGTGCAACACACGAATTAATAAAATCATCATCATTATCGATGATGAATTATTTGAAATGACCAAAAAAAGTCTATGTCAGAGAATGGATGAATTGTTTATGAATTTATAAGATAATGGTCATTCAGAAAGCAAAATAATTGAAATAAAATAAAATGGCCCCTAATCAAGAAAAAATGTTTTAAAATGACCAAATGAAGTCTGCCTCAGAAAGTGGGTATATTATTCTCTTCATGATTGCACTTTTGAAAGCCATTATTTTGCAGCTTTATCTTAGGCAAGGCACCTTATAAGATTGCCCTTCAGTATTTGAAGACGAAACGAGCCACAAACGTGCTGATCTAGTGGTATCTTCCCGGTTCTAGTCCTCTAGGAGGTTTTAAATCATTTTGCTTTTGTCGGATTGGGATGGGCTAGGGACTCATCTCACCTAAAAAATGAAAACGATAATTAAAGCGAGAAGCCCAAAAAATTACTCCTACTACTTATTGCCCACTCCGCACGTGGGGGCTCTCAAGTAGTTTATATTTTAAAGTGAAATGTTTTGATTAAACTACGCAAAATTCTTCTAATTGGAAGTAAATTTATTATATTTCATATGTTGTGCCTAAAAGACCACTCGATTTTTGAAAAACATGTGCATTGCATGGACATGGAGATCCTGATAGTAAGTCCATTATAATTCAACTTCTCCTTATTTTACAAGAACATTTAGAAAAATAGTTAATTAGCATGAATTTGGCAACGAATACATATAGCTAATATTGTCTATAAAATTGCTTCCTATAAATAGTAGTATGTCCTTCCTTGTATTGTTTCTCAACTTTTAGTTCTTGAACTCTGGCTTTCATTTGATTCAGAAACTAAAAGGGCCGCATCTAGGTTCAAAGTTTAGAACAGTTGTCAAACATATTTGAGAGAAGAGAAAATACCCATTCTTTATTCAGAAATTCCACCAATAGTTCCTATACTCTCATATGAAATCTTCCCTTGCACCGCTCTTGCAATATCTTTAAGCAAAATGGGGCAGTATTATCAATCGTAAGTTCTAAACTAACAAGATTAGTTATAGTTTTAAAATCAATCTCAATGATAATCTTATGAAAATCAAGTTGTTTTGCGAAGTTGAGCAGAAAGTTGGTGGGTAAATTCTTTTTATTATTTTCATCTTTTGTTTTCTGTTTAGTATTAGAGCTAAATAGGTGATATTTAAGACTAGTTTTGTCTTAAAATAATCCTATATCAATATGAGAGAATAAAATCTAGCTATCTTCCTATTCTTTTGTCAATTTTAAAAATAAAAATCAAAAGGTTGATAATCCATTCGACCGTTCAACAAAAATTCTTCAAAAATATTATACATCTATTATTTTTGTGGCGCCTAAACTACCAAATGGAAGTGGTTATTATTTGGTTCTCTTTATAATTAATCTAATTTAACTAAATATTGAAACTATACACATGATAATCTAATTATAAGTTGGTATAGAAGTGTTAGTCAAAATATATCTCCCATGAAAAAGTGAGTTCACACGCATAATAGAATAGAAACTGACTTTCTCACAGTAGTACTACGGTCGATCTAATAAACAAGAGTTTTTTGAAAATCTAAAACGCATGCCCTTAATGATTCTTACAATCAATGAAATATATACAGCATAATTAATATGCTGACTTTTTTAATCTTCTTTTATGAGATTTTGAGGACTATATATATATAATTTGACTCACATATATTAGTGATACGTAGTTGGTATCAACCTATTGGATTTTAAAAGAAAATCTAAACAATTATTTTTTTTTGGTAAGAACAATTAAATAATTTAATCTCCTTCAAGTGCAAAATAATATAAGTAAGTTAGATTTGTTCATGTGATCTAAGCAATTCCATTTTCAATTGCTTTAGCTTCATATTTTTTATTGCTTTAGACTGATATAAAATTGGATAAAAGCAACTAATATCAACTTAATTTGAAATGTCTTGCATATCTTAATTATTTAATTTAACCTTCATATGTTTTACGTATATTATAAAAATATGAAAATCTATAGTTTATTTGTACCTATTCACCGAATAGCCAGGAAACCCCTTTCCATCCTCATCTCGAACTGCTTGCCCTCAGTTCAACAAGGTTTACCGGCATCATTGAGATGATCTTTTGAGACACGTTACACGAATTAATTGGTTCGTAATGGCCCATAGATTGTTTAGGAATAAGAACCGCATACGTCTGCGTCAAATCTGGTGGAACTTGTCCTACATAAAAAAAAAAAAAAAAAAAAAAAAAAAAAAGCCACGCGCACCATGTTGACTATGTGATTCCAAACCAAACCACGTCTTAGAATATCTAGAAAAATGTTGTCTGGATACCACCCGACCGGAGATTTAAAGGACCCCGTCTGCTCAACGATTGCTTATAAAATAAGACAAGACTGATTATCTTATGAGCAAGCTTCCAAGAACTGACAATTTCAAAATATATATGAGGTGCGCTGCATGACAATTAATAAAACAAATACCGAAGAAAAAAATATCTAAAATGATCAAAGGATCACAGAAGGGATTTATAGTTTTATGAATTAACCAAAAATAGCCATTGGTCATCAGAAAAGACAAATATTAAAAGTTAAAAAAAAAAACCACTACCTTAGAAAAATGTTTTAATGTGACCATAAAAAATTTGCTCGACAAGTAGGATTTGTCCAGATTAAGGATATGACTAGACAAATACTATGTATATTAATCTTGATTAAAAAAAAGAATAAAAAATTTGCTATTGTCTCTTTCTTTTCAATTTTAAAACTAAAATGTTATTTACCTTGTCAACTACCTATGTTTGCCGACTAAGAATTCCCAACACACTGGATTTTAGCTCTGCCATGTCTTACTCGGCCTTTTCTAGTCCAAGTCAACAGTCACTGACTCGGGCAATTTTGGGTATCAATTAATTCTATTCTCTAATTGGCCAAAGTCGACAACTATCAAATTGCTTGCTTGTTTATGATTTTTGGATATTGGTAATTTGACCGCAAAAAGTTTGCTCTACGAATAGGAACATTACGGATACGAGTGGACAAATTCTATATATATTAATCCTTGATTACTAGAACAGAATAAAAACTTGCTACTGTCTTGTTCTTCTTTCTTTTTTGTCAATTTAAAACTAAAATTAAAAGTTTCATTCTGCATTCGACCATTAAACAAGAATTTTTTGGAGGTATAATATGTCTATAAATTTGTCGCACCAAAATTACCAAAAGTTTGAAGTGACGATTTGCTTTTCCAAATGAACATGAAATTGATTATTACTTGGTTTTCTCCATAATTGATGTAATTTAACAAAAAATTAAAGCTTCATATATAATATTATTATAAATCAATGTACATAGTGTCATTCCAGAGAACTTCTCGTTTGAAAAACTAAGTTTACACGCTCAATAAGATAGAAACTAACTTTTTCAGAGTATTATTGTGCTTTTCCTTCAAAACTTAAAAGCAATGCCCTTAATGATGCTTATAATCAATGAAAATATTTACTATAAAATTAATATGCTGACTTTTTTAGACATTTTTAATCTTCTCTAGGACTATATATCTTTTAATAATTTGACTCACATATTTGTATAGTATTGGTATCTAGCTGTCGGATCCTCAAGTATTAACATATCCAACTCTTTCCACTGTGAAACGATATGAGTAATTCAGATTTTTATTCATGTGACCCAAGCAATTTCATTCTCTAATGCTTTAGCCCCATCTTTTGATTCATTTAGGGTGTTATAAAATAAAATAACTAATAAATAATAAATCGGAATTGTCAATGTTTTTCTTGATTATTCATCCTTCATTTATTAAACCTTTATATTAAAGGTATGCAAGTTTAAAATTTTATTTGCATGATAATATCGCAGGAACCGCACAGAGTATTATAAGATCACTTTACCCCAGTTCAACGAGGTACCAGCACCTTAGGAGATGATCCTTCGAGACGCATCACGCGAACTAATTGGTCTGTAATGGCCTGTAGATTGTTTAGGAATCGTATGTGCCAAATCTGATGAAACTTGTCTTATACAAAAAGCCACGCCTACCATGTTGATCATGTCATCTCCAACCAAACCACATCCCAGGATTTCTTGTGATTTAAAAGACCCCATTTGCTCAATGATTGCTAATAAAATAAGCCAAGATTGATTATCTTATAAGCAAGATTCAAAGAATTGAAAATTTCATAATATATATGAGGTGCGCTACATGACAATTATTAAAAGCAAATACCGAAGAAAAAATATTAAAAATTGACCAAAAAAAAGTCTATGTCAGAGAAGGGGTCTCTCATTTTATGAATTAAAAGAAAAATGACCACTGATCATCAAAAAATTATAGAAAAATGACCACTACCAAAGAAAGATGTTTTAAGATGACTAAAGATCAGAGACTAGGTAAACAATAATGGCACTTTTGAAAGCCAACCGCTTTCAAACATGATTTCAGGCGAGACACCTTCCAAGATTGCGCTAGTACTTACAAACAAATCAAGCCAAGAACATGTTGGTCTTGTCGTATCTCCCTAATTCAAGTCCTCTAGGAAATTTTGAATCATGTTACGCATACCATATGTCACCAACACTTATCCACAAGCAGTTACAATATCAAAATTATCTGCTCTACTTTTATGCAGTTACATCCTGCATCGACTTCTCATCTGTGCTTAAGTCGACCGATCCTCCAACACTTCGCTATAACTTTGGGTTTGTTGATAACCTCGTCGACCAAACTTTCTCACCAACCGATTGACTCCGCAGTTGATCATGCTTGGTGTTAACAATCTCCAAGACAGCTTCAAGGTAGTCAGAATGAATTTTAGTTCCTTTCTCGATCCTCTGAAGTCCGTTCATCACATAGGCATTGACATTGAAATTTATTTTCCAATTTCCCGAAGTCAGATGATTATCAAATGCTTGCTTTTTATGGTTTTGGAATATTGGAAATCCAACCGCAAAAAAGTATGCTCGACGAGTAGGATTGTCCAAATTAAGGATATGAGTAGACAAAATTTAGGTATAGAAGAGAATTAGATCTTGCTATTATCCTTTTTTTCTGTCAATTCTAAAACTAAAATTAAAATTTCCATTCTTCATTCGACCATTCAACAAGAATTCTTCTATGGTATAATATGTCCGTGAATTTTGTCGTGCTTAAATTACCAAAAACTGGAAGCGCTGATTTACTTTTTCAAATAAACTCGAAAATGATTATTACTTGGTTCTCTTGATAATTAATATAATGACTAAAAATGAAAGCTTATATATGTAATAATCTAATTTATGAATTGATGTACGTTGTGACATTCAAAAGAATTTCTCCTATGAATAATTGAGTTTACAAGCTAAATTAGAAGGAAACTAATTTTCTTGTGTTAGTATTATGGTCAATCTAACTAACAATAAATTGGTGTATTTTAAAAAAAAATATCTTTAATTGCAAAGCCGTTAGTGATGCTTATAATCAATGAAAATATCTACTATGGAATTAATATGCTGACATTTTTAGACATTTTTTAATCATCTTAATGAGATTTTAGGACTATGTATCTTTTGATAATTTGAAGATATCGGCATCTAACTATCAGATTCCCAAGTATTAATGAAAAAAAAAGGAATAAATACACTAGAAATTCCAAAACTTATTACAAAAGTGCAAGCGATTCCTAAAGCTTTCAATGAGTGCAATTAAATTTTAAAACTTGTTGCAAAAATATAATCAAATCCTAAAATTACAAGAGTGCAATCAACAAAAGGACCTGATTGGATGAATTTGACAAGTTTTAATATTTGATTGCACTTTCTTAATAAGTTTTAGGACTTAACTACACTTTTTTAAAGTTTATGATTCAATTACATTTTTGTGATAAGTTTTAAGATTAAATGCACATTTCATAAATTTTAGGATTCGATTGCATTTTGATAATAAATTTTCCAATAACTAATACATAATAAATGAAAATTTTGATAAATAAAGAACATTTAACTCTTTCAAGTGTGAAACAATAAGAGTAAGTCAAATCTTTATTTATGTGACCCGAGCAATTCCATGCTCTAAAGCTTTGGCCCCATCTTTTGATTGATTTAGCGTGATTAAATTTGAATAAAAAATTAAGAAATCGAAATTGTCAATGTGTTTCTTAATTATTCATCCTTTATGTATTAAACCTTTATATTAAAGGTATGGAAGTTCACAATTTTATTTGTATAATAATATCGCGGGAACCGCACGGAGTATTATAAGATCACTGGCTTCTCTATTCGCTGCATAGAGGAGCCAGCAAACCACCTTCAATCCTCATACCGAATTAGACCTCTTTGCGCTTAGCTCGACGAGGTTTGCCCGCACTTTTGAGATGACCTTTTTGGGACACATTACACTCACCAGTTGGTCTGTGTTGGCAGTTTTTTCTAGGAGTAAAGAGCTGTGTACGTTTGTGCCAAATCTGATGGAGTTTGTCCTGTTTGAAAAGCCACACCTACCATGCGTTGTAAAGTGCGTTTGGTAACGTTTATTTGTTTTAAAAATTGTTTCAAAAAATATCTATTTCTGTTCCGGAGAATAATTTTTAACAAAAGAATGCGTTTGGTAAATTTGTTCTTGGAATAGAAAAAAAAAGAACAGAAACACGTTTTGTAAACTTATATAATTTTTGTGTTTCTTTTAATTTTTTAATATTTTTATTTTATTTTTCCTTTTTTCTTCCTTTTGGCCGGTCGTCGACCTCGGCCATGGCCAACGAGGGCCGGCAGCCTCACCCAGCCACGGCAACACTCCGGCAACCGGCCAAAGAAAAAAAGAAGAAGAAAAGAGAGAGAAGAAAAAAATAGGAGAAAGAAAAAATTGTTTATCGGAAGTGTTCGAAACAAGAAAGTTTTTTGTTTCTTCTTTCCGTCCAAATTTGTTGCAGGGAATGGAAAAAAAAATAGATTTGGAACAAAACACAAACAAACGCGTTTATTATTCTTTTGTTCCCACAAACAAAAAAAAAAAAAAAAAAAAAAAAAAAAAAAAAAAAAGAAAAGTTGAAAAATTGTTTATCAAAGTGTTGAAACAAGAAACAAGTTTTTCTTGTTTCTTCTTTCTATTCCAAATTTGTTCTTGGGAACAAAAAAAAAAAAGATTTGGAACAAAACACAAACAAATGTGTTTTATTCTTTTTTGTTAGAACAAAAAAAAAGAAATTGTGTTCGTGACTGAGAAAATAAGAACACAAACAAACAGGGCCTAAGTCATCTATGACCACATCTAGAATA
Source organism: Eucalyptus globulus (assembly GCA_014182545.1). Lineage (NCBI taxonomy): Eukaryota > Viridiplantae > Streptophyta > Magnoliopsida > Myrtales > Myrtaceae > Eucalyptus > Eucalyptus globulus. The sequence goes on along the minus strand of CM024723.1, from coordinate 6,757,763 downwards.
TCTTGTAAAATACTGCTTGAAAACCATCCGGCCAGTGATTTAAAATCCCCCATTTGCTTAACGATTGCTCATAAAATAAGCCACGATATATTACATTAAAGGCGAGCTTCCAAGAGGATCGACAATTTTATAATATTGATGCCTTGTGCGACAAGAGAATTAATAACAAAAGACTCGTTACGGAAGAAAAAAATATTTAAAATGACCAAAAGAAGTCTATGTCACAAAAGGGGTCTATTAGCTTGAATTGACAAAAAATGAACATTGATCATCAAATGATTAAAACAAAATGACCATTACCGAAGAGAAATGTTTTAAAGTGACCAAAAGTAAGTCCGGATCAAGATTAGATAAATAATGATGGCGTTTTTGAAAATCATTGCTTCGCAACATTATTTTAGACAAAACTCTTTACAAGATTACCCTAGTACTTGCAGGCGAATCAAGCCAAGAACATGTTGGTCTAGTGGTATCTTTTTCAGTTCAAGTCCTCTTGGACGTTTTAAATCACGTTACTTGGGTTAAAGGTATGAAAGTTTTATAATTTTATTCTAAAAATAAGAACCGCGTACGTCTCTGTCAAATCCAATGGAATTTGTCCTGTTTGAAAAGCCACGCCGACCATTTTGGCCACGCCATTTCCGACCTAATCCTAGAATTTCTTATTAAATATTGCTTGGATACGATACGGCCGGTGATTTAAAAAGGCCCATGTGCCCAATAATTGCTTATAAAATAAGCCATAGGTCATATCGAAAGCAAACCAGCAAGGATTGATAAGGATTGACAACGATTGACAATTTCATGACCAAAGGAAGTCTATGTCACAGAAGGGGTCTATCGCCTTGATGCGCTGTGCAACATGGGAATTAATAGCAAAAGACTTATTACGGAAGGAAAAAAATATATTTAAAATGACCAAAGGAAGTCTATGTCACAGAAGGGGTCTATCGCCTTGAGGCGCTGTGCAACATGGGAATTAATAGCAAAAGACTTATTACGGAAGGAAAAATATATATTTAAAATGACCAAAGGAAGTCTATGTCACAGAAGGGGTCTATCGCCTTGATGCGCTGTGCAACATGGGAATTAATAGCAAAAGACTTATTACGGAAGGAAAAAAATATATTTAAATGACCAAAGGAAGTCTATGTCACAGAAGGGTCTATTGTCTTGAATTGACACAAAAAAATTACCATTATTTTTTTTACCCAGAAACCCCGCACGATCGGCAACCGGAGGTAAACCACTGGGGAGAGACACGTGTTAGCCACTACATATGTGCCACTTAAGCCGCCAAAGCCTCAAAGTCTCAAGCCTTCCCGCAACTTGCGTTGTAGGAGTTTCAACACTAGACCTCCTCGATAGAAGTCTAGTGCCTATCCAGTTGAGCCACCGCGGGTGGTAAAATTACCATTTTTTTTTTTTTTTTTTTTTTTTTTTTTGGGTGCGGAGGAACCGCTACTACGGCCGGCAGCCGTTCACGATCAACCCCCAGGCGACGCTAGCGGGGAAACCACCACCCCGACGTCACGCCCGGTCACCGGGAAACAAGGCCCCCGCTCGCGGGGTTTGAACTTGGTCTCCTTCGTGGAGATCCAGCCCTATCCCAGCCATGCCACCGCGGTCGGTGGTAAAAAAAAAAAAAAAAAAAAAAAAAAATTACCATTGATCATCAAAAAAACTAAAGAAAATGACCACTAGAGAAAAATGTTTTAAAATGACCAAAAGAAGTCGGGTTCAAAGATTAGGTAAACAATAATGACGCCTTTGAAAGCCAACCGCTTTGCAACATTATTTTAGTTAAGACACCTTACAAGACGCCCTAGTACCAACAGACAAATCAAGCCAAGAACATGTTGACCGAGTGGCATATTCCCTATTCAAGTACTCTCGGAGGTTTTGAATCACATTACTTAGATTAAAGGTATGAAATTTATAATTTTATTCTAGGAATAAGAACCGCACACGTCTGTGTCAAATACGATGGAGTTTTTCCTGTTGACTATTTCCAACCACATCCCAGAATTTCTTGTTAAATATTGCTTGAAAACCATCCGGCGGGTGATCTGAAATGACCCCATCTGCTCAATAATTGCTTATAAAATAAGCTTTAGGTCATATTAAAAGCAAACCAGCAAGGACTGATAAGGATTGACAATAGTTGACAATTTCAAAAAAAAATTATGAGCTGTCCGACGTGGGAATTTGTAATAAAAAATGACCATTACCAAAGGAAAAACATTTAAAATGACCAAAAAAAGTCGATGTCACGGGTCCATTGTTCTATAAATTAATGAAAAGGTTACCATCGGCCATCAGAAAAGGAAAATAATTAAAAGAAAATTACCTTCTAAAATGGACCAAACCAAACGAAGTCCGCATCGGAGATTGGGTAAACTATTTTTAACAATTATTGCATTTTTGAAGGCCATCATTCAGCAGCATTATCTCACGCCAGATACCTTCCAACATGGTCTAGTAGTATCTCCACGGTCCAAGTCCATTCGGACATTTTGATTCACGTTACTTGGGCTGGGCGGGGTACTCATCTCATCCGGCGAATTAAGAAGATAATTCAAGCCAGAAATCCTAAAACTTTGCTCGACTACTTACGTACCAACATGTTCCGCTTGAGCTCTTAGGTAGATTATAGTTTTGAAAATGAATTGTTGAGCCAAATTAAGTAGAATTCTTCTAATTAGAAGTAAATTAATTTATTTGACTTTATTTGACTGATTTCTTGAAAAACATAATCGATCATCATAATGTCTTATAATATAATTACAAAGCTAATCTTCCCATGCGTCACATGGACATTGAGATCTCGATTCTAAGTCCATTATAATGCGACTTCTCCTTATTTTACTAGAAGAAAAATAAGAAAGTTAGCATGAATTAGGGAAAGAATACGTGAAGACAATTCTGTCCATGAAATGCTTCCTTTAAACAACAGTATGCCCTTGCATTATTATTTATTTATTTATTTGGTGACCCAAGGAACCCCCCACTGGCCGGCGACGAGTAAACCAAGGGGACGACACGTCTTGGGCCACCACACACGTGCCACCGGTAAGTCGCAAAACACTCAAAGCTACCTTCCTGCAACTTGTGTTGTAGGAGCTTTGAACACTAGACACTCTTCGATAAGTCAGCGCCTACCCAGCTAAGCCACCGCGGCGGGTGGTTATGCCCTTGCATTGTTTTTCAACTCATAGCTCTTGGAAGAGTACCATAATCCTAGCTTTCATTCGACATTTACACGACAATATCTGGTTTCAAAGTTAAGAACCGGTGTCAAACAAATTTCAGAGCAGAGCAAATACCGATTCTTTCATTGAAACGATAGCACCATTATTCCCTGTACTCTCATTTCGAAATCCTCCCTTATTTTCATTTGATTCAGAACAATCCCTTCGACTGTCTACGAAATTTTTTTTTGCTTACGGACACAATCTCAGTTTGGCCATTAGCTGGGTTTCATAATTAGGTATCTATGCACTATCCATTTAAGTCTAAAAAATTCTGAGGACTATGCTGCCGATTTGTTTTGACACATATGAATGCACCTCACTGAGGAACCACGATTAATGGAGAATAAGGCCATTTGAGCTTCACAGTGGAGCTAATGGCAGCATGCTCCAGGTCTAATCTCGATATCCTTGGCTCCTCATCAACCTAATCCTTCCTCTAAATGCATATGTTGCTACAGATAGCTCGCTAGTCTTCATACTCAGTCTCTTCATCGTCATCCTCGTTGTTTTCTGCATATCTCCATCCCTCCACATTCTCTTGGTCCTCCTCTGTCTCTTCACTATCTTCTTCCTCATATATGTCTTCTTTAACTGGCCACGGTTTCTTCACCACATTCAAAGTGACGGGAGTAGGGCTGGCGGCACCTTTCCTCTTAGCAGGCTTTGCTGGAGGCGTCTTCAAGTTCAGTTTCTGTCTGCTTTGCTTCTGGCTTTTCCCGTTGGCACGCTTTCTGCTGTAATTATCTTGATCGCTAGCTTCATCCATTTCATGATCCACATTGCGTGTGGCATTCTCAGCATTCTCATCAGCCATGTACTCGGGATGCTCTCTTCTCAAGTGAAGTTTGAGCTTGTACTCATGAATATAAGCCTTGTCACATGTCTCATACGGACAAGCATAAGGGCGGTCAGATGATGCTGATCCATAAGCTCCACTGGAAGGTTTAGAAGCTTTAGTAGTGATCTTCTCCGGAGGTGGTGTGTACTTCGTCACCTCAACTGCCGCATTCTGTGGAATTAGGCAGAAAGTCAAAGCCACAGATTCAAAGTCAATTAAATCAATGACGCTTAGAACTAAAATAGCCTCTGGCATATTTCTGTAAACTTAGATTTCCCGATGTTTCCAAGTTGACCAATATTTATCAGAAAAATGAAGAGCTCACACTTTGCACGTTCAATTCCTTTTGGATGGTGCTTAACTAACCAATGATCTTAATCCTCACAATCAAATCAGCGGAACCCAATCTCTAACTGGTCAAATGCCTGGCTCCCCAAACATCCTTCAGTTCAGTAGTAACATGATAATAAGAAAGCAAGACCAACCTTTTCATGCTGCGATGCGATGTGATTCTTAAGCTTGTACTCATGAGCATATCTCTTTCCACAATCTGGGTATGGGCAAATATGATAGTTCTCTTGAGAGTGTGTTTTCATGTGGGACCTCAGGTTGAAATCCAGGGAAAATGCCTGAAATAACAAGTTAACTGTCAAATACAAGTGGAACAAACAAATAACAGTTATGAGCATCTGTGGCATGTCCAGAATAGGAAGATTGAAAATACAACATGTTGCTATCCACCAGCATGCTAATTATTCATGTCAACAGGTCAATATCCCATATGAAGAATAAGCCTTCCTAATGACACTTGCTCACAAAATTCTTAGTGTTACATGTCTTTACGGTGTACTATATGTAACCAGTTATGATCTTAATCCTCACAATTTGTAAAAAGGAAAGCAAGAATCGAATTAGAACGTCAGTGAATGAGCTAGGAAAGCAGACTACAAAATATATCATCACTTACTATACTAAATAAAGGATTTAAAATAAGGAAACTTTCTACTTTTCGTCCTTGTATTTTCATGCTTTCTCTAATCAATTCCCTGCACCATTAATTTGTTTAATCAAGTCCTTCCGCTTCTACTTTCATAAATTATCTAATGAAAATTCCTCTGACATCACATTCGGTCAAATCCAACTAATGCGGCTATCAAACGACGTCGTTGTGTGATGTGGACAAAATCTTACAAATGTGGATGTCCAAGCAGTTGTCCACATGGGCTTAACTTTATCCACATCATACCCCGGCGTTGTTTACATATGTTAACTTTATCCACATGCATGCTGTCATCATGGAAAGGACATGTCAATTGAATTTGACTGGATTTAGTGTCAGAACACTTGATTAGAAACTTTGCAATGGTACAATTTAACTTAACAAATTAAATATTCAGGGACTTGGTTAGAAAATGCATGAAAGTACAAGAACAAAAAATTGCTTAAAATAATTCATGCATTTTGATATGATAACACCAACCTCACCATGATTGTCAACTTCTATTTTTTTGGGGTCAGATGATTCTCGGCTAGTAATTGAAAGAGAATTAAACTATCTCAGAGATGTGAAAATCTCTTACTCAGTCTTAGCCCTATAGAATTCTAGTCAGGACCTGGTTGGGAACTACAATTCTGGCAACACCACCATAGAAATTTGAGACACCATCTCATACAAAAATAAATGCCAACAAGTGAATAAAGATAAACAAACCCAGCAAAACCTAGAAATTAGATTCAGGGGGGGCAGATTGATTGACTACCTTACCACAGCCTTCATAAGGACATACAAAATCTCTTTCCCCAGTGTGAATAAGAAAGTGCCTTTTTAATTTCGAACTATCCAAAAATTTCTGCAATACAAGCAAAGGAACAATCAGCATGCAGTGCAGACCTAAAGAGACAAAAAAAAAAATAACTTTCGACCACAAAACAGAACACAGACAACTACCAACCTAAAAAAAAAAAAAAAAAAAAAACTTCCAACAAACACTCCATCTAAAACTTTGAGAGTTCATTAGCATTTGATAAGGATATGCCCACAAGCTGGCAGAGGAACAATTTTCATATTTTGTAAGTTTAGGTAGAAGGTCCAACCCATAAACTTAAACTACTGGTAAAGAGAGAATACATCAATATAAGGCCAACTAAACCCACAAACAAGTGATGTTGGATACTTTAACCACAAAGAACCACAAAGGGAATGGACGAACTAGGAATAAGACAGAAAAGCTGCATGTGAAATGAAATTTTAACTCAAAAACAAAAATTATTAAGAGAAGCACCAGAAAACCAGATGCTGGAAACTAATTGTTAACCGATTTCCAGTCCACTACCAGTCACGGTTAGCATTGGTGGTTGCTGACCAGTGGCTGATCATTGCTCTGGTCAGCAATCAGCGAAAGGTGCTGTTATTGTGCATGTGAGCATGTGCACACGAGAGAGAGAGAGAGAGAGAGAGAGAGAGAGAGAGAGCTAGTGGACAACTGGACATCCCTGGCAAGGTCCATCAGACACGACCTAACAGTTCAAAAAATGGTAAAACTGATCAATTGACGATTGCATGAAGATCCCTCGGCACTCAGACAAAAATCACATGCATATCAATCTTCCACATTAGTCATAAACCCCATCAGGCATTTGGATTCATAGATGATATTTGATTTCAAACACGTAATTTAAACCTATCCACCACCAAGCCAACCAGAACTATGACTGTGGATTGATCATCCAATGCCCCTACGTGGCAATATCAACAAGTAAGCCTAAGGTTGTACATAAAAATTAAAAATAAAAAAAAACAGCAGACAGGGCAAGCCCCAGGTTTATTTTTATATTTTAAGTAATCTTCATAAGGCCATGTATAAAATAAACTTGTGAGCCATTAATATTAGTAAAACACATGCTGGCAATTGAAACAAAACTATGATAGAAGTCACATTGTAATTGCTTAAAATATTATCCAGGCCATTCTGCAGTGACCACCATATGGTTATAACATCACATAATTTCATTCACCATCCCAGAAAAGACACTAAAATCTAAGATAACAGCTAGACATTAGCTAAATAGAGGAAAGCAATAACAACATTGAGATGATATAAGATGAACAAGCACAAAAAACAAGGCACACTACCTTTCCGCATCCCTCATAGTGACACACATACTGTCTTTCTCCATGGATGTGAGAATGCTTTCTCAAAGCACCAGCGTCGATAAAGGTTTTTCCACATCCTTCATAGCTGCAGAGGAAAAGGACTTCAGTAGTTGGCTCTGGCTCTGGTTCTGGCTCCTTTGGCTCCTTTTCCTTCTCTCTCAGGGCCTTCAATGTGCTCTCTACATGTGAGACATAAAGAAACTTGAGCCCATGCTTAAAAGTTCTTTTTGTTCTTTTTTTGTAAGTAAAGGTAATACAGAAAATAAAACAATTTTAGAATAAGGAGGCATACTAAAGCTAAACCAAAGAGAAATGAAGAAGAAAACACAAGTGAAAAAGAGAAAGTAGAGGAGCATTCTAATTAGAGAGTATATAATCAAAGCAGAGTTTTGATGAACTTCAAATTTTCAAATGAAATTTGAGCATAAAACTAGAGCTCCAAAAACTTCTCGTCGATTTAATAATCTGGCACCATTTCTAAGAACCTCCTGAAGTAGCTATTCAAAATATAGACAAGCTTCAATTTTAATTTTGCAAATAAACCACCTGCTTCAGATCCAATTGCCATAGATGGCTATCGGCAAACAGATTCATCTAGTAATGCCCAATTGAAAATTCAGGAGTTTCTTTCTCCCATCCTCCAGTAAACCACACAAAGGTAAAAAAAAAGCATATTCTCATTCATGAACTCTACAAAATACCTCCACCATTACCATCAAGACAGCCTCCGTGAAACTAAGCCAGCTTATAGGAGAAAACAGGCCGGACTTAATTCCTGGTCACTATGATATTGGAGAAAATTTTAGACTACAATAACATATAAATGCAAATAGCAAATCTCACTGAACTAACATGTACCCTGAAAAGAATCTTCAGTGAAGAAAATGGAATATTAGTTTAAAAATGGCACGTACACCAATTCTTCCAGTTACTTGAACCCAGATAGGTCAGTTTACACCTCACCTGAATTAGCGATTTCCCCAAACATCGCATGTTTCCCACCTACCTTTCGACAAAGGATTTTTAATTTGGCTCTTGGCTTTCCACATTAAACCTGTCGCTTCTTTTGTACACTAAACACACACAGTTTCTAGAAACATATAATTACTAACATTTAAAGTCACCTCAAATTTCTAAAACATAAAAAATAAAATAAAATAAAAAAATTACTTTCAACAGGTCAGGAAATTCAATATGGCTTATTGAAGGCCTTAAAACTGATAAGAAAGCCAATCCCACTACCTTTCCAAATAATAACAGGTTAATAAAAAAAATTCAGACATTAAAAGTTCTAAATGAAGTGCAATAGTCACCTGTAACCCATTTCAAGACATAGCACTTCCCACCAGTCGCTACAACATCTTGTGGCACCCTAAAAAGAAATGCACTACGTCATATATAAAATTCAATTCACACAATAAGATGGTAAATGCAGACTTAGAACCATCATAATACAAGAATATAGCGCAGAAGAAAGAGCTTTCAATTTGTGTCAAAAAAACTCATGGTAGTAAACTCAGTCCACCCACTGCCTAACACATGATTAACAGTCAGAAATTTGTAATCCCTCGGAAAACAAGCAAACTAAAGAAGCCAAGCTTATTAAGAGTCCAAATACACACTTCTAATGCTATGGCTTTCCATGCCAATAGGTTAAGCCCTCTGGAAACATCAGATATTACCAAAACATACACAGAATTACAACCAGGGAAAAACAAGTCCAAGTAAAAGATGTATTCTGATACAGCTATTTGATGTTAAAATAGGAAACGCAAGCATGCACATACATGTCCATGAGGATTGAAATTTACACTATTTAAAAAATAAAAATAAAAATAAAAAAATTCCGATGATGAACTCCCGGACAAGATAGAACTACCAAAGCACTTTCTTCCAGCGGGACCTTAAAAAAACTCCATTCCACCAAAAGTGGCACATCAACAAATCCCCATACATGAAAACAAACTCATATCAAGAGTCTGCAAAACGCAGAGCAATGATCCAAACTCAATCATGAAGACTATTCAATAACTCAAATAACCATATGCATAATCTAGATAAGATGGGCTATATTCAGACATTAGATGTCGCCAAAGAGAGCCCTTTCCAACTCCCCATCACCAGATTGCACCACAACCTCCCCCGGCCTGAGCAATTATCAGCAAATTACAGCAGCAACGACTTAAATTCGCAATTTTTCCAATTGCCACCTCACTCACATGTACTCAGGAACTCAAGATTCATGCCCACTTCAGAACTGTTTAACAAAATCGATGAGATTTATGCTAAATTCCCACTACGACTACGTAGACAGCAGAAATCCCCAAATTCCTCCTCCAGGCAGCATAATTCAACAGGAAAAAAATCACAAATTGGGCCTCAAAACACATGCAGATTGATCGAAAGAGAGTACCATTCCCTGACCCACTTGACGGCGGGGGTCTTGGCCTTTAGGAGGGGGCGCCGGTCGAAGATGTTGTGGGCGTAATGAGACTCCATCTTCGGATTACGCACGCTCCGTCGCTTCGCTGCACCTCCACATCCAAATGGAAATCCAGAGCAATTCAAGAAATTAGGGTTTGGGAAAACGAATTCGACCCGAATTGAGGAGGAGATAAAGAGGGGGAAAGACTGTGGGAAAGCTACAGGAGACGATGGCTCGAATTAAGGGTTGGTCGTTCCCTAGAGCAGCCGACCATCAACATAAAAATTGTGAATGGTAAATAGTTAAATACGCGATGAGTTATTGGCTTTTGAAGTTGTGGATAAGTGATACGTGAGGAAAACATGATATTTTCGAAAATTATTTTTTAGAAAGTTATCTGTGAAAAAAATAATAATATTTCTAGGTTTTTAAGCTAAGAGTTGAATACAAATTGGAAAACATTTATTTATCATTTTGTAAATTTTCCTAAACAGATGTATACTATTCGAGTGGAAAAAATGCCAAATATAAACCTATTAGTCCTACGTGCATACAGTCGGGATTGACGTAGATAATTTTTATAATTTAAATTAAATCAATCTTTTAATATATTTTTCTCATTTTCTTTCTTTTATTTCCTATTCTTTTTCTTTCTTCCTTCGTCGGATGCTAAAGCCACTGACAATCGAGCCTTGCCTATTTGCTAGGATTTGGCAAGCCTTGCCAACCCTTACTTGTGGCTAGTTGCCAACTATCGCCAAGGCATGGCAATCAAAAGAAAAGCAAAAAAATAAAGGAAAGAAAAAAATATATATATATATATATATAATATAAATTTTATATTAAAAATTCTATTTTAAAAAAATTGTAAAAAAATGTTTTACATCACTTTAGTTGATCACATAAGATGGCCGACATCTATGTCAGTCATTTTCAACCCTAGCATCCCGAGCTCAGCCTCGATGGACTCAAGCAAGAATGTCAATGTCTAAGGTGCAACTTAGATGGACCTAGGCCTAAGCGCCGAGAACCCAGCCCTACTGCCAAGGGCCTAAGAAGGAACATTGGGATTCTCATGCTAAAATGTAGAGTTTTTTATCCAAGCACATATACTTAGTCATATTTTGAAAATTGATTTTTGATTTTTGAAAGAGGAAATCATTTTCTCCGATTAAAGCTATGATAGGAAAATATTTTCCATTGCTTAGAAAAATATTTTTCATTGACTCATTTTCTTAAGCAAACCAAATTCTAGATAATAAGGAAAATATTCCCCTAAAACAAACGAAGCCTATACTAACTAGGGGTGAGATTATCGAATTGCCTAGATCGGGAACCGCTTGGATCAAATCAAAACAATCGATTTGGTTCGGTTCGCAGGGACATCAATCCAGTTCCTGATTCCGTAAAAATGGAACCGGTGATTTTCAATCTGGTTCCCGATTCCCGGGCAATATAATTCTTGATCCTAGGACCATCCAGTCCGATCCCTAGTCCCAAAAAATGGAAATTAGTCCTCTTGATCCAATTCTTGATCCAATCCTCTCCATCCAGTCCGATCCCTAGTCCCAAGAAATGATCACCCCCAATACCAACATTTTTCCACATATCATTTCAGGGTCGCTTTATTAAAAATACGATTACTTAAATACCAACTCCAATTTGAGATTTCGAAAATCGAAAGTGACAATATTTTAACATTTTTTTTTCAGAACAATATGGCTTGCAGAAAATATGACATAGTAAAATTCAAAGAGAAAAACCCTAAAATCACAATGCTACACATGAAAAGGCCCAAATTTAACGGAATTTGAGGACAAATCACTCAATTTTCCCCTCTTCTCCAAACCCTAATTCAGTCCAACAATCTTATGGCAAAATTAAGAGCTGAATCTTGAAATGAAGAAGGGACTAAGCATAAGCAACTCAAGTCCATATCAACAAAGCCAAGAAGAAAGTGAGTATCACTGCTAAATCACTCACCTTTTTCCATGTTGCGGGATTCCTTGATCTATCACCAATCTCTAATTTTTCCTCCAAGCACCGAACCTAACGTTTTCCCGTGACAATTGAGAGAGACGCGCGAGAGAGCGAGAGAGCGAATAAGGAGTGAGAACAACGACAAGAGAGAAATTCCGTGTCAACACAAAGAGGGATTTATTTATTGAAGAAGATATTCCATTTGAGCGGTGCGACATCGTTTAGGTATAGAAAGCCACTCATCATCCATGTCGGACCTTTTTTTCCCCATAAAAAACCACATATAAATTAACATTTTATTATGATTTTTTGGTTAAAATTTGTCATTGAAGGAGGCACTTAAGTGATCTTCTTTTTCTTTTTCTTTTTTTCAATTTGTCACTTAAAGTGATCTAACAAAAAATTGGAACTAAAGTGAGTGTTATACGAAAATTATGGTACTTCTAGTGTCCTCTTCCTTTTTTCTAACTATTTTGATCTTTTTTTATGGGTGATGATACTTTGATTTACATTAGTAATGGACTCAAACGAAATAATGAAGGATAGGAATAACGTGCACATTTTTGTAAATATGCTTTCAACTCCAAACTAGGTAACTCGCCTTATAAGAGAGACAGATAAATAGGTACAAAATATCTAAACTTTCCCATTCTGCTAAAGCCTACTTTGGTACATTCATTATTCCGTTCACATGCATTGGTGGCAAGAGTGACCCAAGATTATTTTGAGTGCAACGTCCTTGATTTAACAAAAAAAAAAAAAATGTATCGTTCCGAAATCAAGTCATCATTGATAAAACATTAAGTACGAAAATTTCAAAAATAAAAAATTGTTGTTCACTACCCATAATAGCTATTAACTCCATGAAGAAAATCTTAGGTGAGTTCAATAAAATTGATTAAACTAATTCGTTGGTGAAATTTGGGCCCGAGGTTAGAAATATGGTGTTCGGGGATGATGTCATCCTCTTCTCTCTATCTCAACACTATCTCGCCCTCTCAATTTGATTCACCTGTCCTTGATGTTCATTCGAAGGGTCCACTTCTCAGGTGTCCGGACGCGCTACGCTTGGCAAAACTTTAGAGGGAAAATGACTGGCTTGATTTCTAATTGGCTGACCGTTTGGGTAGTGATTTTTTATATAATTTTCTAAAAAATAGATCTGAAATATTATATAAACAAATGCCTACCCTTCATCATTTCCATCGTGCAAGGAGAGGTTTGTTGCAAGCTCTGGCAAGAGTTCAAAGGTCGCGCGAACTGACCCCAAACGAGGTGCTGAGGCCTTTGAATTTATGACTGACAAGAAGACCGCCATGGGCTTCAAACTCTTTAAGTTCACGGAATTCTGACTTCTAAGGGTTTCCAATTTGGGGTGTTTTGATTATAAATTTGATTCTCACCATGGTCAGGCCGGCTCGCACAACCTCCGACAACCCATATCTACGCTTGGAGGAGATTAACAGTGGCCAAGCGAGGGCAAGACCGAAATCTGAAAAAGGTTGTGGAGGCAACTTCAGAAGAAAATACGTTAATTAACCTTGGAATCTGCCTTCCAAAATGCTGAAAGTCCAAGATAAGTCCCCATCTGACTTAGGCTTTTAATTTTTAAAGTCGATTTTTCTCCGGATGGTTCCCAAAAGAAATAACCAAACACCCCAATTTTCTCCATAGTACTTTAAAGGCCCAAAACTCGTTGGGAAAGTAGTTCCAAAATGCACGGCACTGCGACCATCATACACACTTTCAATCTTGAGAAGAATAGCTTAAGACACTCACGCACAGAGTGAAATAGTTAAGCTGTCCCTAATTACTTATCTTCACAAAATGGAGAGAGGGTGAGAGTGTGCTCCGGATGAAGAAAGTGTTGAATCTCTGTAGGCATTTGAGCGCATGACTCGAAAATAAAGTAAGAACAATGGAGACAAAAATGAAACATGTATCAATCGCAAGCTTTTGCACCTAAAATGTCTCTTGAAGCTTACATAGAAGGACTCGAGTAAGATGGTAATGTGCAAAATGATTGATGACTGAACGAATCTCCTCCCTCTCATCTCCGCAATGCAAAGATAGGGGTGAGCATGGTCTGCTGATTTCAAATAATTGGAAATGAGAATCGCCCGTTGGTTCTATCAATTTATCCAAGAGTCAAACTATGCGGTCCAATCCAATTCCAATGTGGGTCCAAGGAACCGATCTCACCAAGTTTCACACACCCAATGCAACATTTTCCAGCAAATCAAAGTAAAGCAAAAAATATAGAACTTTCTTATTCTTAATTGCAAGGTCAATTAAAAGATTGCACTCATATTAAAAGTTGAGAGTCGAGGTTGTGAATAAGAGAAAGAGAGACAACTTAGATGAGGTGAGAGCAAGACGAACTTAGATGACTTGAGAGTGAGACAAAACGAGCATTGAGTTAATGGGTGTTGAACTTCATATTAGGATTTTAAGGTTTCATTTTTCTTAAATTTTTTGTTTGATCGGAATTTTTTCTTAAAATATAAATATATATTACATTAGTGGTTCGGTCTGGGTGGGCAATGAATCAGGAACCAGACTAGTACCCATGGGTTGTAATAAATTGGAATCGATAACTAGGCGGCTCCCTTTGAAACTACTAATTACGGGTAGTTCTCAATTCTTTTGCACAACCCTACACAAAGCACACATGACACTTCAAATCCTGCTCGAAATTAGCAACGAGAGTGAGAGGGTGCTGCTGGTGTAAAGGTTGCTATGGTGTCACTCGAGGTTCGGTGATTCCGCACACCTCTTGTGGCGAATAAAAAGGGGCTAGCAACCCACCGGTAGGCAGCACAGTTAATTTGGGCTTTACTACCTCATCGCCGAGGGAACGAATTCGAATCTCTGCGTCGCTAACACGTCTTAAGCGAGGAGCCATGGTGGTAGGATCATGTACTAGCTTCCCCTAAGGTTTTTCTAATTAGCAGCTTACAAGGCCGAACGGTGTCACCGGGTATTGGCGGGGTGTGTGAACTCAAATAGTGCAAGTAAAAGGGGGCTTCGGCAGTTCCTCGGTATCAAAATAAAAATAAAAATAAAAATAAAAAGGGGCTAGTAGCAGCCGGTAAACTAATATACGGCGAGTTGCAAATTTACTAAACAATGGTCAACTGTTAAACTAATATTTGAGTTGGTAAGTTGCAAGATCAATTAAACTACACAACTAAAGTTATGAAAGCCGAGAGATGGTCACTTACTAGTCAAGTACAAATTGGCAAATCATAATGTAATTTGGCAACTTTTGTCAAACATTTACAATAAGTAGTTTGAAATTGATGTTAGGAGGGTAAATTCGATACTCACTAGTAAAAAATTGTTAGTGACTACACATTGGTAACTTCCTCAAAGGTGTACAGTAGCTTGATGTAATCGATATTAGTCGCTCCCGATATTCACCAATAAATTTCGAATGTCAATTGGTAATTTACAAACCAAATTGCAAATTGGCAAATATGGTTGCAAGAAACTTTGTGTATCTTCAAATAAATAATACTAGTAAATTTTGGTTCTCAATGATGAAAATGAAATGAAAGTTTGATAAGTTACTGATTAATTAGAAATTGGGTAAATCCAAATTCTAGTCGGTAACTTACTAAGAATTTTTTTTTTTTTTTTTTGTGGTCAAAACTTACTAAGATATTAATGTCTCAACAATCGGCCTGTGCCCTCCTGGGCCGCAGCATTAACTCTGCCGCGCGGACACCGAGTAGTCTTCGAGTGCATTTTTGGTCATTCAATGGACCCAACTACACTTCCTTCTGTGCTGTCTTATTAGATGGGTTTGCTCGATTGGTAAGAGTTTCGTCGATTCAGGCGAAGGTAGCTGCTGTGCTTGAAACCCTCAAGTAATTTGAAGCAAGAAGTGAACTGCGGATTGAGTTAGAAACTGACCGAACTCTAGTGAAGATGATGAGCGAGGGAACAGATCGAGCGAGTTGGGACGCCTATGCACTTGTCACTGAAGCCCAGGCCCATGCAAAGTCATTCGGCAATCTGAAGTTAACCTATTGTCAATCCGCAATAATTGTATTGCGGATTGACTCACCAAAGCCCACCGCACAAGATGTTTACCAGTTAACTTGTCTTTTGGAAATGCTTTGTTCTGAAGCTCGTATTTTGTCGTCTGACTTTTATATGACAGGTGCTTTTCGACTCCAAAAAATAAAAAACTACACTTCCATCTCCCACACCCTTTCGAAAGCCATCAACGCCTCTCCACCACAACGAGCCCCTCCGCAAAGCCGACGCTGCTGCCGCCCCCTCCAGACCCGCACCAGCATCACTCGAAGCCACTGCCATCGTCGCAGCTTGATTTCACGCCCATCTCTCTCTCTCTCTCTGTCTCTCTCTCTCTCTCTCATGTCTTCATCCTTGTCATTCTCTACAATGAGAGCTTAACAATGGTGTCGCACCTCGCCATTGAAGAGCTCGACGCCGCCTTGAGCTGTGAACCGCGCAAACAAGGGCATCCCTCTGCTCATCTTATTCTGCACCGTCGACAAAATCCATCGAGAGCACACGACACTAGCACTTTTGCAAGGAGATAGAGCCAGAGAGAGAGGGGCTTCGTTTGTCTTAGGGACTGAGATGTACGAAATTTAGCCTTGGGGTTTTCTTTCTTGAGCTACAGTTACATGCGGGTTATGCCAAACATCAGGAATGATTGCGACACGTCCCGGGAGCAGCATTAACGCCGCATAACCTCCCCCCTCTTACTACCACTAGTTACAAATTACTTTACTAGTCACGGACAATCTACATCAGAAATTTGCATTGAACACACTTGAATTACTACTTTAGAGGTTGGTTGCATCACTTCTGCATTTCATATGTATGATGGAGTTGCTGCTATGCTAGCCTCCCTAAGTTCGAGATCAATTGGTAAGCAATCTCTCTCCAGCTACAAATACAAGAGGAACCGCCTTCTACACCAACAAATACTGAGGATCCTTACAGTAAATAGTATTATGAAATCAGGACCAAATTAGAAAAGCTGTACAGTCCAATGCAGCTTAACAAAGATACGTTGTGCAATTCAAAGGACGAACATGTCGTCCTTCACTGGGGAATTTCACATATCAGCAAGAATTTACAGTTGAGTGCTTTACATAAACGTATTTGTTAATAGCATCGAGGATGAACGCAACAGCGCTGTTGTAGACCACCCAGTTCATTAACAAATATGCCTTTCATGGAAATGTTATGCTCCAGGAGGATCTTGTAACAAATATGTACAAACTCTTTAGCATCAGATGATCATCCATACCTTGACCTACAGTATAAAAGCACACATGTTAATTTTCTTAATCATGGTCGCACTCGGTCGGCTGAATCAAAATAAAGCTATGACAACACCGTGAGAACCATCATGACCAGATAATTTTCTTAATGAATCACTAGTACACGAGCGGAGTGGACTTATGTGTAATTAGCAAGTACCTTGCGGGCTACAATTTATGTCAGCAGCGATCAAACCTTTCTAGTGCATCTTCTTCTCTTGCACTTGCTCCCAAGATTCCAAATTAAGAAGACGCAAGACCCACATCCTACAGAATTAGAGCGAAACATGAATAGTAGCATCACCAAAATTTAGACTGGTGTACAGGACGTAGATTGATATATCAAGGTATTGGCAAAAATCACCAACTCTGTCAAGGACTAGATAGTATTCATATCGACTCGTTATCCTTATTCTACACAACGTTTCACCAAAAATAAAAATAAAAAGGTGGATCTTACTATATTTAAACAATTTTGTATCATACTATCCTAAATTATGCATGCAAGGCCAAGAATGCTTTTCCACATGAAATATTATTGAAAATATTACCATGTGCACAAGATAGGGATAGCAAATGTGACTATTTAGATTACAGCGGGGGCACACAAGACTGAAAAGCATAAAATTGAGAATAAGGCATATGCAAGGAGAAATTTGTCTGGCCTCAACTTCAAAAAAGATAACAAGAGTCCTCTTGAGGTGGGTTTCAAAACGAAGAAGAACAGTGTTCAGATGCAGTTCTATCATAGTGATGTAGATTTGAAAGGGATGAGGAGAGATTATGGACCATATGGAAGTAGACTTGACATAAAGTTCTTGAATATTTGGATCTTAATCGACAAATTAGCATGAAACAGAGTGAAAAGGATGTAAAAGGATCCTTCCATGTACCCCATTCCAGATTGGTGGGATAACGCTTGGTCACTGCTGTTGTGTGGTCAGCATTTGAAGCACCATAAGCTACTTTGTCAAGCCACCATACTATTCTCTAAGCACCAAGAGAATTCTAGTACTACTATCTCTATAATCTCATGAAACTACAGTAGAAAATAATAAAACTTCCTTAATGTGTCTGACAAGATCAACCATAAACTTCCTTAGAGATGAAATGATACACAACCTAGGTGGAGACTTAAGTTTCAATCAAAAGATTATCAATTTTTCTTTTGGTCAAAAAAGATTGTCAATTGAAAAGCCAAGAATTGCTGTTATGTTCATAGTTGCAAGGCTTTCAATAAGTGAAGGTAACATTCATCCAACTCTGGATATCCTATTTGCTACTAAAATCAATATTCACACTCACAATCCCCCCCCCAAGAAAAAAAGAAAAAGGTGCCGCTTATCTAAGAAAAATGAATAGACATAGAGGCATCTTACGAAAATGTATCAGCTGCATAAAATAGTGGAAGCCTTCCTAATCCAGCATCTTTCTCTTTTCTTCCTTTAGAAAATATAGCTTGCTCAGCCCTTGAGCTAGTAGCTGTCAGCACAAACTGAAAGACACGTTTATCAGTACAGAGAATGCACATGAATCAAACCAATTTGAACATTTAGCAGAGGGAAGAAGTAAGCATGGTTAAATAAAGGAAAAGATGAAGAACTATGTGCCGTCTGCTGTATAGGCAATTTCTTCTGAAGACAATAGACCAATTAAATGTGCAAGTACATACTCTACACTAAATGGGCTGTCTAACAAGAACATCCCACCACTCCTCTGTGCAATCAATTTAATGACATAACACCAGCATATCTACTTTCCTTAACGAGCTGGAAGCCCCCTCTTGCAGCATCAACAGGTTGCTTGCCCAGGAAAACATAAGTGTTTGCTAGCTTCTTGCATATCTGGTGTTTTTTGGTTTTGACTTTATTTAAATGTTCATCATGTTTCCACCATGTTAATGAAACAAAGCTTCGAACTTGGAGTCCAATTCAGCATCTATGACATTGATCATAGCATTTATTACCATTTAGGAAATTTTATAGTTAAGACTGATCTAAGGCAGCTAGACCTGAGTTAAGCATGATTCAGATAAAGAACAATTTTGAAGATTAGCAGCAGAAAGCCATTTTGGCCCGTTTGGTTCAACTTTGGGGAAATGCAAAGTCATTTCCCCAAGTATCCTTGAGTAAATGGGCATTCTCTGAAAGCAAACGTGTTTGGAAGTGTATATTTTGCAAAGTAATTTTCAGGTGAAAAAAAAAAGGAAAAAAAGAAAAGAAAAGAAAATGGAGGAGGAGATGGAGCTGCGTGATCGTGGGGGAGCCGCTGGTGGCGGTGGCGCTGGTGGTGGTGGTGGCGAAGCGGTGGTGGTGGCGCTGGTGGTGGTGGTGGTGAAGCGGTGGTGGTGGCGATGGCGGGGAGGCAGCTCGCCGAGGTCGCGCGGCTCAGGCGAGCGTCGCCTGGGTCGGTCGACGCTCGCCTGAGGCCGCGCGACCTCAGGCGAGCGTCGCCTCAGACTGCGCGACCCAGGCGACGCCTGGGCCGCCGCGCGACCTCAGGCGGCGTCCGACTGGGTCGCGCGGTCTCAGGCGACGCCTGGGTCGCTCGACCTCAGGCGCGACGCTTGAGGCCGCGCGGTCTCAGGCGACGCCTGGGTCGCTCGACCTCAGGCGCGACGCTTGAGGCCGCGCGACCTGAGGCGACGCCGCCCGAGGTCGCGCGGCCTCAGGCGACGCCGCCCGAGGTCGCGCTGCCTCAGGCGACGCCGCCCGAGGTCGAGCGACCCAGGCGGCGTCGCCCGAGGTCGCGCGGCCTCAGGCGACGCCGCCCGAGGTCGCGCGGCCTCAGGCGACGCCGCCCGAGGTCGCCGGACCTCAGGCCACCTCGGCTGAGCCCGGCGGCCAGATCTGGCCCTCTGGCGGCCAAGCGTCGCCCACCGCGAAGAAGAAGACGAACGGCGAAGAAGATGGGCGGTGAAGAAGGCGATGAACAGTGACTCGGAATCGCATCTCCAGAATGGGAATGCTCAAAGCAGCCCCAACCCAGCATTGGGCTTTCAGCATTGGGGATGCTGGCATTGGGCAAATGGGCATTCAAAAACACATGCCAAACACCAAAAATTTTCCCCAAGGGGCTTTGGGCTCCCAAAGCCCCTTGGGAATGCCCAACCAAACACCCATGTAGGGGCAAAAATTTGCTAACTAAGGGAAGAGACATGACCAAGGGTTGGATATTAGGTGTTAGTATATCATTTCACACTAAAAATGGAATTACATCACAAGTGCTCAAGACAATGGCTGAAGATTGACTAAACATTGTATTAACCAGAAAACAGAAGGAGCTTTAGCTATTGCAAGCACTTCCATCACTAATTGCATTGCAAACACTTCCATCACTTATTGCACATTAAAGCAATAGTGGTAAAGGCAAAGACATACCAATGGAAAAAGTATAGCCATAACACCATAGCCCACTAGAGGAGAGAAAAAGAAACTAGCCAGAACACAGGGGTTACCTGCAAGGGAATTTAAGAAAATTTATTGAATAAGCAGATTGACTTGCCACCAAGAAAATCTTATTTCAAACATGCCCACAACCAGCAAGGAAGTTGCTCACTAGCTACAATCAGAATTAGATTATGCCCCAAAGTAAATCTCATTTCAACATTCTCTTAGAATTATAACATTGAATCTCCACATAAAATTCCAACATAATAACACTAAATATGATGAGATCTCTGGAAGAAAAAAGAATTATATGAGTTCCAGAGAAAATCATAGACCATTTTCCAACATGACATGCTGAGAGATACCATTATAACCTGCACATTGATTTAGAACGAGAGACAAGCATGCCATGATGACTTGAAAAGTCTGCTATAGCAGATCAACAACGCATTTGTGAGGAATAGCAGATCTTTCTAACCCCCAAGTGTGTTTATGCCATAAAATACACAAACTAGCACATCAATTGCAGGAGAAAGAAAGGATAAAAAACCACTACAGACACTCTTTGATTTGTGGATTCCACATAAATCATGGTCAATAAGGGTAAGTGTTACACCAATAATTGCGGATTTAGCTGAACCAAAATCCATGGATCACTTCCTACCCAGTACACACATGCACTAAGGCTGCAATGGATCACATTAAGTATCATGATCAGAAAGAGCATTACCAAAACCAGCAAAGAATGCCCAGTTGGATTGAAAGAAGTCCAGTCTCTTGTCCAGACTAACTTCAGTAAAGTTCCATTTGTACCTAAAAAGTTCCACATAAGAAGAAGGAAAAAAGGCAAGCAGAATGTGTAACCTGAAAAAAATACACTGAGAAGATTACATACTCAAACAATAATAAGCATACAGCCAGAGAGCAGGAAAAAACTAAGTGTCTTTCCAATATAGGGAACAAAACCTAGAGCATAAACCTGCAAAGTACAGCAATTACTTCTCAGCTTGTCAGGCATACAAATGTTATATAAAAAGATATTAAAAAGGAGTACGTGGTTGTTAAGGCAACAAAGCAGCAGAAACATAGATCACCATAAAACTGCTTAAATTAATAGAATATATAAGGTCTAGCATTCAAAAGACTTATTTCAGAATCACAGTTGCAGTATATAGAGTCATATGGCTAAGACATTTCATCTTATAAGGCAGGGAACAAGTAAAAGATTGGGATATCAGTCTCTCCTCAATTGCATCTACAGGACTGATTTCATTATGGTAATTCCATAATAAATCAACAACTCTTGGCCTTTATTGCAGTCATTGTTCATCCTTGGTAAATCATTTTACTAACATTGCATGAGAACCACAATGGCGGTACCAGTGGGGCTGCTATATTTGTGAGGCATACACATCACAGGATCAGGAACCTTGTCAATTCCTACTATACTTGAGCAAATAGCAAAGACTTTTAATCTATTTGACTTGTTGAAGGTATTTTATCACTAGGATAGTTCAAGGTCCAATTAAAATTCATTTAAACCTATGGTTTATCTTATCAAGATTAAATCTATACTTTATTTCACCTCTAGGAAGAAGAAGGTCAGGAGCAGTATTGAATACACAATCTGCTCTCCAATTCGATCATCACCCTAAGGAAATTGAAACCACTTTAGCTTCAGATACACTAATACGAAAAGCCAACTTCTGTAGCCAAATATAAGAATTGTCAATCGTGTTTAGTTTTATACCCTCCAAGATCAACAAGGTTTTCCTTTTCAGTCATACTTTCCAAGGCCACAGCCTCATTTTGGTTTGAGGGTTGCTCTTCCATTGCAAATCCATGTTTAGCTATGTCATTGTACCTGCATTCACATCTTCCACCAAAACCTTAGATTTCATGCACGACCTATATCATGAGTACTCCCAATAACAGATTCTGTGTCCTAAAGAATCTAGAAGTGTAGACAGTACAGTAAGAGTGAAATGGTAGATCTAGAAACCGCCCTCTCAACTCAGTGCAAACTAACCAGAAAAGGCAAACCAAGTTACAACCAGATAAACTAAAAATCCGAGACACATAAGTTTATCATGGCTTGCAATGCAAGCAATAAAAGTAGACAATCTGTAAAATTTAACAATGACCACCTCATTAAAAGATGGTTATGACGTATCCATTGGGAGCACCTTCTTCCCCTGGACCAATTTTATCCCTATGACAGCAAGGTCAATCAAACACCTAGAATTCCATTGAGTGTCTTTAACCTTTCTGTGTGAAAAGTTCCATATTCCTTCCTTTTCTAGCATCAACTAGACAGAAGACATGTGGCTTTTGCTAAATTTCAATATTAAGACTTCAGTTACCAAAGCAAATATGCTAGGTCTAGTTTACCCACAAATCATTTTAGTAATTTTTTCTTTCCCCTTGTTCCCATTGACAACAGTATAGCATGTTGACTCCTGCATTTAATTTACCAGATAGGGCATATGCACATGCTTACAAGACTTTATTTCGTAATGCAATGCTCATCGATATCCTTGCTTCATGGAAAATTCACATAAATCAAACAAACAAGATTCTCAGAGTAAACAGACATAAAGCTGACTTGTGCAGATTGAAATTTCAGTGAAAGTACCACATGGTGCTCAAAATGATGCTAAATACGTACATCGGGTAGAACCAGAAACCTGCAAAAACAACATCCGGTAAAAATTATTTCCTTTCCTTGTCCAAATCAATCAATATTCAAACATCTAAAATGAGATTAACTTTGAGTGCTAATCTAGGAATACAGCTCTTGTACTCCTGCGTTCTATTGGATAGTGGGGGGTTCAGCATTGAAGGAACTATATGCTTGATCGCCTAGGAACTTGCACGGAAGCAAAGTTATCTAAATTGCATCTTCCATTTCTTGATCACTAAAAGAAGAGAAATGGTGAGTGCTACTGTGCATCTGGAAAGCCCTAACTGCATTGTTGAGGACAATTGCCATTTTATGCTGTTGGTCTAGATACAACTTACAGCATATGATCTTTTATTTATCAGACCTTTCTTCCCCATGGTGTTTGTGCACACATGCACTAATTAAATTCCATCATAATTTTGAAAGGTTACTTAGGCATGGACCCAAGCCACTTGCATAGGGGCATTGTCCATGATAGCCAGAGAACAGCATCTTTAAAAGTCAACCCAGATAGTCACAACGAACTAGCATCTGTAGGTAAAATCGTGTCCTCATGGTATTGTTCACTGAGTTTGTTCAGATAGTAATGTGAATTGTATTTATGCATACATAATTTGTCTAGCATCAGAGGATCTGAGGAAATCACTGAATAAAAGCACCAATCTAATAGTAAAGATCCCTTAGTTAGGATATGCAAGAATATCATTCAAAAGTACTGTCATATAGTCTGAATAAAAAAAGCATAACAAGTGTCCCTTTTTTTCCACAAAAAGAATCTACAGCTTTGGATAGTGCTCACGCCCTGCCAACACAAGGCCATAAAACAGCAGATGTGTTCACTTTTTTCATAAGTAAAAAAGGACAGATGTCATGAGCATACTTACATAAAATAGTTGTACAAGTGCTGAACGTAGGAAGGAAGAGTAGAGCCTCAAAACACGAGAAAATGGACAAGAATCTTGAGAAGTAATCTGAGAGCAGTTCTCAGGCAATATCCACTCAAGTGTAGGAATGACAAGCGATTTTAAGAGAACAATGCTGCAAAAAAATCGAGATTATTTTCTTCACATGTATAGCGTGTCAAATTTTGAAGAACAATGTGGAAGAGCACCGATAAAAGAGTTAGAAACAAAATCTATTGAAAATATCAAGTGTTACAGCTTACAACTGTTATTGGTATACATCAATCTAGAGATTCAAGTGATTATAACTATCAAGAGAATATCTACAACTCGAATGCAATGAAAATGACAAGATAACACTTCACAACTTGAGCCAACTAGTTTCTGCAACTAACAATAAAATGCTTTGCATATGTTTCCTAAATAAAGAGGATGCTAGATTTTCAGCTCTTTCCAGCTAAATAAATGTGGTTTAACAGTCTTAGTCATCCACTTCATAACTCTACCTTCACTTTTCTAGCTCAAGTCTACCTCATGCTCCAAATTTGAGCTTTTAAAGGAAACAGCAACCGCTAAGAAAATTAACTGATGGTAAAAGCATTAGTCTTTTCAATAAACGTTAGCCTGAAATTCTGCCCATTAAGAACTCACTATGTTCATTATGTGTATTAAGAGTTTCCAAACCACCCATGATTAGTCTTCCTACAATCTTACTCTTCCTTTTTCTTCACAAAATTCAATGGCAAACTTTTAGATGCTCCGAACCATGATGTAACCATCCAACCTGCCAATAACCTCATAGAGTATCTTGAGCGATTTTCTTCCAAATTTATAGCACTTCTCACGTGGCAATTGACTTAGATAGACAGGAACGTAATAAGGAGTACCTCCCTCTTCATTAACATTGAGTACCAGTGGGTACTTCAATGTGTCCCACTATCTCGAATTTCTCCTAAACTTCCCCTTTTCCCTCAAAAGCACAAGTTTTACGCAAAGCCAAAGAAACTTCACCACTTGCGCAACAGCACCGACCTCACCACAATTCGCAAAAAGGATCATAATACCTAAAAAAGAGCTCGATCGAACATCACCATCATCAATGCCACAGGTAACGAAATCCACCTCATAATTCCCCGACCACACTCAGAACAACGGACAATCAAAGAACTCCCAAGAAAACTTCATCAAACAGTAAGGATCTTCCCGACCGATGAACTAAAAGCAGCGCTTCTTCGCTTACCACAGCCTCCAATCTCCGCCGTCCCCAACACACACACCGACCGCAAACCAAAGCCGCGCGAAAAAAAAAAAAAAAAAAAAAACTCGAAACCGCGAAATCAACCAGCAGAGAGACCGTCACCTGCCGAGGAAGATGAAGCCGTTGAGGAGAAAGCACTGCCCCGTCCTGATCGACAGCTTCTTCGACCTACACCGAACCGCGAATTCAACAAACCAAAACCACAAAAAAAAAAAAAAAAAAAAAAAAAAAACACCGATCGAAATGCAGCAACGAAGCGAAGGTACCTGAGGCAGAGGGCGACGACGCGGTGGAGGCAGCAGGCGTCGGCGAACCCGGCGAACCAGAGGCGCGACGCCTCCTTCGTCCTCGACATCGCCGAGAAGGTTTGCTTGCTTGCTTGCTTGCAGAGGAGTGCGTCTGCTGCTCCTTTACGTTTCTACAGGTGCTGCCGTACGCTCGATTTATTACCCGGATTTAATAGAGATTGGGTTTGATCACGATTCAGGAATATGCAGTTATGACGGCAAAATCCGGATGAAGTGGTTTGCACGGTGTGCCATTTAAAAAAGCACAAATTAATGTGAAAAAGGACCTATTAATAAATAGTTCTAATAATAAATCCCAGCTTCATCATAAGTAACGGCCTCTCCGTTAGAAATTCAAGACGAGATTAACAGAGAAGATAGCAAAGAGTTGCATTAATTTGCTTTGTGAAATGTGGCATGTTAGGCCCTGTTTGTAACACCCAGAATAGTGACTAATTCCCGATTTTTCGAGAATAGTTTGCATGATCGAAATCGCGTTTGGTGAAAAATTTAGAATCGGTTTTTGGACCGATTTGGGGAGAATAAAAAAAAAAAAAAAAAAGAGTTGATTCTACGTCTGAGAATCAAAAAGTTAATCAACACAACTAAAACTCTTCTTCTTTCTTTCCGCATCACGCGATCGCCGCCCGCCGCCCGTCCGCCGCTCACCACCACCGATCGCTGATGGGACGAGGCCGCCAGGCGACATTTCGGCCCGACGAGGGCCACCCTGAGGGCCGGCGACGCCCGTGAGGTCGCCACACAAGAAGAAAAGAAAATATGAAAAAGGGAAAATGAAAAAAAATGAAAAAAATGAAAAAGAAAAGGAAAAAAAGGTAAAAAGGTAAAAAAATATATAAAAAAATAGAAAAATTATTTAAAAATAAAAAAAAAATAATTTGGAACAAAATTAATGGACACGTTATCAAACGCAATTACTATTCCAGACAAAAAATTTTAGAGCAGTGATTCAAACACGTTCTTTTACTCTGGAATCAGTTAAGAAAGAATAAAAAATAATCATTTCTTTGCCGAATCAGCCCTAAACATAATCATACAAACGCGCCTTACATTTTCAAAAATTGTTGTTGCAAAAACTATTTGCATGAAAATAATCATATTTTATTATATATTGTTAAAATTTGAAAATGAATTAGAATGCTCATTTTCAATAATTTTTATTAGTTTTATTTTTTAAAATTGATTTTTCAATTTTTAATTTTTTTTGTTTCCTTTTCTTTTTCTTTTAAAACTCCATTTTTTTTAAAAATAAACATAAAACCTAACAATGAACTTCCGCTCACGTAAAAGGCCAAGAATCACTACCAGGTCATCACTACGGGCTCAATGCACGTTCAAAACTCTGATAAAGCTTTAACCAAGAGACGAATTTCATATGCACCTCGACCGCATTTCTCAGACTCGATTGCCCATATTAGATTGAGAATCAAGTCTCGTACCTGGTAGATGCCATGACCAGTGGGAATTCCCAAGAGATTTGTCGCCGGCAGGTCGACATTGCAATGCCCCAGACAACCTTAAGAAACAACGGAGAAAAAGCTTGAAGGCGGGCGAGAATTTGCGATCTAGAAGGTTTTTTTTCGGCTCTCGCTTCTTTGACAGATGCGTGCGGACGGTGGAAGGCGGTCGTCAGCAAATGCCTGTGACCTGCCGGCGGACGGACGGCGGATTTCTTGCTCGCGGGCGTCGTCCCTCGGGTGCTCGTCCGTCGTTCCAGAGGGAGTGAATTAACGAGGGGATGGAGGGATGGGCTCCACTTGTTATACGGCCAAAAAGATGGGCTGATTGGAGCCCAAAATGAATGGGCCAAATTAGATCAAATCGATGGGCTTCGGCCATAGTTATTCTGATGAACAGAACAGGCCCATTCGATTGAGGCCTTTTCTACGGCGGTTATTTCTTATTCGTCCATTATTATTTTTATTGCCCTTTGATTGATTTATTTATTTATTTATTATACACATATCACAATATGCGTATTCAATTTCTCAGCGAAATTTCAGGTTTCGGCAAAGTCAAGGCATGTGCGCATAAGGTAAAGGTTACATGGAAAAATAGGATAGGATGAACAAAGAAGTTTTGTTATCGGAACTTTTTCTTTTTTTTTTTTGAATAATATGGTTTGTTAAAATTCATGACAGGATTAATTTAATCACGATTAAATAGGTTGATCCATTTATTGGAAAAAGAAAAGAAACAATCCAAATGATTTTCGTGCCCTTAATTTTAAGAACCGCCAGTACACCTTTTTTCAGAAACAATGATTTTTAAGGAAATTTTTTTTTATTTATTTGTTGAAAAATAACTATGGGAAAGTTTCGAGTGAGTTTATCTTTTGTAGACGGCGAAGTGTATGAATTGACTCGCGAGTAAGTCTTTTTTTTAATAACTGTAAACTAAACTTGGCCATGGTTAGTTGTATGGTGGCAAGATTTAAACTAGGAAAATTTTAAAGTTGCAATATTGAGTGCGGAGTATTAAAATTAAAAGATCTTATCAATTTTTCTTAATTTGTGTTGCTACAATGGTACATAGTACATAACATATCCTTGTAATTGAATATTTTTATTAATTATCCAAAATCATAAACGTGGTATTATAATTTTATCAATTGATTCTAAACCTTTTTAATTTGCTAATAGAAAGTTATCAACATTTTCACATATTATCAATTAAGACCATTCGGCCAAATTTGGTTGGAGATCATTTATGTAGACGCTTTCGTCTATCACATAGCATGATTAGTGTGCCGACATAGATAATTTTTAATAATTTTTTAAATATTTTTAAAATTTTGAATTTATTTTTTCCTTTATTTTTTTTCTTTTCTTCCTTGTTTTTCCGACTCTAGTCGGTGAGATCATTAGTCGACCATCACCAGCCACAGGCAAGTGTGACAACCCTCACTGGGTCTGGAGTGAGGTCGCCCTGGCCACGGGTGAGGGCTACAATGGCCTTATCGGCCACAAGTGAGGGGCTTGCTTGACCTTGTCCAAACCAAGCGAGGTCGTTAGCCCTCATTAGCGATTTCTAGTCAAAATCAACCAGATTAACTCAATTAACGCAATTAAAAGGTTTAAGATTATTTTGGATAAAAATTGTAATAGGTTTAAGATTTTTGACTATTTTTCCAAAAATTAATATATTCCATTACGAAATAAAAAAAAAAAAAAAAGAGACAGTAGAGATAGAGAAAAAAAAAATGAAAAGAGCATTATGAGGACTTCTCGCACACTAAGGAAAAAGCATCTTCCAAGAAACATTTCTCATTACTAAAGCCATTATCCTCTAAAAATCTTGCATGATACTATCGGATGCATTCTTATGAAGAATTTGATAATTGTTCCACAGAAACTTTCTATTTTGCACCTAAAAACTTACATTTTTTTTTTTCATTCTTTGGAGACATGTTGTTAAGAAATGCTTGAACGTGATGAACTGAGAGGAAAAGATGAGAAACGATTGGATGAAGTGAGAGCAAAAGATAAGAGAGGAAATGAGATAATGGGAGTTAGAAACAAAAAGAGAGTTTTTAAAATCATACGATCAACGTCCCATTGAGCGACTGCAGCAATGAAACCGGCCATTTAGGGTGAAAAAGACACGAATGTTGATAAGGACATGGATAGAGATTGGAAACGGTAAAAATTAAAATTAAAATTGTAGGAACAAATAAGAGAGAAAAGATGAGAGAAGAGAGAGAGCCGTCGCATAATAAGACACCACACAAAAAATAATAATAAAGACACCAGATGGCCCACCAAGGGGAAAAGAAAGACGCGGTGGGCCCAGTGAAATTAAGATTGATAAAATTAACAAAAGTGGTTGCATAATAAAGACATCTTTCCCATCATTTTCTCCGATTGTGCACGTACATCGCACGCATATCGCACGTCAAGTTTGACCAAGTGTTTTTATTGCCTTTTGTTTACGGGTTACCATTTAAAGTTTAAAAGCCATTGCAATGTTGTTGTCATCGCGAGGGTCGTTTAACGGAACGATTTCACGCTGCTAATTAAACGCCTGTTGTATATACTCACATGTGTAGTCTTTAGACATTAAACCTGCGTATTTACTGCTCTTTAAGTAGCATAAAGAGGGAATAGAATCATCTGACTCCATCCTGTCAATTGTCATCGGGTCAAAGAAATTATATTTGAACTTTTAAGCCCCAGAGTTATGAGAGAGCTTTGTGTGCTGTGGAAGAACCGTAAGTCATTAACTTGAGTATATAGTAAATCAATCATCGTAAGTCGTAATGTGGGTATTTATTTCTTTCGAAAACGACACATGATCTTAAATTTCACGTAAAAAACTAAACTTATGGGCAAGATAAAATACACAACATTATATTTATATATATAGCATAGTTATAGTTACAGTAAAGACATCTTTCCCATCATTTTCTCCAATTGTGCACATACGTTGCACGCATATCGTACGTCAAGTTTTTGACCAAGTGTTTCCATTGCCTTTTGTTTACGGGTTACCATTTAAAAGTTTAAAAAGCTATTACAATGTTGTTGTTATCGTACGAGGGTCGTTTAACGGGAACGATTTCATGCCAAGAATTAAATGTCTGTTGTATATACTCACTTGTGTAGTCTTTAGACATCAAACCTGCGTATTTACTGCTCTTTAAGTATAAAAAGAGGGAATAGAATCGTCTGACTCCATCCATGTCAATTGTCATCGGGCCAAAGAAATTATATTTGAAATTTTAAGCCCCAGAATTATGAGAGAGCTTCATCTACAGTGGAAGCACCGTAAGTCATTAACTTGAGTATAGCAAATCAATCATCGTAAGTCATTGTGTATTTATTTCGCTCGAAAACGACATGATCTTAAATTCGACATGGAAAAACTAAACTTCATGGGCAAGATAAAATGTACACAAACATATATATATATATATATTCGTCGAAAATGACATGATCTTAAACTGACGTGGAAAACTAAACTTCATGGGTAAGATAAATGTACACAAACATGTATATATATTCGCTTGAAAACAACATGATCTTAAATTGACGTGAAAACTAAAACTTCATGGACAAGATAAAATATACATAAACATATATATAACATAGTTATAGTTATAGTAAAGACATCTTTCTCATAATTTTTTCCAATTGTGCACATACGTTGCACGCGTATCGCACGTCAAGTTTTTGACCAAGTGTTTCCATTGTCTTTTGTTTACGGGTTACCATTTAAAAGTTTAAAAAGCCATTGCAATGTTGTTGTCATCGTACGAGGGTCGTTTAACGGGAACGATTTCATGCCAAGAATTAAATATCTGTTGTGTATACTACGTGTGTAGTTTTCAGACATCTGTGTATTTAGTACTTTTAAGTAGCATAAAAGAGGGAATAGGAATCATTCGACTCCATTCATGTCAATTTTCATCGGGCCAAAGAAATTATATATGAACTTTTAAACCCCAGAATTATGAGAAAGCTTCATCTGCAGTGGAAGTACCGTAGTTATTAACTTCAGTATAGCAAATCAATCACCGTAAGTCGTTATGTATTTATTTCGCTTGAAAACGGCATGATCTAAATTGGACGTGGAAAACTAAAACTTCATGGACAAGATAAAATGTACACAAACATATATATATTCACTCGAAAATGACATGATCTTAAACTGGACGTGTAAAAACTAAACTTCATGGGCAAGATAAAATGTACACAAACATATATATATTCGCTCGAAAACGACATGATCTTAAATTGAACGTGGAAAAACTAAACTTCATGGGCAAAATAAAATGTACACAAACATATATATAACATAATTATAGTTATAGTAAAGACATATTTCCCATCATTTTCTCCAATTGTGCACATACGTTGCACGCGTATCGCATGTCAAGTTTTTGACCAAGTGTTTCTGTTAACTTTGTTTACGGGTTACCATTTAAAAGTTTAAAAGCCATTGCAATGTTATTGTCATCGTACGAGGGTCGTTTAATGGGAACGATTTCATGCCAAGAATTAAATGTCTGTTGTGTATACCACGTGTGTAGTCTTCAAACATCTGTGTATTTAGTGCTTTTAAGTAGCATAAAAAAAGAATAGAATCGTTTGACTCCATTCATGTCAATTGCCATCGGCCAAAGAAATTATATCTGAACTTTTAAGCCCCAGAATTATGAGAGAGCTTCATCTGCAGTGGAAGCACCGGTGAAGTCAGTAACTTGAGTACAACAAATCAATCACCGTAAAGTCGTGTATTTATTTCGCTTCTAAAACGAAATGATCTAAATTGAAGGTAGAAAAACTAAACTTTATGGACAAGATAAAATGTACACAAACATATATATATATATATATATATATATATATATATATTCGCTCGAAAATGACATGATCTTAAACTGAACGTGGAAAAACTAAACTTCATGGGCAAGATAAATGTACACAAACATGTATATATATATATATATATATATATATATATATATTCGCCGAAAACGACATGATTTGAAATTGGACATGGAAAACTAAACTCATGAGCAAGATAAAATGTACACTAACATATATATAACATAGTTATAGTTATAGTAAAGACATCTTTCCCATCATTTTCTCCAATTGTGCACGTACATTGCACGCGTATCGCACGCCAAGTTTTGACTAAGTGTTTCCATTGCCTTTTGTTTACTAAGCTACCATTTAAAATTTTAAAAAGCCATTGCAATGTTGTTGTCATCGTACGAAAGTCGTTTAACGGGAACGATTTCATGGCAAGAATTAAATGTCTGTTGTGTATACTCACGTGTGTAGTCTTCAGACATCTGTGTATTTAATACTCTTTAAGTAGCATAAAAGAAGGAATAGAATCGTCTGACTCCATTCATATCAATTGTCATCGGGCCAAAGAAATTATATCTGAACTTTTAAGCCCAAGAATTATGAGAGAGCTTCATCTGCAGTGTGGAAGCACTGTAAGTCATTAACTTGAGTATAGCAAATCAATCACCGTAAGTCGTTATGTATTTATTTCGCTCGAAAACGACATGATCTTAAATTGGACTTGGAAAAATCAAACTTCATGGGCAAGATAAAATGTACACAAATATATATATATTCGTTCGAAACGACATGATCTTAAACTGGACGTGGAAAAACTAAACTTCATGGGCAAGATAAATGTACACAAACATGTATATATAGATTCGCTCGAAAAACGACATGATTTTAAATTGACGTGGAAAACTAAAACTTCATGGGCAAGATAAAATGTATACAAACATATATATATAACATATTTATAGTTATATAGTAAAAGACATCTTTCCCATCATTTTCCAATTGTGCACATACATTGCACACGTATCGCACGTCAAGTTTTTGACCAAGTGTTTCCGTTGCCTTTGTTTACGTGGGTTACCATTTAAAAATTTCTTAAAAAGCCATTGCAATGTTGTTGTCATCGTACGAAGGTCGCTTAATGGGAACGATTTCATGCCAAGAATTAAATGTCTGCTGTGTATACCACGTGTGTAGTCTTCAGACATCTGTGTATTTAGTGCTCTTTAAGTAGCATAAAACATGGAATAGAATCGTCCGACTCCATCCATGTTAATTGTCATCGGGCTAAAGAAATTATATCTGAACGTTTAAACCCCAGAATTATGAGAGAGCTTCATCTGCAGTGGAAGCACCGTAAGTCATTAACTTGGGTATAGCAAATCAATCACCGTAAGTCATTGTGTATTTATTTCGCTCGAAAACGACATGATCTTAAATTAGACGTGGAAAAACTAAACTTTATGGACAAGATAAAATGTACAAAAATATATATATTCGCTCAAAACGACATGATTTTAAATTGGACGTGAAAAACTAAACTTCATGGGCAAGATAAAATGTACACAAACATATATATATATATATATATATATATACATAGTTATAGTATATAAAGACATATTTCCCATCATTTTCTCCAATTGTGCACGTACGTTGCATGCGTACGCACGTCAAGCTTTTGACTAAATGTTTCCTTTGCCTTTTGTTTACGGGTTACCATTTAAAAGTTTAAAAAGCCATTGCAATGCTGTTGTTATCATACGAGGGTCGTTTAACGGGAATGATTTCATGCCAAGAATTAAATGTCTATTGTGTATACTCACGTGTGTAGTCTTCAGACATCTGTGTATTTAGTACTCTTTAAGTAGCATAAAAGAGGGAATAGAATCGTCTGACTCCATCCATGTCAATTTTCATCGGGCCAAAGAAATTATATCTGAACTTTTAAGCCCAAGAATTATGAGAGAGCTTCATCTGCAGTGGAAGCACCGTAAGTCATTAACTGTGTATAGCAAATCAATCACCGTAAATCGTTACGTTTTTTATTTCGCTCGAAAACAACATGATCTTAAATTGGACTGTGGAAAACTAAACATGTATATATATATTCTCTCGAAAACGACATGATCTTAAACATGGACGTGGAAAAACTAAACTTCATGGGCAAGATAAAATGTACACATAACATGTATATATATCATATTTCAT
>CM024723.1:6510616-6723638 GCA_014182545.1 Eucalyptus globulus | reverse complement strand
TATCGGAAGAAAAATTGAAGATCGAAAGAAATTAAAAAGGGAATGAGAAAAGGAAAATAATAGAAGTAATAAGAAAATTATGTTTTCTTATTAAAATAGTATTTTCTTTTCCTTTTTCTTTTCTCTCTCCTTTTTCTCTCTCTTTTCTCTCTCCTCTCCCCCCTCTCCCCTTCGTGCGAATTGGCCCCCCCTTTCCACCGAATAGTGGGCTGTCACCCACTTGTTTTTCCCCTCTCCCTTTGACCATTCAAACCCATATTTTCTCTCTTATCTTCTTCTTCTTCTCTCTCTCTCTCTCTCTCTGTCCTTCGCACGCTCTCTCCTCCCTTCCGCGCATTCTAGCGAACGAAGACAGAAGAAGAGCAGACGTTGCAGCTCGCCGTCGCTGCCAGTCCCACCGCCTGTGCCCGCACGCCCCGCGTCCGACGCTCGCCGCCGTGCACCGCCTGTCCTCTCCTCCGCCCAGGCACCCCTTCCCCGCGCGAGACAGGCCGTTCGGCCTCTGTTTAGCTCGGTTCCGCCCCGACCAGCCGTCTCCGGCGCCGCTTAGCTCCGTCCGGCCACCGTTCGGACCTGCCGGAGCTTCCCTCGCTCTTCCTCGGCCTTGCTTCGCCGCCCTAGCCGCCGGACCAGCCTCGGCTAGCCCTATTCAGCAACCCAACGAGTGGGTTTCCAGCTCACTCGTGGGCCGTTTTGGGCCGTTTCTGGGCCCCGAACCGAGCCGTGCTTTGGGAAGAATTGCTCCTCGCGTCGCCCCCGTCGGATTGATCCGATTTGCGCGCGATTTGGTGAGTAATCTCACTAATCCTGGATTAGTTGGCTAATTATGCTTAAGGTTGGTTTAGTTTTAATTAATTATGTTTAGGTTGTTAGATTAGAATAAATGAGCAATTATTAGTCAATTGTGATGCGATTTAGATAAATTGATTGCGCAATTAACAAGTAGACGTGGTCTACTAATTGTGGAAGTGTCTCGGTTTTTCCCGACCCTTAGTGGGCTTCAATTAGGCTTTTTGGGCCTAAGTGGAATTGTTGGTATTTAAATATTAATTTTCGGAATTAAATTAATTAATTGTTTATTTTCTGAAAATTCAATGGAGATGGCTAGTGACCGGAATATTATGCTGATGACCGTGGTGAAGTCCGTTTATTTAATCGGGCCTTATTTTGAGCTAAATTGAATTTTTAATATTAATTATTTAATTTTCGAAATTAATTAATTAATTATTTATTTTCCGAAAATTCAACCTTTGGGATGGCCCGTGACTGAATTTTTATGCTGATGATCGTGGTGCAACCTGTTTATTTAATTGGGGTTTATTTTGGGCTAAATTGGATTTATTGTAATTAATTATTAATTTTCGAAATTAATTAATTATTTATTTATTTTCGGAAATTAAGATTGAGGTGGCCGACGACCAAAATCTTGTGCTGATCGTTGTGGCGCGGTCCGTTTATTTAACTGAGCTGCAATTTGTATGGAATTGATTTAATTATGAATTTTTATGAGTTATTCATATTGACTTGATGATTAATTATTTGATTGAGCAATCGTTGGGTATTGGTTATCACTTGAAAGGAAATACGTGGGTTCGGTGAATCGGAATATCATCTGGAGAATGCACGTGTATTCGGTGGTTGAATATGTCATCTTGGCGAAGAGGTTGCCTTAGAGAATGCTCGTAAATTGTTGAAAGTTGATCATGCATGTGTGGCGATAGTTGATCATGCCTATGGGGCGATAAGTGATCATGCCTGTGTGGCTATAGTTGATCATGTCTATGTGGCGATAAGTGATCATGCCTGTGTGGCGATAGTTGATCATGCATGTGTGGCGATAAGTGATCATGCCTGTGTGGCGATAGTTGATCATGCCTATGTGGCGTAGATTGTGCCTGCGTGGCCGTATTTCTGTGTATTGAGTATCGAAAGTGGTCGAGTGGGACCGTAAAGCCATTGATTATCGAAAGTGGTCGAGTGGGACCGTAAAGCCATTAAGTATCAAAAGTGGTCGAGTGGTGGACTGTGTCTTCCACCTTTGCTTAAGATGTGATCTGAGGATCGTAGTTCGTAATTGATGATTGAGATGGAATAATCGAATTGACCTAGAATGGTCCGTTTGTCATGTAATCGACGAGGTCGATTGATCATTGCTTTGATTTGACGTTGTAAATTGATTGACTGAATGGAAATGACCGTGAGTGGTCTTGTTGGCATTTAATCGACTAGGTTGATTTGATCGATGCTTCGATCGATGATATGATTGCTTGGGTGCCTATTATGAATTGTACTGATTTGCAGGTGGGATCTGAGGCCAAGGTACGTCTTCTGCCCTGTGCGTGTTTAGGCAGCCTATAGTATAATGGTTTACTAATCGGGCTTAGTGAGGTAGAACTCGCTGAGACGTAGTCTCATCCCAGTTTGGGGAAAACATTTCAGGACCCCGATGAGGAGCTGATGAGGAGTCTGAGAAGGAGAAGGTGAAACTTAAGGAGAAAGATTTTTGGGAGAAGAAGATAATCCCGAGAAGGGCCTTGAGTACGGCCCGGATGGCTGAGAGTTTATCTTATTTTGAAATCTCCTTTTGATGTGATTAAAGTTTAGAGTAAAAAGTTGTGAAGTGCTTTGGTTTGTGTTCTATATAAAAATTTAGTTATAAGTTTCAATATGAAAAATATGGCCCTGCTTTTCTATCCCATCGTTTTATTGTGTGGGGATTTTAACTGCTTTCGCATGTGCTTAATAAATGAAAGGGTCGGCGATACATTGTCCTGGATATCGCATTATAAAATCGACTAAGTGTGAAGGATGTGTGCGTGCCCGAGGATCGGGGCGTGACAGCGGGTGTCGGTTTGGTTGAGCAGTAGTGACAATTGAGGACGATGGTGCGCTCGTGACGGTTCATGGACTTGGCTGCTCGACGTGGTGCAATGACCGCACCCGAACTCGAGGAGGGGCTCACTAGAATTGATGAGATCGTTGCAACGTTGCCACTCAGGTCGGAAACGCCTGCAAGAAAAAGATTAAGCCCAGCAAGCTTCGTAAGCTAGCTGGTCGACGATAAAGACTTGCTGGAGGGTCATGTGAAATCTGCAGGAACCGCAAGTTATTAATGTAAAGATGCGGGGTAGCTGTCGGGGCAACAGAGTCAAGCGGTGTTCCGCCAGAGATCGTTGAGTCTGGTGAATGTGCTGTGCAGGAAACAGCAGGCAACGGTCGCGAACGCTGAGTGTCGTTGACGTTAAAAGGACCACCGAGATCGCGGGTTTCATTGAGAAAAACGTCAACGCTGTTGGAAATTTGCTGCACGGTGTGGACTCAGCTTGAAATGATGACGAGGTAGAGCGCCGCTGCAAAAGACTCGCCGGTGAACAACAACAGATTGGCAACGCAAGGGTGCGACACGAAGGTAGTGTGCACGTTAGGCTATCGTGGCTCCCACTTTTTCTCTCTTTGCGAAAGCTTCCGCTATCTCTCTCTCGGCTTGTACCAATCCAGACAAGGAACACCGCTTCAAAGTCTTCCCCCTTTTTTGTGCTTTGGTTGCTCTCTTTCTCTCTCTGGATTGTCTCTTGCAAAGCGAAGGCGCACCAATCAAGAACGTTCTGATGAAGGCGCCCAGGCCAGCAACGTGAGATGCAACCCAATAACTCTATGGCGGACTCCCCCTTTATTTTCTTCTCTCGCTTTCTTATGGCCGTGTATCTCGACCGTGTGGCCTCCTGCTATCTTCCCTATGCGAGCCAATTTATAGGCGAGGGACTGAAGCTTTTTGTAAAATTTCATTTCCTTTCTTATATCAAGATATGTGAAGATTACCTCCCGAATGCAATATTCCTTTTTTATTTTTGACATCTCTTCTACCCTTGTTTGATTTCCTTTGTATCTTTCCACATTAGACTGCAAAAATGAATATTCTCCACTGATTTTTATTGCATATTGCTGAAGATTCAAAATTGTAATAAGATGAGCTCGTAATATCTTATTGTCACACTTGCCCTTTCTGAGGATAAATGAATATACAAAAAATAAATTACCAATTCTTTTAATTTTTGGTCATCAGAAAGTAATGGGCTCCGAACAATCAAGTCAAATCCATCCGTCATCGGTTTAATGCAAATGCGATAATAATAAATAAATGCACCTAAAATTATATGCTATGTAATTAATTTTTTTCGTTTAGGGATTAAATTTTTAATCCCTAATTTTGTATGAAATTAATGAATGACTAGGTCGCCAAAATTTATGTGTCAATATCTTGGAACTAGTTCCATCCGAGAACATTTTTTGAACTAGTCTTGGAGCAAGTTTCGAGTGAATATCCACTTGGTAACCGGATCAAATCCTCTTATTTTGTGAACTGGTTTCGAAATTAGTTTTACAAGTTAAAGGGTCAAAACTCTAATCTCTTTTTCCTTTAAATTCTAATATCAACACTCCTTCATCTTTTGTCCTTCCTCGAAATTCCTTTCTGGTCTTTTGTCATCCCCTAAATTTTTATAGATGGATGGGGAATGAAGTGTTATATGTAACATTTTTGAACTTTTTATCGTTTATAGTTGCGCATGACTACTTGTTCATCTTATCGATTTTTGTTTTATTTGAATAGGGATTTATATTGGTCATCCTTTTCTTTGAATCGTTTTGTTGCCTATAGCCTTATATGATTTTTCCGTAAAAAAAAAATGGTTCCAAAACTAGTTCTTGGCAGGACAAGTTCTAGGGTCCAAAACTAAAATCAATTATGACAAAGTATGTTTTAAGTTTTATCTCTAGAACCCATGCACCTTAGAATTGATCACCCATACTCGTCGTGGCTGGGTCTCACTCAAACATGGTAAGACCAACCTCGCTGAGGGCTGTGAGGCTCCCCTGAGGTCGCCAACTCTTGTCTCTAGCTAGTTGCCAGCCATCACAGAGGTTTGCGACCGGCTAAAGGAGAAAGAATGAAGAGATAAAAATAAAAAATAAAAAAGGAAAAATATAAAATATCTAAAAATTATTAAAAAAATTAAAAAGAAATACCATGTCACCAAAAAAAAAAAATGAGGGTTGTATGTAACACTCTCCTATTCTTTTTCAATTTCGAGAATATAAATTTTATGCAATTATCAAATACTTTCCAATGCGTAGAAACTCATCTAGGGAAAATATTTATGAGGAAAAATTGTTCCCATAAACAACAGTTACAAAACATACCCCAAATTTGCAAGTAATGTAATGCAATCAACCCTACCTATCGCAACAAATGACAACACTTACCAAACTACCATTGTATTATTTATTGCGATAAACGCCCCCGACAGCAGAATTGAAACATCTTACATATTTGGCGTCGAGCTGGGATTGACATAGGGATCATTTAAACTAGAGGGAAGCCTAGGCAACTCTTTAAAAATGTCACAATGTAGCAAATCAAGAATCTGAAGGCTTGACATGGACTGGATTTCTGATGGAAGGCTGGATATTCGAGTACCTCGAAGCCTCAGTTCTCTGGGACGATGTAGTTTTGAAATATCAGTCGGAATGACTCCCTCCAAACTCCTACACTATGAAGCATGAAGCTCTTATGAGTTTATCAACTCTCCAGTATCACGAGGAATTCTCTTAGGAAACAAGAATCCATCTTCAGCACTTTCAAACTCCGTAGGTTTTTAGTTGATTCAGGCTGTTTCGAAATACCTGTACCTGAAATATCCCACTCTACTATTGAGAATCTCAATTTGCCAATGGATTCCAGAAGCTTTCCTACCTCACGACAATCCCTCAAGGACAAGCGTCTAAGTTGCCACAAGTCTCCAGTTGATTCAGGGTAATTCAAGAATTTTAGCATTATCCATGACTAGCACCGAAAGTGCTTTTAGTTCACAAACTGAACTAGGAAGCTGAATCAATGAGAAGCAATTAGTGGCACCAAGAATTTGTAGTTGAACCAATTTGCCTATCAATCAGGAGCTCTCTAAAAGCATTCATCCAATTCATCTTCATCAGCAACAAGCTATGTTCAGAGCAAAAGTCCAAATTCAGGGTAACCAAGAGCTTTAGATCGCCAATTGAAGGATCTAAACAAACCAATTGAGAACATCGCTCAAGAATCAGTATCTCCCAATTTGGGTAACAAGAGAAGCTGGAGGTAACTAGTAAGTCTGTACAACCTGTGAGATTCAAGACTTTCAAATGCCTCATCTGCATAAAAAGGGAAAAAAAAACTCATATGGCATAGAACTCTCAATGTACTCAAGAGTTAATACAAACATAACAAAAAATGAACTATAGACCACCTTAATTCCTTTCCAACCTCCCCAGGATTCTGTAACCTTTGATAATACTAGTACGAGTACCTAGAGGGGGGTGAATAGGTTTATGAAAATTTTCTTGCAGTTTGCGCAATACTTAGACAGATGAAGGATTAAAAAATCAATCGTAAGACTGAGTAAAGGAAAGAGAAAATTAAACACAAGGTTTATAGTGGTTCGGCAATTCAAGCCTACGTCCACTCTTACGCACCGACAGCCGATTGGCTGGATTCCACTATGAACAAAGAGATGTTACAGTGTTGATCTTCCTTGATTTCTCGATGTAGATGATCTACTACACTCGCTCAAGGTATCACCAAGTACAAACACTCTCTGTGTATACAATTTCGCTCGAACTGTCTCGACTAACAATCAAGGTTCTTCAGACTCTGGAATTTATCTATCGATCACACACTTAAAACAACTAGAACGTCTTCCTTTTATACTCCTTTATGCCATCATAGCCGTTGGCACTTACCAAAGGAATTCCTCCAATCTACCCGTTGGACGGAATCAATTAAGAAGATCATCCGAGCTATTTAAGGAATCGATGATAGCCCATCAATCTGTTCGCCCATACAATCGGATTTTGGTTTCCAAGAATAGAACATTCCAAGAATGTTTAAAATGTCGACCATCAGATCTTCAATTGATCTTAGATAAGAATCAAAAGAATCCGAAATGATTATCCAACCAAGGGATCTATTCCAGGGATTGGATCAAATCCCCAACCATATACTTCGGCCGGATATCCTACGCCACCGGGATTAGAAAGGCGTCGGTGAGAATAATCTTGAGTCTTGAGTCTTGAGTCTTGAGTCTTGAGATTACAAAGTCTTGAGACTTTAAACCAATGATATCAAGACTAGGCGATAGAAATGTTTTGTCGGCTTCAAAATATTCTGGAAAGATTTCTCCAACAATCTCCCCTTTTTGATGGTGACAAAACTTTCTTGTAGATTTGAACAACTTTGACCTACAAAAACATTTCTCAAGCAATATGGCTAACTCATAAAGATTAATAAACAACCAGACTCTTTGCATCCACAGCAAATTGGTTAGTCTTTCATGAGTAATACCATATAACAATACTTAATATAAATGCAACCAGTCAAGCATCAAAATCCACAGCCATTCAGTCTCACACCCAAGTTCAAGTTCTCAAGTCATACTCAAAAACATAACCACAAAAATCAAAATAGTCAAAGTTTTAAAATAATGTTTGTTCAAATTGGTTCTCCCCCTTTTTGTCATCATTTAAAAAGAGGGTGAGAAAGGAGTCATGTCTGCTTGGGAATGCGCACGATCTGGAATTCTCCCATTGACTGGACTACGCCTTCTAGCCTCTTCAAGTCCTCCCTTAGATGAGCTACCTCCTCTCCTTTGGCATTGGCTTGAATTTGCAGAGCAAGGTCTTTCATCTTGTCCTCCGGGTTTACTGAAGATGCTTGTCCAGCATTCTTCATGACTTGAATTTCACATTCAGAGCATATATTTGGCCACGCATTTCCCGAGAAAGAATATCCATGATACGATGAAAATCTGCAGAATTGTGCATGCAGTATTTGCATCAGCTTTTTTTCAGATGGAGTAAATGTATACGATGGCGCTTCTGTATAGTCTTGCAGATTTGGTGTTGATGTATCACCTTCTTCGGGCAATTGAGAAACCTGAAATTCTTACGGGTCTTCTGGAGATTGTCTTGGACCTTCACTATCTGCAGCATGAGGTGTAGACCTTTCATGCTCGCCAACTCCCCGTCTCTAGTACATCCAAAGGGGAAGAGTGATGATCATGCTCTAGATTTCCCTTCTCTCAGATTCAGCAGCAGACTTTTCTTTCTCTTCTTCATCTTCTTTCTCTTTCTCTCTCTGCTCTTCTTCTTCTCTGCTCTTGGTTTGCTCTTCTTCTTCTCTATGTTTCTTCTGAAATTCTGTAGGTTGAGACACAGAACGTCTTGTTCTTGTCAGAGCAGGAATAGTAGGATCTTCAGCCTCTTCATCTTCATCCTCCAAGATGAGAGATCTTTTCTTCTTTTTCGATGGGGCTCCAATGGCCTCCTTTCCTTTTCTCTTTGAAGCGGGCGAACAGGAGATTTCACTCTGAATTTCTCCATTGCCTTGGAAAGTTCTTTCGGACGCATCTTCGATAACATCTTCAAACCTATCACCATCTTATCACACGGTTGAACACAAAGTGTTTGAGGCGGTTCAATATTCATGTGTCTGAAGATCTTGGTCACCAGACTAGGATAAGGCAATTGTCCTTTGTCTTTCGACATTGCTCTGTACATATGGAAGAGAATAGTGTGCGGGAGAGAGAACTTCCGTCTGAGTTGATCGCGTACATCAACTTTGCTTCAGAATGAGACACGGTAGTCTTTGGCGTAGACTTTGGTCTAAGACAATTGATTACAACCTTATGAAGCACAATGTTGATGGCATTCATCTGGAATAGGTAACTTTCTTCTCTGCGTCCCTATCTTTGACAAGTTCCGAGTAATACGAGCAGGTGAGACTTTGATTGGTAGATAACGTCCTCGTTCAACTCAACTATATCAGCCAACATATTCACATCTACCACGTAGACTTTGTCTAGTACACTAAATGATATTCTATTCGCATCCGAAAGCTAAGATTTGAATAGAAATAAGCGGTCGATGAGCATACCCGTCTGTTGAGTCGAGCAAAAATTCTCAAGTTGAAACAAATTCAACTTTTCTCTTAAGTTTATGTTGATGGCGTCCGAGGAAGTCAAAATTGACACTTCTAGGGTTTATCACCCCTCTTTTCATCAGCCTGGAATACACTTTTTCTTGATCCTTGGATTTGAACAAATCCATCTGATTTCCTTTCACCTTTGCTGCCACGCCCATTTTCGGTTGAAATTCAAGGAACATTCTGTCATCATCGTTCCCTTCAATTAAATTTTGTCACTGGCATAAGAGGATCACTTGGAATGTTCGCAAGTGCTTCCTCTGCTGTTCCTTTCGGGCAATTCCCAATTCCTCCATTTTTTTTTTTTTCAGAAAACGATACTCATTCCCATAATTTTTGTCCTTAAGGAAGTCATCTATATATTTCAATGAAGTACCTGTGCTTTTCAACGCACGATAAAGTTTATACATAAAGGAGGGCTTTTGGACTCTTACTGGGTCAGCATCCTCGATTATCTCTTCTTCCTGAGGATGACTTGCACCTTGTGGGGCAAGAGGCGTTGAATGACGTGGATGAGAGCGAATCGGACTTTGTCGCTGACTTGTTAAGTCTTCTTCCTCAGTGAGATCGAAGTGAGTCGGTCCCTTCTCCATTCTTTGTGGTCCCTTTGCGATTCTTGATGATTTCCTCGAAGAAGACATCTTTCTTTGTCGCTTTGGAAGATTCCTTCACTTGCTTTCCCAAGAAAAATGACCACTTTCTCGAAGACGAACAAGCGGTAGAAACAAGTATCGGGAGGAGAGTGCCTTTTAGGGTTTTGAAGATTGGAGAAAAGAAAAACTGTATATATATATATATAAAAGTTCAATCGGTGCAAGGAAAGTAAACGATCAATTATTTTCAAAATCAATAAC
This sequence comes from Eucalyptus globulus, assembly GCA_014182545.1. Taxonomy (NCBI): domain Eukaryota; kingdom Viridiplantae; phylum Streptophyta; class Magnoliopsida; order Myrtales; family Myrtaceae; genus Eucalyptus; species Eucalyptus globulus. The sequence continues at coordinate 6,713,771 of CM024723.1, read as the reverse complement.
TGCCAAAATTATTCCTTTAAGCAGATAAGACTTCAAATTTTATGCGGATTATAGAATAACTGAACGAAAGATCGTACCTTTTCGAGTTAAACGAAAATTCGTACCTCTTAGATGAAATACAACTTACGAGTCTATAGCCACGAGTGTACGAGTCTAAGGATTTAAAGTCTGAAAGATTAGAGTCTTAGAGTTGGTGAGTCTCTAGACTTTAACTTCTTCAGGCTTCAAAATGTTGAGTCTTGAACGGATAAGGTTGAATTGATTTTTCTCCAAAGGCTTTGTGAATATATCCGCTAGTTGACTCTTTGAATTAACAAATTGAATCGAGATTTCTCCATTTTGAATATGATCTCTAATGAAGTGATGTCGAATCTCAATATGCTTTGCTCTTGAATGAAGGATTGGATTTTTGGTGAGATTGATCGCACCGGTGTTGTCACATCTGATTTCTGTGCATGAGTCTTCAATCCCAAAGTCTTGTAGCTGTTGTTTTATCCGAGAGAATTTGCGAACAGCAGCTTCCAAGAGCTACATACTCTTCTACATCGTTGAGAGAGATACGATGCTTTTTGCTTCCTTGAAAACCAAGACACCATCCCTTTGTTTCCAAGTATTTGACAAGTTCCGAGGTGCTTTTTCTATCGACTACGCAACCAGCCCAGATCTGCATCTGAGTATCCTAGAAGATTAAAGTCTCCCTTCTTGGGATACCGAGACCGATGCTTGAAGATGAGGCAACGTATTTGATAACACGTTTTACCGCCTTTGAGATGGGATTCTCTGGGATCTGATTGAAACCTAGCACAAATGCAAACACTTAACAAAATATCAGGTCTAGAAGCGTAAGATAAAGTGAGCCGATCATGCTCTGTACAGCTTTTGATCTACTTTCTTCCCTTCTTCATCCTTGTCTATCTTAGAGAACATGACATTGGTATGTCGGTCTTTTTGCACTTTTCCAATCCAAACCTTTTGACAAGGTCATTCGCATATTTTCTTGATGAATAAAAGTTCCTTCCTTCATTTGTTTAACTTGGAGTCCAAGAAAGAATGTTAATTCTCCCATCATACTCATTTCAAACTCATCTGCATAGTCTTAGAAAATTTCTTGCATAGACTTTCATTAGATGATCCAAAAATAATATCGTCCACATATATTTGAACAAGTAAAAAGCTTTTGCTTTCCTTTTTGATAAACAAAGTAGTATCTACTTTACCTTTGACAAAACCATTACTGTAATAAGAATTTACTTAGTCTGTCGTACCATGCTCGAGGTGCTTGCTTTAAACCATACAAGGCCTTTTCAGTCTAAAGATCGAGTCTAGCTTCTTTGGGTCTTCAAACCCAGGTGGTTGTTCCACATAGACTTCCTCATGGATGAATCCATTTAGGAATGCACTTTTGACGTCCATTTGGAATAACCTGAAATTTTTATAACAAGCAAACGCAAGTAATAGACGAATAGCTTCTAACCTTGCTATTGGAGCGTAAGTCTCATCATAGTCTATTCCTTCTTCTTGCGTATATCCTTTGGCCACGAGTCTTGCTTTGTTTCGTACGACTTTTCCTTCTTCATTCATCTTGTTCTGAATACCCATTTGGTTCCAATAACAGTTTTACCTTTTGGTTTAGATGTCAATTCCCAGACATCATTGATGTTGAATTGTCTCGAGTTCTTCTTGCATAGCTTCGATCCAACTTTCATCGATAAAGCTTCTTCTATGCTTTTGGTTCGATTTCAGAAATGAGAGCCACAGCACTAGATTCTTCATGCCTTTTTGATCTAGTGCGGATTCCTTCATTGATTTCGCCAATAATGAGATCTTTAGGATGACTGGATTTATGCTTCCGATTCTGGTTGTTCTTCCTAGTTGATGATTTCTTTCTTTGTTTGAATCTTCATGTGCTTCTTGATGTTGGACTTCCGAGAGACTGAGATGCTTCTTGAGTTGTAAGCATTGGAAGGTCTGGGAGTAGGTTCGAGACTCTTCATACGAGTCTGCTGGATTCATCTTGCATTGAGTCTTGGAATTTAACATTCGTTGATTCCTCCACTAACTGGCTTTTCTTGTTGTAGACTCGTAGGCTTTGCTTGATGTAGAATATCCAAGGAAGATGCCTTCATCTGATCTTTCTTCAAACTTACCAACTCTATCATTTGCATTTTTCAAAATAAAGCATTTGCAACCAAACACATGAAAGTATGAAACAATAGGCTCTTTACCTTTGAACAATTCATAAGGGGTTTTCTCCAAAATAGGTCTTAAAAGACTCTATTTATAATATAGCATGCTGTTGAAACAGCTTCAGCCCAAAATCGTGAAGAAATTTTGCTTTCAATTAAAAGTGTTCTAGCCATTTCTTGAAGAGATCTATTCTTTCTTTCCACAACTCCGTTTTGCTCGGAGTATATGGAGAGGAAAACATATGATTAAAACCAGATTTATCACAAAATTTCGTAAAATCTTTATTTTCAAATTCACTTCCATGATCTGTTCTTATGCTTGAAATTGCACATCCTTTTTCATTTTGAACCTTTTTGGCAAATTTTTCAAAATACGAAAAGGTTTCTGACTTACTTGAAAGAAAATATACCCAAGTAAAACGGGAGTAATCATCCACAATTACTAGGCAATATGTCTTAGCTCCAATGCTCTGGGTTCTAGTTGGTCCGAAGAGATCCATATGAAGTAACTGTAGTACATGATTAGTAGAAACATGGTTTATTTGCTTAAATGAATTTCTTACCTGCTTTCCCGAAATGCATGGAGTGCATGAATCGACTTTTGGTATGGCAATTTAGGTAGACCTCGAACAAGCTTCTTTGATGAGATTTTGGCTAATTGTTTCATATTGACATGGCCAAGCTTTCGTGCCATAAGACTGCTTCATCTTGAATTGAGATTAGGCATTGTGCTTCATTTGGTTTTACATCAAGAAGGTAGATATTTCCATGTCTTCGACCCATGAAAGACTGAGTTGAGTCTTTGCTAATTCGAACACGTGCCTTCTTGAAAGGAGATCTTGAAACCAGTATCACACAATTGGCTAATGCTTAGAAGATTGTAGTTGAGTCCTTCCACTAGAGAGACATTGCTTATTGTGAGATTTCCAATTTTCACAGTTCCAAAACCCACAATGCTTCCTTTGCTGTTTCCACCAAATGAAACTTTTCCACCATTCACTTGAACAATCTTTATGAAGCAATTTGAGTCTCTGTCATGTGTCTTGAACATCCGCTGTCAAGATACCACTTCACTTTCTTTTTGACAGACCCGCATTCAAAGAAGAGTCTCACGCTTTCTTTGGTACCCAAATTTTCTTGGGTCCTCTGGTGTTAGTAGAATAAGCATTACTAGGCCATACTTTCTTAACAGGCTTCCAAACCATAGGACATTCTTTTTCAAAATGATCCCATTTGTTACACTTTGAACACCTTAGAGCACTTCGACCTACGAGACTTTACAAAGACTTTCTTGAAATGATTTTTGTAAGTCTCCTTTGTTGGTCTTTTCTTAATTCTTTCTTTTACTTTTGGAAAATCAATTAAAGGAATTGTTTCTGCTGTCATACACAAACCAGACTTGTTAAAGTAAGGTCTTTGGGTGAAAGAACTTTTCAAGTTTTTCAGACCCTATTGAAAATTTCTTTGAAATATTTGATAAGTCAGTTTTTAAGAAAGCATTTTCTTTTGAAAGTTTATCTTCATTCTCCTTAAGAGTAGAAAAATTCAAGTCTAAACTTTTCACTTTTTCTTCTAAAATATTTTCCTTTTGTTTTAAAACTAAGTTTTCCTTTTTCAGTTCGGAAATCCTTTTTAGAGAAGTCTTAAGACTAAGACATAGTTCATCAATGTATTTAGAGACTTTGACAGGAATTTTATAATCACTTACCTCACATTCACTTTGTCCGAGTCGATCTAGAGTCTCGAGTCGATTGTGCCATCGACATAGGTTGGCATATTCCTCATCACTTTCTTCACACTCTCTGTGATCGCTCCAAGTTTCGGCTTTGAGAGCTTTTCGAGACTTTTCAGCTTTTCCTCTTTTCTTCTTCAGGGAGAGGGCAATTTGGTCGATGTGTCCTTTTTTCTTACATTCGAAGCAAACTACATCTTTGTTTGGTTCCTCATTATCAACAAACTTGGTTTGCTGTTTCTGAAGACTTTGTTTCCTTGAGTTGAACCTTCTTCCTTTTCTATTCAACTTTCTGAACCTTCTAATCATAAGAGCAAGCTCCTCATCATCCGATCTTCTTGAGTCCGTATCATCGAATCATCGTTAGATTTTAATGCAATGGATTTCTTACCTCTTGGATCTTCGTCTTCATTAATTCGTTCCACTTCATAAGATCAAGAGTTCCAATCCAGCTCGTCTCTAGATAATGGCATAATTCTTTGCGTCTCTCTTATTGAAGTCTTTATATGATTCCAATCCTTGGAGAGTCCACGCAGTAGCTTGTTCACCTTCATAGGATCAGAAATTTTCTGTCCTTGATTCTCAAGGCCATTGACAATATCTGTAAAACGGCTAAACATGTCGAGTTATAGATTCTCCTTGTTTCATTTTGAAGGCTTCATATTGACCAAGGAGAATGTTGATTCTAGTCTCCTTCACTCGTCCGTCCCTTCATAAGTGATATGTAATCCCGTCCTGACTTCTTTTGCTGTATCACAAGAAGATATTCTGTTATATTCAGTTGGTGATAAAGCACAATATAAAGAAGTAAATTGCTTTTGCATCGAGTGCTTGTCTCTTGTTTATCTCTTCTTGAGACATTCTGCTGGGTTCAACAGTTTCTTTCCCTCTTTCGGATGCGATGCAGCAGTAGGAGTAATTCCTCTTTCCACCACATCCCATTCCCGGAGGATCCTTTGATCGTAGAAAAGCTTTCATCTTGTTTTTCCAGATGTTGTAATCCTTTCCATCAAAGTAGGGTGGTCTTGTATTGCTTTGCCCTTCCACCAGCCACAGGTGCTAGCATACTAGCCATGGATCTTTTACTCTGAAGTAAAACACTTCAAATAAAGTAAGAACACAGGCTCTGATACCAATTGATAATACTAGTACGAGTACCTAGAGGGGGGTGAATAGGTTTATGAAAATTTTCTTGCAGTTTGCGCAATACTTAGACAGATGAAGGATTAAAAAATCAATCGTAAGACGAGTAAAGGAAAGAGAAAATTAAACACAAGGTTTATAGTGGTTCGGCTTGATTCAAGCCTACGTCCACTCTTACGCACCGACAGCCGATTGGCTGGATTCCACTATGAACAAAGAGATGTTACGGTGTTGATCTTCCTTGATTTCTCGATGTAGATGATCTACTACACTCGCTCAAGGTATCACCAAGTACAAACACTCTCTGTGTATACAATTTCGCTCGAACTGTCTCGACTAACAATCAAGGTTCTTGGACTCTGGAATTTATCTATCGATCACACACTTAAAACAACTAGAACGTCTTCCTTTTATACTCCTTTATGCCATCATAGCCGTTGGCACTTACCAAAGGAATTCCTCCAATCTACCCGTTGGACGGAATCAATTAAGAAGATCATCCGAGCTATTTAAGGAATCGATGATAGCCCATCAATCTGTTCGCCCATACAATCAGGATTTTGGTTTCCAAGAATAGAACATTCCAAGAATGTTTCGTCGACCATCAGATCTTCAATTGATCTTAGATAAGAATCAAAAGAATCCGAAATGATTATCCAACCAAGGGATCTATTCCGAGAGGATTGGATCAAATCTAACCATATACTTCGGCCGGATATCCTACGCCACCGGATTAGAAAGACCTGGCATCGGTGAGAATAATCTTGAGTCTTGAGTCTTGAGTCTTGAGTCTTGAGATTACAAAGTCTTGAGACTTTAAACCAATGATATCAAGATTAGACTGATAGAAATGTTTTGTCAGCTTCAAAATATTCTGGAAAGATTTCTCCAACAACCTTACTCCGCGAAAGATCAAGAATAACTAGGTTCTCTAAATGAACGCCAATTTCTTCAAAATCTCGAAGGCACCCTTGCTGGTGAAGCCACCGAACATTTATTAAGGCATCTGCAATTTTTCCACCAATATTGGCGCAACCCAAGCTGAGAAATGCCGTACTCGGTAGGATCTCAAAGCTTGCCATAATAGTGTTAAGGTGGTCTGTTCCCTGCGAATGGACCACCATAGTCAAGTAGAGAAAACATGTGGAATCCGTCAGAAGATGAATTTTATACTATGGATCGTGAGGTAAAGAAAGTTATTCATTCATGTAAACTTTTCAAGGAAAATCGAATAACAAATTAGGGCCTGCATGCTACTTTTTTTCCACAGCATACCCTTTTCCTTTTCTTCATGTCGTGGGCTATGGCAGGAACGTACATTCTGACATGTGTTCCTGGATCATCGAAACCATCGTAAAAAATCTTCCTGGCAAGGCACCTTAGCATGCCGTGCATGCCTATTTTATTTTCTTCCATTACTATTAGGGACATACAACGAAGGACCTCGATTCCATCCTGAGGACAATCATCATCATGCCACATATGAGGCAAGCCTATAATCCACATCCAGGAGAAAACATGCAATATCAAGATGCATCTGCTTTTGCTTTTGATCTAATGCTTCATAAACTATTGTTGACACCTAAATTTTGGCGACTCGGTCATTTACTTATTACATAAAAATCAGGAATTAATTTTTATTAATTTTTTTAATTTGCATAACATATAGTTTTAGGAGCATTTCTTTTATTACATTTGGAATTGATCGGCCACAGGGGATTTGAAAGTCACGAGGGAGCTTCTAATAGTAGGCCATGATCTTTGCATGATCAAGAACAAAGGTGGCTGGGCACCGTTCCACTACGCGGCCATTAGGTGTAGGATCAAGGGGAGAACGATCAGTCCGAGGCGCTCAAGAAGTTGTTGAAGATGGAGACGCAGATGACCTTGTACGATGACGATGGGAACACAATCTCACAGCTGGCTGCGGCTTCGAAACATCTCCAGTCCACTAGACGGCAAAACCGGGTCAAGCTCATTGAAAGGTTATGATGATCGCACCCTTTTAATGCCAGAATTTTAATTCTGTTAAGAGAAAGTTTTGACCCATTGCCCCGTGCAAAAATTCTTTCAATCTTGTGTGGGCACGCAACTTTCAGTAATTAAGGAAAGTAAGGATGCGGTGGAGACTTCTCTGAGGAAACGAAAGCTGGTAGAGAATAGGAAAGAAAAAGGGATACGGGCGAGAAAGTTGAAAGAATCAATATAGTGGTATTTATGCTACATTATTTCTTGTTTTAAAACAAGAAAGAATGCACCATCAAAGAAATCGCACGCACCCATGAGGAAAACGAATTCTCTGCATCAACTCAAGAACAAAGAAAGAAATAACGTCGGATATACCCAGGGATTTATTCACGGCAAGAAAGGGGAGAAATCGACAAAACTTGCAAGCTGATATTCAATTTGAAGAAATAAAATCAAAAAGGGAATATTCAGCACGTATTCAATCGACTTGGAGCTGCCATATTATAAATAGAGCAGTAAATTGAGAGAGAAAAAAACTTTCGAATTTAAAAGACACACAAGAGAGAGAGTAGAGCATACGCGAGGAATCTTGACCAGCTCTTGGCTGAGACGCTCCTTCCATGCATCCGCCCCTTCCACGGCCAGACTTGGGGTCGTATTTCTGTCTCCATCACCGCTACATCGTGCTGCTGCCCTGGTGAGGTGTCGACGACGGCCAAGCTGCTCCCTGCATACGTGCCACCCGAGAAGTCAACCGAGTCCGAGCTGTTGCACCCAACCGCGTTTCTGCTTTGGTCCGTTGTTGCTACGCACTGGCGCCATTGCTCCCTGGCTCGCTGGCGTTGATCCTCCACTGATGAACGCTGCCTGATGCTACCCCTCTGTGAAGGGATCGCTGCCTCATCGAGTCAGCAATCTTATTGTGTTTTTATTTTGCAGCAACTCTCCCTTTTGCCGTTCTAGTCTTCTTGTGGCTACCCCCCCTGCTGTGCTGGTCATCCTCGTTGATTTTGCTAAGCCGAATCAGCGAAGCATCAGCCACCACTTACTGAGCGAGACACCATCCTTGAGCAGCACGTCATCTTGAGCTGCTGCCCGTGAGTCATCCCCTCGTCCTTGTGCTATCACGTTGAGCCTCTACCGTGATCCACGAGTCGCTGTTCGAAGGCCACATTTGGAAGCAAATATTTGGGATAGGTAAGAATTTTGTCTATGTTAATTCCTGAAAATTTTGTTTCCTCATTTGATATACTCATTGGTGCACGTGATGGAAATTCCCAATATGCCATGATATTCGCAACACGATTAGCCTTTTAAATTGGGAAATCTTCCTAATTTCACAACGTACATATGATTGATGGTCCGATTTCATGCTCGAAATACGACCCGCAATCGTACGGAAAAATCACCAATCCGATCTCACGCTCGAGATATGATTCGTGATTTTATTTAAAATTTGGCCAATCCGATCTCATGCGCGAGATATGATTCGTCAATTTACTTCCCAAAAATTAAATGGACGTGGATGATGTCTTGCTTGATTTGGTGCCGTGTTGTTCTTGATGCTTTATTTGTTTGCTCCCGTAAAAAGAAAAAATATTTGAGTTAGATTAGATGCATGTTAGGATGTTACTTGTTTTAGATTATTTTGCATGTCTAGAATAGGAAATTTATTTATTTCGAATTTTTTTTGAAAAATGAAAAAAAATACAAAAAAAATTAGGATGTTAGATTTCTGCTTCACTAGTCTAAATTGCATGTTTAACTATTTGGCAATTGTTAATTTCGAAATTTAAAAAAAAAAAGGGAAAAAAAGGAAAAACACAAAAAAAGTCATTATGCATATGTCATGTAGAGTTAGGGCATTCTTTGCACGTCATTGCATATTAAGATTGCATGTCATAGGTTTAGATAATTTCTCCTAAATAGATTGCATGTTTATTAGGAAAATAAAAATCATGTGCACGTCATATAGAATTAGTTTCATACAATGCACGTCATTTAGTGATTTTTGTTAGATGCATCTAATTAGAAATTGCCCGTCATTAGAATTAGGTCATTAGATTAATTTAGATTGCATATTTAAGTGTTGCATTTCTTTAATTTTGAATCTCATGGAAAATAAAAAATTATTTAGAATAAATCATCTCATGCTTAGGATAGACTACATGCTTAGTTATGTATAGCTAAGTCATGTTGCCATGTCATATTATTTCATGTTAAATTAGTGGCATGCATTGCATATTGCATGATTTTCATTAATTAAGTGAAAAAAAAAAAAAAAAAAAGAAATTGCGTGTTAATTAGAAATCATATCTAGGGTTGATGATGTGAATTCTAAACTAACATTGCAGATGCTTTCGTTGCTTTGAGGTAAGTCCTGCATCATTTATTCATTTGCTTTCTTGAGTGTTAAATTTGTGGTTTGCGCACCTGCATGAACACCTCACATGTTAGGGAATTAGTTTAAAATCAATTCAAGCTGCCTGCAAAACCTTTTTTTTAATAAGAGAAATGGTACCGAAAGGGCGTTAGAGAAATCTAGCGTAATCAAGTCCCCGTACCCATAGCCTCTGGTTCGTAGAAGTAAAGTAATTCTCCCGTTATTTTACTTGGGTTTCTAATCGACCCACCAAAAATAGATTAGTGGCGACTCCTAGTTAAAATTCAATTGCATGTTAACAATTCAAACCTAAGTCGCGAATTGGTACGGGCTTGGGAGAGCCGAGTTAAGTCTAGGCTTAACAATCCATTAGCCAAACCCTAGGTGGTTCACACCCCGAAAAATTGGTCGCGACAACTATGCTCAGAATCTTCTGGTAATCTTCCCGAAATTGTTGTACGAAATCTATGAATTTAATCCATTCTTCTTGTCCTTTACCATGCAAAAAAGAACCAAAAACTTTGACAAGTAGTGGAAGTCCCTCCGTAGCCTTGACTATTTTGTTTGCAATTTCAACAGATGGATGCAGTTTATAACTCATTCCCATTGCATACAGCCAGAAAAGGTCAAAAGTTTGATTATCATCCATCGGATGAACATCATAAGTACGAGCCACCCCTCGATCAACAAGGCCTTAAAGAATGCTTCTTTGTTTTGAGGAGACAATTATCCTACTTCCAAAGCCAAACCAATCAAGCTTAGCTCCTACAAACTCCTTGAGGAGGGGACCATTTTCCAAATCATCAAGAACAGGGAGAACTTTCATGTTCCTCAATATTTCTTTTCAGGAATTGTATTCCTTTGTAAGGGGAAGCGACCACAAAATCCCTTTTCAAAATATCAAAGATCAACTTAGTATGAAGACACTGAAAACACCAGGTTGCTGCATTGTTTCTTCAATTGCCGCAAGAAAACTGCAAGTGTCAAATTCAAGGGAGATTTTTGTATATACAATCTTGGCAAGGGCAGTCTTTCCAATGCCATCTCAACCATGGATTCCAAGAATTCATACATCGTTTACTTCTGTGTCCAATAAGTTAATTATTTGCAATACTTGACTGTCTTCAAGCTCCTATAAAGGTACTTAAGTTTAGGAGAACACAACTTTAGTAGAGAGGTCAAACGAAGTGGAGATATATATAGAATTACTGTAAGTTCCAGATGATAATGCCATTTTCTGAAACATGTGCTAAGCATTTGCCTGCAAATTAATCATATGCCTTGTTAGTCGAGATGTTGTAACTAATGTCTAGCTGACAGAATTGATAGGTAATTGAGCATAACTCTACTGAAGTTCCTCCAACACAATCATTTACTTTATGCATCTCATCTAAGCTGAATATATGACAGTAAACCTGCTGACTACATTATGGAAAAATCTACTTAGTATATCTGGCTTACTAAGCATCAAAAAGCCTAAACTAACTAACATACCCCGTTTCTTATCCTTTGTAGTTTGAAAAGGAAGCTCAGAAAGCTAACTACCTGCCCAATCAGGGACCATCTCCGAGTCACCCGCAGGAATAAATTCAGTAAGATTTTACCTCGAGATCTCATTTAAATGTGCAAGAACTATAATAGATCAAATTTACTGCCACAGAAAGAAAAAGAAAAACAAAACTGCAATTTGAACGATGCCATCTCCCGCTGCTTCCACAAAACACCAGCACATAAAATCATCAGCCATCAAGCAAGTAAACATTTTCAACACATGGATGACAGGCCAATTGTAAACAGTAAAAGTAGTAAAATGCAAAAATCAGTTACAGATAGTATCCAGAAACAAAAGGGAATGCTTTAGTTTTCCGTGAAAATAGAAGTGAATATGTCAAACTTCCTAATCAAAGTGCAAATTATCAAACACAACAACAGAAAGTAAAAATCTGCAATAAATTACTACAAATGAAGATAGAAATAGGGAAATTGGAGAATCAATAGAGAAATGTTGTCTAAGCAATAATGGCAGTAAAAGAGCAGTTAGATGTTGTAAATCAGTAAAGAATATTTCTCTATTGATTCTAACAATCCCTCCTCAAACACTGCACAGCATTAACAGCAAGATCATCTTACCCATTGCATTCTTTACTAGATAATATGATCCATTCCACCTCAGCTATTGAGCATCTTGGAAGCAATGAATTGAGACTAGCATAAGAATTCACCATTTTATCAACAATTGTGTATAATCAGCTGAACAAATATAGTCCACCAAACAAAAAAGGGAACCACGAAAGGTTTCCCACACCTCTAATTTGCTGAACTGTCAGAAGTGGCAAAGCAGCTAATAGGAAAAAAGCTGAAGATGACAGACGCATAAGACTCTGGTGATGGGGGATGCACAAAGGTGACTTAGCTGTTTCAGAAGAAAATAATGGGATTCTGGCTATTCGAGTATGGTTGCATTCCAAACGACACATTTGCAAACCACTAAGATGGTCATTTGGCAGGTAAATACAGAAGAGACAATCAGACAATCACAATAGACAAATAAATCCAGAGAGGCCCTGATGTATAAAACCATCGTGGTGCGTTTTTCTTTACTGAAAACTCCATGATTAAGGAAAAATATTTTTCATGGAAATAATTAGTTACATTTGTTTGGTGGTTTCAGGAAAGTGTTTTCCTTCTTGTCAGAAGGGGAAGTCATTTTTCCCCAATCTAAGCTTTAATGTTTTTCAGTCCACGGACAACGTGTCCATAGATCAATCAGTTTTCCACCATCCATACACCAAAAAATAAAAATAAAAAGAACAATTTCCTGAAGACAGTTTTCCTTCAAACAAACGGACCCCTAAGTTTCATGTGTTGCTGCTCCACTTAATATAAAGCTACAGACACTAATTAACAATTACATGCCATTACTTTGTGGAGTGTAGAATTGTCCCTCTATTCTTTGTGGATTCTATTCACGCAAGGGTGATCAGCTATTGGAAAATTGAAGTACATGCAAGCAGCTTCAGAGTTCAAATGATGACTTGTATTCCCACACCACCCCCACCCGTAGTTTCATTGATATGTTTACCTTCTTTTTCCTATTATATTCTAACTTTACAACAACTGTATAATCATGTAAAATGATTCATGGCGATATGCCTTTTTATCTGTTTGATGTAAACATGCTTAAGTCTGAAACCAACTTCATCAGCAGGTACAATCTTTAGAAGAAAGTACTGGAGAAGAGAGGAGAATAGGAGCAAAAATATATACCGAGGTCCTGTCAGATAACATGGGTCCCTGAAAGCTGCCCTTTGCATTAGCCTGCTAAAGTCAATCAAATCCCTTGTCAATTATAAACCTGCTATAAAGGTTAGGTTAGATAGGTAGTCAAAGATAACCATTTTCCAATGACTTGTATTTCCCTTCCCTTTGGCTTTAACTTTAAGTGAATCAGCACCAGCAAATAGATCTTCAGACTCTCCATCAGATTCGGACAGATCAGCATCAGCGAACAGATCTTCAGGCATATAATTACGCTCTACATTCAGCTTAAGTAAAGTTTCTCTTATGATCAATGCCATAAGTTCCCCTTCACTGCCATGGCAGAAAAAATCTCAGCTCCAGAATCATTAACAGATGCAATCTGAGGACATACCACCCAACACACTACATAATGAAACAACGATTCGGATGTGCTAAAAGATCACTGATCCTTAGCTGCAGAACATGATTTACCTGATGAAAAATGTATTAAACAAACTACACTGATGTATAGTAATTGTACGATCGTCAGATAATTGCAGCAAGAATTAGTCCAACCGATGGATAATATTGTCACTGCATGCCATTAGGGTGTAAATATCACTCAACCACGGTTTGAATTATGGAATGATGCGATCAGGTGGATGAATAATTGAAACTTTTAAAGATAGTTCACTGGGCCAAACTGAGATATTTGAGTAATCGTGGTCAATCCGAGAGAAGGATTTGGCCTGAAAAAATAAAGGAGAGGATTTAAAACTTTAGCCCTGTTAATTCCCATCAATAATTTCCTCCTTTTGTCTCTAGTTTTGTCCCCATAAAGCTTTGAAACAGGCTCAGTAACGATCATAAACACAGGGAAACCTACAAGGAATCAGAAGGAAACCCACAAGAAAAGAAGACAGACGTAACATACCCTTTACACGAGCTTAGTTCCCATCCCTTGACTTTACCAGCTACCACGAGAGCCTTCTTGCACCGCTCGACTTTCTCATCGCCCAACCTCTGCTTCTGCGCGTCCAGGGCGTCTCTGTAGACCGAGTTTCTTCCCAGCTGCACATGAGACCGTTCGGCATCATAGAAAACGGGCAGGACCTCTTCCTTCCCACCTGACCGAGACGCTTGTTCCACCATGCGTGCGAGCGTCTCAAGGCACCGAAGGCTATCAGCGTACGTTCTGGAAAAGATAGGTACGTAGATCTTGGCCCAGGAGACCCACAGCGGAAGCTCTCGGGGAGGTTGTAAGGTGCCGTCATCTCTAAAAACGCGAACTCAGGAACACGTCATGTATCGATCCAGCCGCCTCTGACTCCACCCGTTTCCTTTGTTCCCGCCTCGCTGGTTCATCTCCGCCACTTTCTCGATTTTCGCCGGCGTATCCAGCCAAAATTGATATAATAGCATGTCGCCATGGCGGCGGTAGCTGTCCACCGTTAGCCGCACTTGATTCCGCCTCCTCCTCCATCTCTCTTCCTCCAGTTTCCGCCGTACCTGGATTTCTAAAGAAAAGAGACAATTGCGCCCTGAATTTTGATACGATATCTAATATAAACCTTTGAACTTTTAATTTGTATAATTTAGTTTCTAAATATTCAACATAATCTCTAAAATATTAGTAAATATTTAATAAACCCTTAATTGAAAAGTTTATGAATGACATTACATATCGAATTTAAGTTCGAAAATCATATTAAATAAATTAAAAATTCAAAAACGACAATGAAAATAGTACTCAGGTCAATCTATCCGATGTTGCCTTGCTAGTCATTTAGTTTGGGCCGTCAATTTAAGAGAAACAAATTCCAAAAATATATTAATTATTTACCAACTTTCAAGAAATTATTCATCATTAGATTCTCAAGCAACATAATATCATGATAAACTTTATTTTTTCTTTTTGAATTTTCTGATTTTTATTTGATGTGGCAATCCACGGTTCGCAACAAGTATCTTAAAAAAGCAACAAAAAAGTCACGTCAGCATTTTCTATTAGCTAAATTACATAGAGCAAACATGGGGCTTAATTACATCAATTTAACAGTTTTTAAAACTGAATCAAACCATTTGAAAGATATAGGAGTAGCATTTCCGCAACAAGTTTTCCGGTCCTCTTTGGACTTATCCCAAAATTCTATAAGGAATATTTTTGGACAAAATTTAGGCACAACTTTGGCAAATGGTACCACTTTGAGCCTTGCAGGAACCCTTTCGGGTTCCACCTTGTCGCGCCAAGATGGAAGGCCACTATACCAATCTACCCAGCAGTAATCATCTCCGAAGAGGTGATAGGGTATTTACCTACACCCCCCAAGGCCCTCCACATTTGTGAGAGATATTTTTTTCTTCCCCTCCCTAGTGGAAATACCCTCAAGTTTTTAAGTCCTAGAATTTAGATGAGACAATTTCAGGATATACTCATGTCTAAAATTGGAAGAATGACACCATAAATGGGTACCTCTTTGGGCATATTTTTGGATCGAAAAATGGTTCGGATAAATACATCCAAGTGAAACTAGTTGAGAATTTTCCAGTTATAATATCCGAATACAATATTAAATATAAGCCCCTGCGAAAGAGTGCCACGTTGCTTAAGAGAGCCAACTCACTTTGCATATAATTTTCGAGACTATCCGCACCTCACAAAAGCTCTATGGGGGATGAGAACCCTAGTTTGTATAAGAACTCTTGTAAAGGGAATCCCACGTTGCTGGGGAGAAACCAACAAAGTGAGAAAGGGGCCAATACCTCTTTAGGCCAAGAAGAACACAGTGCGGTTGCATCCTTCTTAGATCCCACAAGTCGCAATAGTCACTTTGGTAAAAGTAGAAGTATAGTGCAAGTGCCAAAATTTGGTACGAAAAATATTTAAGTTGAGTCAATAAAGAAGAGTCAAAATGACATCATTTTATCCCTTATTTGAATTTTAACATAAATACTAATTATTTCACAAAAAAAAAAAAAACATAAATACTAATTAAATTAAATTTAACACTAAATTTTAAAAATTAAAAAAAATAGCCCTCGCCATTCTGCAATCTCCCCCTTTTAAAATTTCTAAATTTAATTTAATTAATATTTATATGAAAATTCAAATCCGAGGCAAAACGATGTAGTTTTTGACTTATCTAGTCATGTCAGTATGCAAAAAACTTTCACCTGTCTCACCGTAAAAAGCCATATTAGCATTTTGATCAGTTTTTTTCACTATTAATATTTAACTGATCTATTTTGCTCTGATTTTGGCACTTAAGTGTACATTTCCGAACTTTTGGCACTTAAGTATTCTTCCGTGTCAAGTTTTAGTACTCTAAGTATCCAAGTCTCCTTTGTCAAACCATATATACATGGACTAAAAGTGAATGATTTCTTTTCTTCTTCAACCGCTATTGCCATTGCTATCCACCACTGCCGATCGCTGATGACCGATTGGGCAAGGTCTGGCAAGGTCGCCAAAGGCTTGTCGGTGGCCAGGCAGGCCTCGCTCAAGCCTCCCCCGAGGCTCGCCTGGCTGGGCGAGGCTTGACCTCACCAAATCTAGGCGAGGCCGCTCACCCGGCCATGGTGAGGCTTGGCCGACGAGGTCGCCGACCCTCGTCGCCGATCGCCGATCATCCGAAGGCCGGCGACCGGCAAACCTTGAAGAAGAAGAAGAAGAAAAATAAAAGTAATAAAATTATTTAAAAAATAAAAAGAAAATGATTTGAATTATAAATTTTCAGAATGGTATCAAATACAATTTTATTTTGGAAATAAAAATTTTGGATAATTACCAAATGATTTAAAATGCTTAAGAATTATTCTCGGGAATATAATCAAAAAGAATAATTTCTTATCATAAATTGTTTTTAAGAACATAATAATTACCAAATGCGTTCTAAGTGTTTTACCACATATGAAATATTTTATCACAAATGTGATATTACTTGATCTAGTTTATGTTTTATTAAATGTAAGTAATTTCTATAAAGAATACTGGACAACCTAATGAACCGGATAAGAAACAAACGGTCAAAAGTGACGGCAAGACTTTGGGGTTCTCCTAGTCAAGATTCCATAGCTTTTGGTCTATAAGCTTGTTAGTTGTTAGATCGGTAGCAGATCTGTGAGCTTGTTCTCTTCCCCGAGCAACCTCCTAGTCGTCCCCTGTCGGAAGAGAGACCAGGTCTTTGGCTTTTTCTTGAGCTTCTCAGTCATGGATGTCTGCACTAATCTTTCGTGGTCTCCATCTACTAGATGGCCCAAAGTTAACCGCTACGAAGTCTTTCTCAGTTTCAGAGGAGAAGATGTTCGGAGGAACTTTATTCAATGTCTCTACGAAACCCTCACTGCTTCAGGGATCTATGCATTCATCGATCATGATGGGATTGAGATCGGAGAAGAAATCATGCCCAAGATTTTCGAAGTTATCAGGCACTCAGAGATATGCATACCCATCTTCTCCAAAGATTTCGCTTCCAGTAAGAGTTGTCTAAAGGAGGTGGAGAAAATGGTGGAGTGTGAAAGGACAATCATGCCCATTTTCTACGACGCCAGCCCTTCCGTCGTCGGCGATCAGCAGGAGAGTTACCAGCAGTCCTTCTGCAACCATGCGGCTAAGGGGGTATCGCCAGCGACCATAAACAACTGGAAGGAGGCTCTGCGGAGTGTTTCAAGAAAACAAGGATGGGAATTGGAGAAATTCCAACACGAGTAAGTCGAAATCAAGATTTCAATGCTTCTTTTGACTTCTCCAACACTAGTGATCTAGTATGAAATTCAAAAAGTGCGTCATACGACCAATTGTTCCTTTTTACATCTTCCTCTTTCCTACTTTTCCTGTTTGACAGGGATCATCAACTTGTAAAGGAGGTTCTTTCCACGATCCGTCGGCTGTTGAGGAAGGATGAGTTAGATGTGACAGATCATCTGGTGGGGATGGATCACCATGTGCAAGTGATGATGACAAAACTTGGTGTTCACTATTGTTGGGAATTACTGATCCCCGAAAACGCGGATTCGATACCGAATCGAACCCCTAAATCAATGTGGAAGCGAAGCCCAAGAAAACGACACGTATCACCGATCGTAAAGCACACCACGGATTCGAGCGTACCTTGATTGCCACAGATTAGACACCGACGTTGATGGAGGAAGAGAAACTGAGCAATTTGATCCGATGAAGCCTTAAAGGGAGGAAGAACAAGCCGTATGCTTACTGTCTTTTCTTTTGTCTTTTGAGAGAGAATACGCGGGAGAGACGACGTGAATTCTGATTTCAACCAACATCATCTCTCTCTCTCTCTCTCCCTTTTATACCCCCTTCTTTCCACGGGCCCTATTCCCGTGGGCCGGGCTTTCTGGGCCCAGCTTTGGCGGATGGGCCTTAAGCCCAAATCAAATAAAGCCTTCATCTCCCACTCGCACATGGTGGTCCAAAACCAACATGGGCGGACAGGCCCTACTCAGGCCCATCAGAGAATAATCCATCATAGACTCTCTCTTAACATGGTGGGCCAAACAGGATTCTCTTTACCTCTCTTCAACATTCATACTAGTGAATAATCCGTGCGACCAGCATACTTTGAGAGCTCGTTACTATACATCTGTTAGGAATATATAGCAGCTCATAATGGGCGTCACACTCCGAGTAGATTTAGTATGCAGTACCCTAGATCGATCGATCACATTTATATCTCTCTTAATCTCTTTTAAACAATGATATATATTGTATTCACAATTATAATTATCACAAAGACAATTATAATTGGTCGACCAGTGAATACAAAACTATAATGTGATTCTCCAAAATCGATCTTCCTCTTTCCTTCAAACTCTCAATTTCAGTTCAGCTTGCTTTTCTAGAAATGTCCCATTAGATCGAATCAAACACATGACCATTGGCAACATCCTAAGATAGCAAACACTAAATAGAAATCTTGAGAATAAGTAAGAGTCATGAGGGGACAAAAATTGAGGAACTCTTTTCCTCAAGAGTCTCACACGTCATAAAAGTTGAGATCAAACTTTTTGCCACTCTTATTGGTCGTCTTATGCATACGTAGTATGAAATACGTATTACGGTATTAACTCCTTTCCCATGGAGCGTATGTCTACACCTTTCGATACCGTACAGATGATAGTTCAGACATACCCAATGTCTAACTTGAGTTCACGTATCTACTCATTCACAAAATTCATCAGAACTCACATCTGGCATTTTAGACAGATAAAGTAAAATATGTGGGTTATTTTACTTTCGAACATAGTAAGTATTATGTCCTCATCTTAACACTCAGTTAAGGCGACATGCGTGTTTTAAGCTTGAGCTCTCGATTATCACCTAGATAATAAGCTTTAAAACAGTCTCATCTCTATTTATCACACAGTAAATAGAGGCGATTACCCGTGTGAGTGGGCTAATCTTATATCTGTTCGACATACTTCTCAACTTAAAATAATGCACTGAGCATTAAGATGCATAAAGATCATACAAAGATTCATAGGCATTAACGATGAAAAACACAAATTCATCAAATTGTGAACACTTAGGGAAATTACAATATTTAGTACATCAGTCTCTACGCAGTCCTAGAGATTTCACATGCCACAAAGCACATCTCTAGGTATTGGCTTTGTTATAGGATCTGCAACCATTCTATGCGTAGTATGTACTCTAAGTTCACATCCTTTCGTGCAACCATATCCTTGACAAAATTATACTTGGTATCTATATGTTTGGTCTTGCCATGATATTTGGATCTTTAGTGTATACTTTTGCTGCTTGATTATCATAGTTAACTAATAACAAATCTGCAGCACTTCCAATAACACCTAAATGATCCAATAATCTCTTAAGCCAAACATCTTCTTATACTGCTGCTGATAATGCCACGAACTCAGTTTCCATCATGGACAAGGCTATACACTTTTGTTTCTTACTGCTCCAACATATGGTGCCATTATTCGGTAAGAGAACAAACCCAGAGGTAGATTTCCTTTTATTTAAATCTCCTCCCCAATCAATATCAGAATAGCCTTAGAGTCGCAGATCCTTTCCATAATAACTCAGCGTATAATCAGCAGTCCCCTTTAGATACCTTAGTATTCTTTTAACGGCTTTCCAATGTGCTTGACCTGGATTGGATTGGTAACTATTCATCATTCCAACTGCAAAGCATATGTCGGGTGTTGTACACATCATAGCATACATCAAGCTCCCAACAGCACTAGCATAAGGAACATATTTTGTTTGTTCCTTCTCTTGTGGAGTCCTTGGACACAATCTATGGCTCAATCATTCACCTTTTGCAATAGGAGTGTTTATGGGTTTACAATCCCATATCATTCATCTCAAAGTTGGAAGACAACTGTCTCTTGACAGTATTAACCAACTCCATATTGCTTCCGGCAATTAGTATATCATCAACATATAATGATATGATCACAAATTGATCCTTGGATCTTTTGATATATATACAATGATCCTCATCTATCATTGTAAGATCATATGCTATTATGGCATTATGAAAACGTATATATCATTGTCTTGACGACCGCTTAAGGCCATATATCGACCCCCAAAGTCGACATACCTTTTCTTCTTGGCCTTTCACTATGAAACCGACAGGTTGTTCCATATTTATTTATTCCTCTAATTCTCCATTGAGGAAAGCAGTCTTTACATCCATTTGATGTAACTCAAGATCCAGACTAGCCACTATTGCCAGAATTATGCGAATCGAGGTAAATCTCAATACAGGAGAAAATGTATCTTCATAATCAATATCTTCTTGTTGATTATACCCCTTCGCCACAAGGTGAGCCTTATGCCTTTCTATCGAGCCATCAGCCTTTCGCTTTATTTTGAGAACCCACTTGTTCCCAATGGCTTTGCATCCTTTTGGAAGATCAACCAGTTCCCAGACTTGGTTTGACTTCATTGACTCCATTTCCTCTTCCATTGCATTAATCCATTTTTTCTTACTAGGGCAATTAAGAGCCTCATTAATATTTCTCGGCTCATCCTCATCTTGCGGAGCAACCATAAAAGTTTCCCTTTCAATGTCAAAACATCGACGGGGAATACTTTGGCGACTTGTTCACCGTATGGGAGATTGTACACTTAGCACATCATTCCCAATTATGCTCCCACTTGGATTAGGTAATGATGATGTCGTCACATCAGGTGGTTGCAATTGAGAATAAGTTGAATTCAATTCATCACATCTCATATTACTCCCACTTGGATGAACTCCACTAATATCATTATCTTGATCCAAGGTTTCAAATATGAAGTAATCTTCCCTATTTCGCCCTCTTAGGAAATTCATCCACTAAGGATGTGACATCCCGTGATTCAAAATTCAGTTATGCTCCCACTTTCCTGCTCACCTATGAACACATACCATTTCGAGTGTTCGCAGTATCTCATTAAAATACTCTTCTTTTATCTGGGACTCAATTTCCCAAACTTGTGATAGGACATATGAGTATAGGTATCATAACCCCATGGCTTAAGTAAACTTAAGTCCGGTTTCTACCTATCCATAACTTATATGGAGTGGAAATAACTAATTTGGAAGGCACCCGGTTAAGTATGAAGGCAACAGTTAGCAACGCATCACTCCAAAAAAAAAGAAAAAGTGATGAGTAAGTTAGCATGCGCCATCATGGACCTAACCTTTTCCAGTAGGGTTCTGTTTCTTCTCTCTGCAACACCATTTTGTTGAGGAGTATATAGAATAGATAATTGTCTTTCTATTCATTTTTCATCACATAATTTTCTGAACTCATCGATAAATATTCTTGACCTCGATCGGATCTCAATACTTTTATTTTCTTGTCTAATTGATTCTCTACCAGGTTCATAAACTTTTTGAAACAACTTATGCTTCAGATTTATGAGAAATCAAATAGACATATCCAAATCAAGTAGAATCATCTATAAAAGTGATGAAACAAACAGCCCCTTGCCTTCCTCTCATATTCATTGAACCACAGACATCAGAATAGATTAAATGCAGAGGAAATTCAGCTCTTTTACCTTTTCCAAATGGTTTCCTTGTCGTTTTCCCTTCTAGGCAATGCTTACATATAAGCAAATCGACTTTTTTCAATATTGCCCAACAAGCCCTCTTTGGCTAGTCTTTTCATATGTTGTTGGCCCATATGACCAAGTCTAGCATGCCACCATATTCACATCATTATCATATAAAGTAGAAGACGTGAAACAAGGGAATAACATATTGACATCACCACAGTCAACATTTAGTACAATAAAACCATCCAGAAAGTGACCAAAAAATCATAGTAGTTTGTATCCAAATACAAATCTACACATCTATTATGGAAGTTCATACTAAAAACCAAGCTTAACCAATGCATCAAAACAGACACTTAAATTTCGACGAATCTCCGGAGCATATAGAACATCATGTAGGAACAAGTTGCGTCCACCACGCATGTTCAATTGGCAGGTGCCAATCCCTTTAATTTCAGCTCGGAGCTGTTTCCCACATAGATCCACTTAGTTCCAGTTGGTATCGTCGGAATTCTACGAATGATCCTTTATCCTTCGCTACATCATCCGTTGCTCATGAATCTACAGTCCACAAAGGATTGGATTCAGCTAATAATGCAGAACTTGACACATAATCAAAGTTCTCAAATGTACAAGAGGTGTTTACCTTTTTCGGCTCACAACAATTGCGAGCATAATGACATTCTTGTCACAATTGTAACACCCCACCCTTGACATTTTCTTCACTTGAGGACGTTTTCCTCTCTTGTTTGGTTAACTCTTGATCTCTTGCAATAAGGACTTGATCCTTTGCTTTCCCACATATTGAACGAATCAATACGTTTGCGCTTAGAGCTCAAAGCCCTTTCGAGCTAGAACCAGCATAGCCTATGTCTATTTTCGGCTCAAATGCCGATAGCCGATCCTCTACTAGCTCAAGGTGGCGCACAGCATCCTCTAGATCTTCCATAATATGGTCAAGAGCTTCTAATGCTTCTTGCTTTTCCAGCACATATTGAATCTTCATATTCAATATTTCACAATTGTTGCCGTTCATATCAGCAATAACGTTCTTAGTTGCTGAAAATATCGATCTGAACACATCAGACATACATGCACGAATTATTAATGCCTATCATTTATGCATCCACTTTTACATAGACCCATCATATTAATAAATAATTTCAAGTAAGGTTTCAGAATCAAAAGGTCACTATGTTTCCAATCATCCTCCAAAATCCTAACTTAAAACTATCATCAATATAATTGTCTTATGCAAAGTCAATTCTATGAAGCTACAAAAACTTCTAAAACTACCCATAGCTAATTACCCACAGCAACCAGCAATAACAGAAAGCAATATATAATAGAACATCTAATAAAAACAATAATGCTTTCAATTAACACAATTAGGTAGTAATCATTACATAATATGTCCACAAATCACACTTAACATATATCAGCCAATAAAACTAACATCAAGTCAAGACACGAACGGAAAGATCCTCTTTTTGTTCAATTTCTTGATCTTTTCCCTCGAAACAATACAATAATATTCATTTACAAAATCCATCACAATTTTCTTATAGGAAGCAGCTCCGTTGACATCCCATATGCGATTCAACACATCTTGCCATTCAGGTGGAAGAGTGTTTATGAAAAATCGCACCATCTCTGACTGTGACATAGGACGACCATTCCATATGACCTGTTGAATTTTCCCGTTGACTTCAAGGACATGATCAATTAAGTCACCTCTCTCCCATCAATGATCGATCATTTCGGCTATCAACTTAGACAAATATCCTTTTGTTCACCCAGAATCGCGCGAATAGGTGTGCGCAACCTCGGGGAGGCATTGTTCCCGCAACAAATGCAGAACAAATAAGGGATCACATTATAATCCATATAGACTTAATTGAAAAAGAAACACATTCTTTTCCCTCTCTCTCCTTTTTTTTTTTTTTTTTTTTTTGGGGTCAACGGTCAACGGTCAAAGTCAACGGTCGTCGGTCAACCGAGGTCAACGGTCAACGGTCGTCGCCGGTCAACGGTCGTCGGTCGTCGGACCGGACGGACCGGTCGGACCAGACTGACCGGACGGACCGGTCGGACCGTTCGGGCGGACCGGCCGCACGTGCCGCGCGCGTGCGCGGGATGACGTCACGCAGACGTCAGCGGCACCTGCCACGCGCGTGCCATCGTCAGCCGGTCGGGTCGGGTCGGTTCGCGGTCGGGTCGCCGCCCGGCCAACCGACGTCATCGCTGACGTCATCGATGACGCCAGCCCGGGCCGTTATCGACCGTTGGGTGACGCCATGCCGACGCCGCACGCTGTCGGTCCGTGGACCGGCGCGCGTGCCCGGTTCGCCGGCCAGCGGCGCGCACGCGCCGATTCCGCCGATCGGGCGCGTGTGACGCACGCGCCGGCGATCGAGCGCTTCCGGGCGCGTCGCGCCCACGCGCGCAGCGCCTTCCGGCCGCGCGTGTGGGCGCGTGCGGCGTCGTCCGGCTGCGCTTGAGACATCGCCAGACTCGTCTCCACGTCGCCTTTCTCCCAGTGCTTTCAGAATTTGTTTTTGACATTCGAATACTCATGAAAAAGGCCTAAGAAGTCTCGGGTGTCGGGATTGCTCGCCCTGATCCGTACGGCCGAAGTTCCTTTTGCGAAAAATTAATCAAAACATATCAAATTGATCGGGAAAACGTGAAAGCGGGCTCTGATACCAATGTTGGGAATTACGATCCCAAACGCGGATTCGATACCGAATCGAACCCCTAAATCAATGCGGAAGCGAAGCCCAAGAAAACGACACGTATCACCGATCGTAAAGCACACCACGGATTCGAGCGTACCTTGATTGCCACGATTAGACACCGACGTTGATGGAGGAAGAGAAACCGAGCAATTTGATCCGATGAAGCCTTAAAGGGAGGAAGAACAAGCCGTATGCTTACTGTCTTTTCTTTTGTCTTTTGAGAGAGAATACGCGCGGGAGAGAGAGACGACGTGAATTCTGATTTCAACCAACATCATCTCTCTCTCTCTCTCTCTCCCTTTTATACCCCCTTCTTTCCACGGGCCCTATTCCCGTGGGCCGGGCTTTCTGGGCCCAGCTTTGGCGGATGGGCCTTAAGCCCAAATCAAATAAAGCCTTCAACTATGAAAATGGACAAGTGGTTGAAGGGCAAACACTGATGGAAAGACGTGTGGTTGAGATATCGGGCCTTCCAGGAATTGGTAAGTCTACTCTTGTCAAGATTGTCTACAACAAAATCCATCATCTCTTTGAAGGTTGGAGCTTCCTCAATTATATCCATGGAAAGGTTGAGGAAAAGAGGCTTCCATCTGTCCAAGAAGATTTAATTAGTGACCTCCAAAAGAAAAGATGTATACTCAGATCTTCCGCTGATGGTACTACATTTATCAAGTACAAATTTAGAAATCTGAGGGTTCTCATTGTCCTTGGCGATGTTAGTGATTTTGAACAAATCGATTCATTAGCTAGAGATCCAAGTTGGTTCGGTCCAGGAAGTAGGATTATCATTATCTCTATGAGAAGCAATCTTTTTAACAAGGATAGTCAGGTGCCGGTTCAAAACTACGAGTTTAAAGAAAGTGCTCGCCTAAGTGTGCTTGGTCCTGGAAGCAGTGTTGTCGACATTTGTGATGACATCCTCGTAGAAAAATACGAGCTAAAGCAAATGAATGATGGGCATGCTTTTCAACTGTTCTGTAAGTATGCTTTTAGAGGAAAACCTGTTCCACAGGAGTTCTCCTCTTTGGCATGGGACATTAGTTTGGCTACTGGAGGGCTTCCTTCTGTTATTCAGGTTGTGGGTTCATCTTTATATGGAAAGCTCATAAAGTTTTGGGAGGAGGCATTGGATAGATTGAAGCGAGAACCTTTCAAGAAGGAAGTCAAACGAATTCTGGAGGAGATATGAGGCTTTAGAGGACAATGCCCAACAGATATTTCTGGATACAGCATGTTTCTTTATGGGAAAGGACAAGATGATACCGTGTTACATGTGGGAAGCTTGTAAATATGATCCTTGCAGAGGAGTCGACAAGCTTCATAACATGTCTTTGGTAAAAACCTGAGAAAATAATGAACTGTGGATGAATAATCAACTAAAAGTCTTTGGAAGGGAGATTGTTGTTGGGGTTTCATGAATCATGTCTAAGAAAAATTAATAAAAAGAACGCAGCGGAAACAAAGATATATTATATACATGATTTTCCTAAGGTGTTGTTAGTGCGTTTTAATCAAAAATCTAAATATAAAAGGGGAGTTAAACGAATTACCTCACGAAGCGCACCTTAAACGAATCGGTTCGAATGTTCTTCAGTTCGAGTCTTACAAGCGTCGGACCTCTAGTTTAGACACACCAACAATGGACGCTGAACGGAAGAGAGAACTTTCGGATATTCACCACTATGATCATGCTAGCAATCTCGTGAAAATAATCCGCCATATCCTCGATGTATTATAGTCACAGCCCGAACGAAAAAACACTCTACTTTCTTGCGTCTCTCGAAGAACACAAGAACACACACGTCTCTCTTTATTTTCAACAACCCATTTTCTCTCTAAAACATAAAACACACGCCCACACTTTTCTCTGTTTTTCAACAACGTGCACTTCTTTCTTCGCTCCAATTTTTTAACCCTTTTACGGCATTTCTTGGACGGTTTTTCACGGTTCAGCAACCGTTGCTGATCCTCACGTTTATGCACGATTGTGCATAAACGGTCAGCAGCCGCTGACCGTTCGTGCACAATTTCATGCTTGATGGTCAGCAGTTGCTGACCATCTTGCACGATTTTGTGCAATTTTTGCATGTGCACGATTTCGTGCACATGCACACTTTATTTTTTTTATTCAAAAAAAAAAAAAAAAACTTTGCGCACGTGCACATTTAATTAATTAATTAATCAATTCCTAAAACAAAAAATAAAAAGAAAGATAAACTTCGTGCGTGCATTTAGGGTACATTAATATGTATCCATTTTAGGTATGCGTGTACATCATATGCATGTAGGCTCATGACTATAATACAAATTAAATTAAATCTCATTTAATTTAATTTCAAATTGACTCAATTCAATTGCAGTAATTGCAAACACATTTGCAACAATATTTCTCTCTTGTTCCACATTATCCTAATTGTTTATGGTGTGTGACATCTTTAGGTTCATCACTAAGCTGGTAGTAAGACTTGTACTAACACATTAGTATTCCCAAAAGAATTAATTGTCCCGATTAATCTTTTAGGTCCTACAAGCCATGATTGACAGGCTACCCAGATAGTGTGAATACTTTAAAAACATAATAAACCTGTCAGCTTTGATTACAGTGTAATTCAATCCCTCTGTATTACTATGTCCTGATCAAACAAAGATCATGGAATATTTGTCGAGTCATTAATTCGATCATATGTACAAATCTAATTAACATGCATTTAATTTGAGACATAAACAATTTATTTTCACTTACAACCCCGGCCGAGGATTTCAATGCAGTGTCATCATAGGACATCATTATTATACCTTGCATATAACAAGGAGACAGATTCCATATTGCGCACACGTGCAACTTCGTATATGAACGAATTATGACCATCGGGTATAAAGACGGATCAACGACCCGGCATTATGTGCACCCGTGAACCATAGTTGTTCAATACACAAATTAACACTGTGCCTCAGGTCTAAGGATTATTTACACAAGACCAAAGCATGAACAATTAGACATTGACCACGCTAAAAGCTTCAATGTCGCTAATCGTTCCATATGCGTCACGTTCAGTGAATTTGTCTAATACAAACACCCGTGTTCTAACTCAGGCATCATAGTACCCAATGACATATGACTCATCATTCCCTTAAGTATCCAATACTTAATGGCGAAATTAAGAACACACCGGTCTCAATAGGATTATCAATATCCATTTAATAATCCATCGACCGGGAATGATTTAAAGATTCAGTCTAACTATAAACCCGTCACATATATTCTTGACATCTCAAGAATAGGTCTAGTTGCAACTGATATTATAGAATCATTCATAAATATAAAATAATTGAACAAATGAATGAATACATCATTGCCATTAATTAAATAATAATAATAATGAAAGTACAACTGAAATCCCTAATATGTAACTATTACATAGTAGCTTTAGGGCATACATCCAACAATCTCCCACTTGCACTAAAGCCAACTTGCCTGGTACCTCAAACCCATTTTGTCAATATGTCTTTCAAAAGAAGACTGAGGTAAGGCCTTAGTAAAGGGATCTGCCACGTTTTCTGCTGAGGCAATTTTCTGCAGGGCGATATCGCCTCTCCCAACAATTTCTCCGATGTGATGGAAGCATCTCTCAATGTGCTTGGACTTCTTGTGAGACCTTGGTTCCTTAGCTTGAGCTATAGCCCCATTGTTGTCACAAAACAATGTAATCGGTTGCTCAATTGAAGGAACGACTCCAAGTTCAGAAATAAACTTCTTCATCCAAGCGGCTTCCTTTGCTACTTCAGAAGTAGCAACTCTGTCTCATTGGTGGAATCAGCAGTTATGCTTTGTTTGGAAATTTTCCGACTAACTACACCACCATTGAATGTAAAAACAAACCTAGACGTAGACTTATAATCATTAGGATCCGATTGAAAATCGGAATCAGTATAAGCTACAACTTTAAATTCTCCTTCTCCATATATCAAGAATAAATCTTTAGTCCTTCGCAAGTACTTAAGAATATTCTTAACTGCTATCTAGTGCTCTTCTCCTGGATCAGACTGATATCTGCTAGTAATACTTATAGCATGCACAATATCAGGTCTAGTACATAGTATAGCATACATTATGCTTTCAATTGCAGATGCATATGGTATATTCGCCATCCGCTCTCTTTCTTCAGGAGTGTTGGGACACATCTCCTTAGAAAGACGGATCCCTTACCTAAAAGGCAATCATCCTCTCTTGGAACATTGCATGTTAAACCGTGTTAACACTTTGTCTATGTACGTAGACTGTGAGAGGCCAATCAATCATCTTGATCTATCTCTATAGATCTTGATACCTAAAATGTAGGTTGCCTCTCCTAAATCTTTCATGGAAAATTTATGTGACAAGAATAGTTTTATCGATGATATCATTGGTACATAATTTCCAATCAAAAGTATATCATTGACATACAAAATTAGAAATGCAATTGCACTCCCACTAATCTTCTTGTATACACAAGGTTCATCCGGATTTTTGATGAAGCCAAACGATTTGACTACCTCATCAAAACGGATATTCCAACTTCTGGAGGCTTGTTTGAGTCCATAAATGGATCTCTTAAGCTTACACACCTTTTGTTTTTCACTATTGGATTCAAAACCCTGTAGCTATTCCATATAGATGTCCTCATCAAGAAACCCATTTAGAAAAGCCGTTTTGACATCCATTTGGAATATCTCATAATCAAGGTGTGCAGCTATAGCCAACATAATCCGAATGGATTTTAGCATGGCCACATATGAGAAAGTTTTGTCATAATCAATTTCTTCTTTCTGACGATATCCTTTCGCCATCAACCGTGCTTTGTAAGTTCCAATTTGACCTTAAGCATTTATCTTCCTCTTGAAGATCCATTTATAGCCAATTGGTATAATACCATCAAGCAGGTCAATTAAGGTCCAAACTTTATTAGAATACATTGAATCCATTTCGGATTTCATGGCTTCTAGCCATTTACCAGAATCGATGTCCGACAACGCCTCCTCATAGGTTTTAGGATCATTAGGTTGATCACTATCATTTACAATGAATAATGGTTCAATATGATCAACCGAGTGTCTATAACAAGCAGGTGGGCGAGACGTTCTCGCACTTCTCCTAAGAGGTTGTGTATCAGAAGCTCCCACTGAATTAGAGATTAGTATCTGAACTCGGTTGTTTGGTATTTCATTATTTTCTTCTTGTAAGACTATTTTCCGCCCAGCACCACCTTCCTGGACAAACTGATTCTCCAGAAAAGAAGCGTGCTTGCTCACCAAAATTCTTTAGTCTGAATGAAAATAGAAATAATATCCAAGAGTTTCCTTTGGATATCCAATGAAGCGACCTTGTTCAGATCTTGCCTCCAATTTTTCCATTTTCAGCTTTTTCACGAAAGCTGGACAACCCCAAATCTTAATATGATTAAGACTAGGTTTCCTACTATGCCATATCTCATAGGGCGTAGTTGGAACAGATTTGGACGGCACTCTGTTCAGTATATATACAGCTGTCTCAAGGGCATATCCCCAAAGGGATATTGGCAAATCGGTGTAACTCATCACAGATCATACCATATCTAATTAAGTACGATTTCTTCGTTCAAATACATCATTATGTTCTGGAGTTCCATAAGGTGTCCATTGTGATAAAATGCCATTCTCTTTAAGAAAGTCCAGGAATTCAATACTAAGGTATTTACCTCCTCGATCTGATCGAAGAGCCTTAATATATTTTCCTGTTTGTTTATCAACTTCAGCCTTGAATTCCTTAAACTTTTCGAAGGATTCAAATTTATACTTCATGAGGTATAAATAACCATACCGTGACTGATCATCGGTGAATGTAATGAAGTAATTATAACCACCTCTAGCAGTTTCATTAATTGGTCCACATACATCTATATGTATTAATCATAATATGTCAGCAGCTCGCGCACTTTGTCCCATAAAAGGCGCTTTGGTCATTTTTCCTAGAAGACATGCCTCACAAGTCGAGTAAGACTCAAATTTTGATGGATCAATGTACCCATCATTACTTAACTTGTTAATTCTGTCTTCTCCAATATGACCTAATCGGAGATGCCAAACATACTTTTTATTTGGACCGTCTCTAGGGCGTTTATTAGTTATGGCATTTATATCAATTCTATTTTGCTTATTGACATCAGTAATCGCATTACCAGGCATTGTAATGGTATAAAGATTATTGGTTAATAAGCTAGAACCAACACATATTCTATTATAATAAATAGGACATACATCATCAGCAAAAGAAAATTCATAATTATTTTTACCCAAACGAGGTATAGAGATGATGTTCTTAACAGCATTCTTATAATGCAAACAGTTCTTTAAAATCATTACATGTCCAGAAGGCAAACATAAACGAAAAGTCCCTATAGCTAATGCAGCAACTCTTGCTTCATTGGCAAATGTCAGGACAATCTCATTTCGCCCTTGCATCCTGCTTATTTCCAGATTTTGCAAAGACATACAACTATGTGAAGTTGCAGCAGAATCTAGAACCCATGAGCTGGATTCAACACTAACCATAAGATTAGTTTCAATAAGCATAGACAACATACCTTCATATGGTTGGTCTTTGGGCTTGACTTTCAAGCTTGCGAGGTACTTCCTACAATTCCTCCTTCAGTGCCCTCTAACACCACAGTAATGACATTTCCTTTTATCAATCTTGGGTTTTTGTTGCACAACAGGTTTGGCTGGGCTCTTCCATTTCTTTTTCTTCAAAACGGTCTTACCCTTTGAAGAAGAAGCCTTAGCCATAGCCACTACATTTGGTCTCATGTTGTGCATTTCATTCTCATAAACTACTAGCATGCTATGTAACTTAGCGAGAGTTTTCTCCATCTTATGCATGTAGAAGTTTTGGACAAACCAAAGAATGAATTGTGTAAAGATTGGAGGATCAAATTCACAACTAACTCGTTGTCCATAACGAGATTCAGCCTAGCCAATTCTTCAATGTGCCAAATCATTTTCAAAGCATGATCATTAACAGAATATCCTTCAGCCATCCTCATAGAGTACAATGCCTTAGATATCTCATATCTAGAGGTTCGACCATTCTCATCAAAGTATTCCTTTAAATGCAAAATGATCAATCTAGCATCTTCCATAGATTCATACTTCTTCTATAATTCATTATTCATAGAAGCAAGCATATATGACCTAAATTTTAAGTCATCATCACGCCACTTATCATAAGTGACATGCTCCTCTTGGGTCCCACCCTTAGGAAAGGAGGTTGGCATCTTTTCATCCAGCACATACACAATTTTTTATGAATTGAGAACAATTCTCAAATTCCTCACCCAGTCAGTGAAATTGGGTCAAGTCAAACAATTCTTGTCAAGTATAGAACTGAGTAGGTTTGTGGTCACCATTTTCAGAGTAATAATATATCTGTTGCAGAAAATAAATTGTTAACCATTGTACTTTTCATAATAACTATTTCATTTTGGTCTTTAAATGAAATAGATCATCCCACTAAATTTATATTCGATGGAGAAGCGGTAATCTTTGTTGGGTAAAGATTACTAGTGGGGATTAGAGTCCCACCAGCTCAAAGTCCACCTCACCTAACAATTATTGATGTCCTATGAACTTAGTGAGTGAACCAACTTGTTCAACGCATCATATGTGAGTCACAATCATAACTTCGGCCTCTAGACCATGAAAGCCTCACCTAACAGTTATTGGCATCATGATCATAGTTAAGTCTAGCCCATCGTCTCATGTAAGTATTAAAAGCACAGATGATTTCCTCACCTAACAGTTTTTAGAAATCATTTGGCTCCAACCCCACAGCATCACATTCATAATGGAGTGGTCCAATATTATGAATGGTAATTAACCCCTATGTATCCATAGCCGGTCAGTTAACCACTATACTATTGGATCAAACCACGACGATGGAAGGCCACGAGTCCAAAACCCGTTTCGACTTAATATTATTAATAAAGAGATTTGGGTCATTATTAACGGTCTCACTTTGCACATTAACCGGTTCAACATGCACGATAACATAAACACAATAAATAAATAGATATCACATAAACATCTATCCTACGTGGTGATCATGAAATTATGGTTCAATGGGTCTCGAGCCAAAGAGACCCATTTAGCCATTTTAATGTTTTAATAATATGGACCTACTTTTCACTTTTTCTTCAATCTTTGAACTCTTCAAAGATCGGGCCCAGAGAGCTCACCGGTTTAATGGCTCCCCCAATGGCTCTTCTTCTCTTGTAGTATTTACATCAATAATTGAAATACTAAGCTATACTAAAATTACATTTCGTAAGAATAAATATAAAAAGAAGGACACAGCCTCCATTTAATAATTACAACCCCAAAAATGAATACCTTTAATCATCATACATTCATCCATACAATAATCACATATTAGGGATTTTTCCATGATCATCACCCTTCCATGCGAGCTATAAATTCAAAATTTAAAGCTCTAGAAGGCAAAGATAAAATTCTGCATTTAATCAAATTTAAAGTCAAACAACGCAAACCACGTTAAGAAATCAAAATCAATGAAAAAAATTTCACAAGCGTGATTCCGAATGGAAGTTGCGTTGTCAACTTTAATTTCAAAATCGCGAACCATTTGCAAAATATAAACACAAAGTATAACAAGTTATGGATTTTTGATTCAAAATTAATTTAGTTCTAATTTTTTGCTTGGTTGATTAAATTTATCATATAAATTAATCAACCTCTATAGGCCACATAAGAGCAAGAGAACCAATTCTCTTGACAAAAGTAAATTGGTCATTAGAACGCAAAAATATATTTGAACTATAAATCAATTAAACGCATGAAAAACGCCTAAGGCTGGCTCTGATACCACTATTGGGGTTTCATGAATCATGTATAAGAACAATTAACAAAAAGAACGCAGCGGAAACAAAGATATATTATATACATGATTCTCCTAAGGCGTTGTTCGTGCGTTTTAATCAAAAATCTAAATATAAAAAGGGAGTTAAACGAATTACCTCTCGAAGCACGCTTTAAACGAATCGGTTCGGATGTTCTTCAATTCGAGTGCCACAAGCGTCGGACCTCTAGTTCAGACACACCAACAATGGACGTCGAACGGAAGAGAGAACTTTTGGATATTTACCACTATGATCATGCTAGCAATCTCGTGAAAATGATCCGCCGTATCCTCGATGTATTATAGTCACAGTCCGAACGAGAAAACACTCTACTTTCTCGCGTCTCTCGAAGAACACAAGAACATGCACGTCTCTCTTTATTTTTAGCAACCCATTTTCTCTCTAAAACATAAAACACATGCCCACACTTTTCTCTGTTTTTCAACAACGAGCACTTCTTTCTTCGCTCCAATTTTTTAACCCTTTTACGGCATTTCTTGGACGGTTTTTCACGGTTCAGCAACGGTTGTTGATCATGGGCTCACGTTTATGCATGATTGTGCATAAACGGTCAGCAACCGCTGACCGTTCATGCACAATTTCGTGCATGATGGTCAGTAGTTGCTGACCATCCATGCTACGTGCATGATGGTCCGCTGACCATCTTGCACGATTTTGTGTAATTATCGTGCACATGCACACTTTATTTTTTATTCAAAAAAAAAAAAACTTTGCGCACGTGCACCTTTAATTAATTAATTAATTAATCAATTCCTAAAACAAAAAATAAAAAGAAACATAAATTTCGTGTGTGCATTTAGGGTACATTAATATGTATCCACTTTGGGTATGTGTGTGTATCATATGCATGTAGGCTCGTGACTATAATACAAATTAAATTAAATCTTGTTTAATTTAATTTCAAATCGACTCAATTCAATTGCAATAATTGCAAACACATTTGCAACAATATTTTTCTCTTGTTCCACGTTATCCTAATTGTTTATGGTGTGTGACATCCCTACGTTCATCTAAGTTGGTAGTAAGACTTGTACTAATGCTCCCAAAAGAATTAATTGTCCCGATTAATCTTTTAGGTCCTACAAGCCATGATTGACATCTAGCAATATGTTATGGCTACCCAGATAGTGTGAATACTTTAAAAACATAATGAACCTGTCAGCTTTGGTTACAGTGTAATGCAATCCCTCTGTCTTACTATGTCCTGATCAAACAAAGACCTTGGAATATTTGTCGAGTCATTAATTCGATCATATGCACAAATCTAATTGACATGCATTTTATTTGAGACATAAACAATTTATTCTCATTTACAACCCCGGCCGAGGATTTCAATGCAGTGTCATAATTAGATCGCATAGGACATCATTATTATACCTTGCATATAACAAGGAGATAGATTCCATATTACGCACACGTGCAACTTCGTGTATAAACGAACTATGACTATCAGGTATAAAGATAGATCAACGACCCGGCATTATGTGCACCCATGAACCATAGTTGTTCAATACACAAATTAATATTGTGCCTCAGGTCTAAGGATTATTTACACAAAACCAAAGCATGAACAATTAGACATTGACCACGCTAAAAGCTTCAATGTCGCTAATCGTTCCATATGCGTCACATTCAGTGAACTTGTCTAATACAAACACCCGTGTTCTAACTCAGGCATCATATTACCCAATGACATGTGACTCATCATTCCCTTAAATACCCAATACTTAATGGCGAAATTAAGAACACACTGGTCTCAACAGGATTATCAATATCCACTTAATAATCCATCGACCGAGAACGATTTAAAGATTTAGTCTAACTATAAACCCATCACATATATTCTTGACGTGTCAAGAATAGGTCTAGTTGCAACTGATCTTATGGAATTATTCATAAATATAAAATAATTGGACAAATGAATGAATACGTCATTGTCATTAATTAAATAATAATAATGAAAGTATAACTAAAATCCATAATATGTAACTATTACATAGTAGCTTTAGGGCATACATCCAACAATTGTTAAGGAGGAAAATCCAAGGAAACCTTTCAAGCATAGCAGGCTATGGAATCAGGAGGATATTGAACGAGTATTGAATAAAAGGAAGGTATATTATGAAGACAATGTACTTCTTTTGATTACGTAATTATGTTTTCATAGATGATTGTGAATGCACTTCTATTTCACTTTCTCCTTTTACCATTTTCTGCAATTGGCAGGTCGATGCAGTTGAAGCCCTTAGTGCCACATTCAACAACTGCCGTTCATTTCTTGAACATGGATTTTTTCCTAATTTCTCGAATCTTAGGTATCTAAGAATGAACCACGCTATTGTTAAAGGAAATAAGCAGAGTGCAAAGAAATCCAAAGAGGATCTTTTCCTTCCACGATTGAAGTGGCTTGAATGGCAATGGTGCCACAATGTCTCCAGTCTACTTGCTTTAGATCTCTCAGGCTTGGTCGTTCTTGATCTGTCTTGGAGTACCTCCAGGACTTGGTGGTGCTAGAGACAAATTATGAAGGTATGATGGCATACACATGCAATTTTTTGCCTTCATGCTTGACAATGCCTTGCAGTAAACGAGGCTTTTATATTCTCTTGTTTTGCGAAGGCCAAAAACTTAAAAGTTTTGATCCTAAAAGATTGTTGTTGGCTCAGCCCTCAGCCACCCCGTTCGACCTCCCTCCCCTTTTTTTTTCTTAATTTTTAAAAATTTTTAAAATTTTCTTAATTTTTAAAATTTTAAAATTTTTCTTATTTTTAAAATTTTAAAATTTTTCTTATTTTTAAAATTTTTTGAATATTTTATATAAAATTAATTTTAAATCTAATTTAATTAATTTTTATATTATTATTTACACGTAGACACGAAACGGCGTCATTTTTGCATTTTCTCCACCATGTCAGCGTGCAAAACGATGCCGTTTTGGACCAAACTCGCCGGAAAGTCGCCACGTAAGCCATTTGGCCGGATTTTCGCCGGAGTGGCACTTAAGTGTTCCATTTAACTTCAAAACTGGCACTCAAGTGTACCATTTTAAAGTTATGGCACTTAAGTGTCCTCCCGTGCCAAGGTATGGCACTTGGGCTGTTCTTCTG
This sequence comes from Eucalyptus globulus, assembly GCA_014182545.1. Lineage (NCBI taxonomy): Eukaryota > Viridiplantae > Streptophyta > Magnoliopsida > Myrtales > Myrtaceae > Eucalyptus > Eucalyptus globulus. The sequence goes on along the minus strand of CM024723.1, from coordinate 6,677,286 downwards.
CCACATTTCTTGGTTGCAATGGAAAATTGAAGGATTTCCTTGCATTCTTACATATATACATCTATGGAGAGGAGTCGGCAAAATGAAAATAAAAAAGAGGGGGGAACAGCAAGAGAAAAACAACCTTTCGCTTCAGCAAGCCACGTACACCTCGAATTAATGTTGTTTTGAACTACTCTTTTATAAATTCCAAGCATTGAATCCTTTAATTAGAGATAATTCATCCGCAAATCCGTACGGTTTGGGTTGAATTATGAGTTGCTGCATTGGTTTTAGAAGTTGATTTGTCAAATCATGTTCTAAAGAAACTTTAGGGTGTCATGAAACCATGAAGTTATACAGAAATCAATTTACGGCTATAGTTTGTTGAGATGAAATTTTGAAATTTGGTGCTCATTTTTGGAACTAGATTAATATTATTGTGTCTAGCACTGATTTTTTCCGTCTCCGGTCATCTTTTCGTCAGAGGTGAGTTTTCTTTTTAAGTATATTGAGTGAGCTTTTAAATGACTATGACCCACTTGAAATAGGAATTGATAAATTTTAAATTAATCGTCTTCAATTTGGCAAACAAGCTGCCGTAGTATGGCGAACAACAGTGATTGTTCTGCTTTGGGAGAGTTTTTCTCTAGTCGTTCGCTTTGTTATGGAATAAATTTAGTTTAGTCAAGTCTTAGTCAAGGTAGTTATCTTGATTTCAACATGTGTCCCTCACTTAATTAATATGGATTTTGGGTTTCCCCCCTCAAAATAACTTTCATCGTTTGGTTTCGCATTTTCAGGTGAGTGATGCTTATATCGTTTATCATTTATGAGCTTATGTCTTGCAAATGATAGGAATTAGATATGTAATAAATTATAGAAAAAGGCCTAGCACGGCATGATATTTATTAAGAAAAAGAGTTTAGAGCATATTTGCTTCATATAGTTGGAACGGACTTTCACTATTCTTTTGGTTACTTGAATTGACTCAGTAAAGCATTTCTTAGAAATTTGTTAGTTAATTATTGGTGAATAGGTTTGAGAAATGCTATATAAAATGCATTCCTCTTTATGATTGAATTTTGGAAGGTCATGTATTTTGGTTTGTGAACTCAACTTATTAAATGTTTATGGATTGGTTCTATGCATACTAACCGACACCAAAGAGGGAGTAAGCCTTAACACTGAATGTTAAGCATAACCATAGTTTGATATTGAATAATAGATTAGTCGATTGACTAGACTATTAATGTTTGTTTTAACATTGCTGATTGAATGAGTATTTATGAGATGTATAAAACTTTGTTGAAGAGATAAAACTGATTTTTTTTTATCTTGTACATATGCTGATTTGGATAAATGCGTTTTTGGTACCGTTTATAAATATGTATAGTGAATGCTCACTGAGAGAAGTTTTTTTCATACCATTTATTTCAATTTTTTTTCCAGATTCTACAGTACTGGAGAATAGGAGAGAGCGGTATGTTAGTCACTAGAGATGTATATATTCTTTTAGGTGGACTTTAAAACTCTATTATTATACTTAGCTTGCTATTTTATCGGATATATTAATAAATATATATTTTGGTAGTAGATTAATGATAGTTATATGTATGAGATTGGGTCATTCGGGTAAGAGGGCGGCCTTATCATTTCCCCTATACTTGGGGTGCAACACATTTCTTAGGGTGCGTTTGGTTCAACATTTTAAAAACTCATTAGGAAAATGCAAAGCAATTTAACCTAAATGACTTTAGGAAGAAGAAGCAAGGGAAAAAAGCAAAGAAAAGAAAATGATCTTGTTTCATAAATTGTTCACAACAGCAATGAAGTAAGTGTTTTCTACTCCTTATTCCTATTTCAAATCTATTTCCCGACCACTCATCTCTTTTGAGGAATAGAAAAATTAGCTAATGTTATTAAATGGATTTTTGTTCTTTTTCTATTGTGGAAACAAAAGAATAAAAATAAAGAAGAATAGAATGGTTACCAAATAGCATGGACTTTGTTGGAGGCATCTTTAAGTTCGGTTTCTGTCTACTTTGTTTTTGGCTTTTCCCGTTGGCGCTCTTTCTGCCGTAATTTATCTTGATCACTAGCTTAGTCCAATTCATGATCTGGATTGTGCGTGCCATTCTTGGCAATCTCTGTTAGACAATTCATATAATTCTTAATGCGGAAATTCATAACAAATCAAGGATATTTGATCTTCATGATTTTCACAAATAGATGAAGACATACCTTTATCCATAGCGCTACACTTGATGATGGTCGTTGTAGCAAACCCAAAGAACTCGAACCAAATGAAGAAATCTGATTTCTCTCCCTTAACCCACTATTCCTTAATGTATTCAATCGATGGAGGAGAGAATACCAAATTCCTTTCAGTTATTGTTGTTCGTTGTGGGTGGAGAGAGGACCGGACTATATTTATACGTTCGATGAAAAGGTGCCTTCCATCAAAGCAATATACCCTTTCATTTTATTAGAGTCGCAACTTCTCGTAACTAATAATTATTTATTTTATAGCATTTCAATGATTATTAAATCATATAATAAATCATATCATGTAGGTCACAATAATTCTTACATTCTCCCACTTGGCCCATATGATTCTCCTTTCATGGTTTAATAAAAGACTATAACGTGCACAATAAGATTATGCTATAAAATTTCATTAAATTGGCAATCACATGATAATCACAATTAAGTAAAGAAAACTAATGTGAGTCATAGTGGTTGTATGTCATTAATCGACATAGTCCATTCTATGCACTACAACTATAGCACTTTACTTAACATGATCCATAAATGAGAAGTACTATAATAGTCCAACCATAATGTTTCTTTAGAAACTATCATGTTCAACATTCATCTATTTCCATAATGTATACTAAATAGAAAACGGGATATCATAAACACGTAAGTGAGCTCAAAGTGTCAAATACATAAACTTAATACAATCATAATACAAACATTAATGACGTTCAATAACGCCCATCTTTTCAACATGCTCATTAAATGTTTTGGGCGGCAATCCTTTTGTTAAGGGATCTGCTATCATAAGATTGGTGCTAATGTGCTCAATTGACACTCTTTGTTTCTGAACTTCTTCTTTGACAAACAAGTATTTTATTTCCATATGCTTAACACATTTAGAATACTTGTTGTTCTTAGAGAAGAAAACTGCTGCAGAGTTATCACAATAAATTTTCAGCGGCTTGGCAATGCTGTCGATAATCACAAGCCCTGAAATAAAATTCCGCAGCCATAATCCATGAATTGTGGCCTCAAAATATGCCACAAATTCAGCTTCCATAGTGGATGCAGCAATAATTGACTACTTCACACTCTTCCATGAAATTGCCCCTCCAACCAGAAGAAACAAGTAACCAAACGTTGATTTTCTTGTATTGACACATATGACTAAGTCTGAATCTGAATATCCAATCACCTCGAGATGATCGGATCTTTTATAAGTGAGCATATGATTCTTCATTCCTTACAAGTATTTAAGAACTTTCTTTGCAGCTTTCCAATGATCCATTCCAGGATTACTTTGATACCTGCCCAGCATTCCAACAGCAAAACTGATGTCTGGTTTGGTGCAAGTTTGTGCATACATTAAGCTCCCCACAACAGATGCATAAGGAATATTTTTCATTTGTTCTTGTTCCAATTCACTTTTTGGACATTGCATAAGACTAAATTTGTCATCTTTCTGAATTGGAACTATTCCTGCTGAACATTTACTCATATTAAATCTCTCTAAAATTTTCTCAATGTAGGCTTTCTGAGACAATCCTAATAATCCTTGTGATCTATCACGGAATATTTCTATTCCTATGACATATGTTGCCTCTCCCATATCCTTCATTTCAAAATTCTCAGAGAGAATTTTTTTTGTTTCATGTAACAAACCAAGATTATTAGCAGCAAGCAAAATATTATCAACATACAGAACTAGAAAAATAAACTTGCTCCCACTAATTTTCATATATATACATCGATCAACGGTATTTTCCTTAAATCCAAATGAAGTTATGGTATCGTTAAACTTAAGATACCATTATCAGGAAGCTTGTTTAAGTCAATATATTGACTTCTTTAATTTACATACCATGTGTTCATTTCCTTTAACTGAAAAGCCTTCGGGTTGGTCCATATAAACCTATTCTTCTAAATTCCCATTAAGAAATGCGGTTTTTACATCCATTTGGTGTAACTCCAAGTCATAATGAGCCACCAAAACCATAATAATTCTAAGTGAGTCATTCTTAGAGACTGGTGAAAATGTCTCTTTATAGTCAATGCCTTCTTTCTGAGTAAAACCCTTTGCAACAAGTCTGGCTTTATGTTGTTCAATATTGCCTTTTGAGTCGTGCTTGGTCGTAAAGACCCATTTACACCCGACTTTCTTACATCCTTTAGGCAATTCAACAATATCCCAAACTTGATTTTGATACATGGATTTTAACTCTTCTTCCATGGCATTAAACCATTCATTAGAATCTTCACATTCCATGACTTGGGAAAATGAATCTGGATCATTTCCAATTCCTAAGTCAATTTCTGACTCTTGTAGATAAACCATATAGTCATCAGAAATAGCCGACCTCCTTTCTCTTTGAGATCTCCTTAATGTTATTTCTTGTGACTCAACTATTGGAGGTTCATTATTGACATCTCCATTATCGAGTGTTTATTCATTAATTTGTTATTCTCGATTATTGTTAGATTGTACTACAATATCATGAACAACAACTTTAGAAGCTTTAGGCATAGGAACTTCTACCCTTACTTCTTGAATGCAAGCATCACGCATTCTTTCACTCCCACTGATATCACTATTCTCAATGAACCTAGCATTTCCAGATTCAACAATTCTTGTACTATGATTAGGACAATAAAATTTACACCCTTTGGATTTCTCTGCATAACCAATGAAATAACCACTGGTCGTTCTTGAATCAAATTTCCTTTCATGTGGATTATAAATTCTTACTTCTGCTTGACAACCCCAAACATGCAGGTGTCGTAAACTAAGTTTCCTTCCCGTCCACAGTTCAAAGGGAGTCTTTGGAACTGCCTTACTAGGAACCTTATTTAATAAGTACATAGAAGTCTTTAAAGCATACATCCACAAAGACAAGGGTAAAGATTAATGACTCATCATACTCCTAACAATTTCCATTAAAGTACGGTTACGCATTTCTGCTACACCATTTTGTTGTGGTGTACCTGACATTGTGTATTGAGCACAAATGCCATGTCTTTCAAGGAATTTAGCAAATGGACCTGGACATTGTCCCAATTCATCATACTTTCCATAATATTCACCACCTCTATTCGATCTTACTATTTTCACATTTCTATCTAATTGCCTCTCAACCTCTTTAATATACACTTTAAGTGCATTTACTGATTGAGACTTATCATGCAATAGATAAATGTAACCATAACGTGAAAAATCATCAATAAAAGTTATGAAATAGCTTTCTTTGCCAAAAGATGGAACATCGAAAGGACCACATATGTCAGTATGTATAATTTCAAGAAGTTCTTTGCTTCTTGTGACACATTTCTTAGTATGTTTTGTTTGTTTGCCTTTAATACAATCAATACACACTCCAAGGTCAGTAAAATCCAAATTTGGAAGAATTTCATTCTTCACTAATATTTGCATTCTTTCCTTGGATATATGACCTAAACGTTTATGCCACAAGTAAGCAGAATTTTCATTTACCAAACTTCGTTTGATGCCAACATTATGATGCAAGGTCATTAATGTCTCAACAAAAGTATTATCAAATCTAAATTTGTAGAGACCATCACATAAATTTCTAGTTCCAATAAGAGTATCACTCTTAAATAAACTAAAATATTCATATCCAAACTTACAATAAAATCCCGCCACATCAAGCCTTGGCAAAGAAACTAAATTGCGAGAAAATGTAGGTACATAAAGGGTTCGAAACAAATCTAAATAATGCCCAGTATCTTAGATCAAATGATAAGTGCCAATGCCTTCAACTGGAGCTTTGTTTCTGTTCCCCGTAATCACATAACTTTCATTTGGCTTTATAGTTTGGATCGTAAGAAATCCCTGTATCGTATTTGACACATGAGTGGTGGCACCAGAATCAATCCACCAAGTATTATGAGGAACTTCAGTAAAGTTTGATTCAAACATACTAAAGCACAAGGCTTACCTTTCTTTTCGAACCAAGCCTTACATTTCAAACAATTTTCTTCAAGTGTCCAATTTTGTTGCAAAAATAACACTTAATAAGATTGTGTTCCTTCTTGTGGATTTGAGAAGCTTTGGAAGAGTCATTCAGGACGTGTAGTCCTTCTTCTTGCTCCTTCCACCTTTCTTCTTGAAATTCTTTCGAACTTCTTGATGACTTGACAGATTAACAGAATGAGCCTTTTGATTCTTTATCCTTGTTTCCTCTTGAACTAGCATACTGGCCAATTCATTTACATTCCACTTATTCTTTATAGTGTTGTAATTCATTTGAAATGGTCCATATTGCTCATGAGGAAAGGAATTAAGTATAAATTGTACTAAAAAGTACGCATCTACGTTCATTCCCAAAGTTCTTAACTTTACTGCTAAATTCGTCATCTCAAGTATATGCTCATGCATGGTACGCGAACCATCATATTTCATGGTGGTTAGTGTGCTTATCAATGTACCAGCAAGTAACTTATCAGCAGTTTGAGAACGCTCTTCCACAAATTTCACAAATTCCTTAGCATTGTTAGTCTTGGGAAGAGAAGTCTTTAAGTTGTTTGCAACTGTTATTCGCATGAACATTAAGCTCAGTCTGTTCGATCTTTCCCAAGCTTTATGGAAATACTTTTCATCATTGCTACTTTCATCAGTAATATCAGCTGGTTTCTCAGCTTGAAGCGCTAAATCAAGATCCAGGACATCTAAGTGAAACTGGACTTGTTCACTCCAATCAGGAAAATTTATCCCATTGAATAAGGGAACAAATGAGGCATGCGAATGGAGTGAAACAGGTATAGATACTGCAAATGTGCAAGAAAATACTCATACATTAATGCTTTGAGAATATCACTTGATCAGATTCAAACTAAACGACACATGCACATCATAGTTCTCCTTTGGGCGATTCTATGATATACAAATATATATAAACCATAATGATGTTAATAACTTTTATTTGATAATTGTAAATATATCTTATTAAAATTTATTTGCTATCTTTGGATATACAAACAAATTTAACAAGTCATATTAATTATCAACCATCATGTTCATGAATTATAAGAAAATAATTAATTTTTGGGTTAATCCCTAAGTTCTTATAATAAATGAACTTCAATATACCCATAACTCCAATAATAATATAAAATATATCAATTTCATATATAGCATCAATTAATCATGGGTAATTAAATAAAATAATTTACAATATCAAAAAATTCAAAAGACTTCAAGGTTCGGCTACTTTGGTGACTAACAAACCATTCATAATCTGAATTTTTAATATTGTAAAATACAAATATTTACCAAATTGCACACAATGACAAAACCGTAATCAAAGCATAAGGGTAAAATCGTAAAATTATAATTCTATAAGGGCAGAATTATAAATTTATAATCTAGGGGCAAAATGGTAAATAATCAGTGATGGCAGAATCGTAATTATAAATTAAATAGGGGCAAAAAAATAAAATAAATTGCGAGAAGGACAAAATAGGGATTTTAAAAATGGCATAGGGGTGAAAACATAAAAAGGGCACGCGGGGACATAAGGCGCGTGCCGAGCACACGCCTTCATCTGCCGCGGGCGCGTGCCCCGCACGCGCCGCAACTGCACAGAAAACCCCCAAAACAAACCAAAATAATGGGTTTTTTGGAGTATGCCGACACGACCACATGGGTTTAAGTTTCGGCAAAAATGACCAAGAAATTGGCCCCAAAACAAACCAAAATTTTCAGAACAAAAAACCTCCACCACCGCGGCTTCCGCCGTTCGATTAGCCTTCGGTGAACACCAATATACCGGAAAAACTCATGGCTAATGTTCCTCATGGCAGTGCGACGGTGTGGGTCCAAAATCAAGTGGTGGGTTGCCGGATTTTACCCGGAACTGGCGAGTTTCTTACTTGCCCTCAAAATTCCGAATTTTTCCATTTTCGTCCTTTTCCACTCACACACAGTAACTTTTCTTCGCCATTTTCGTCCATGAAGAACGTTCCATCATTCGGATTTTCTTTATCCATAATCATCCGAAAACATTTTAACAACAATAAATAATACGAATAGGATCGTTCAACGAATCATCAAACATAAATTATAATATTTCTTTAAATGGAAAATCATAAGATCATAAACCAAACGCTCTGATACCAACTGTTAGACAATTCATATAATTCTTAATGTGGAAATTCATAACAAATCAAGGATCTTTGATCTTCATGATTTTCACAAATAGATGAAGACATACCTTTATCCATAGCGCTACACTTGATGATGGTCGTTGTAGCAAACCCAAAGAACTCCAACCAAATGAAGAAATACGATTTCTCTCCCTTAACCCACTATTCCTTAATGTATTCAATCGATGGAAGAGAGAATACCAAATTCCTTTCAGTTATTGTTGTTCGTTGTGGGTGGAGAGAGAACCGGACTCTATTTATACGTTCGATGAAAAGGTGTCTTCCATCAAAGCAATATACCCTTTCATTTTATTAGAGTCGCAACTTCTCGTAACCAATAATTATTTATTTTATAGCATTTCAATTATTATTAAACCATATAATAAATCATATCATGTGGGTCACAATAATCCTTACAATCTCATCAGCCATGTACTCAAGATGCTCTCTTCTCAAGTGAAATTTGAGCTTATACTCATGATATGAACCTTGTCACACATGTCATACAGACAAGCATAAGGGCGGTCCGATGATGCTACTAGGAGGCTTAGAAGCTTTCATAGTGATCTTCTCCGGAGGTGGTGTTGTACTTCATCACCTCAACTGCTGCATTATGTGGAATTAGGTAGAGATTCCATGTCATAGATTCGCTTAGAGTATGGATGATAACCATTCTAGTAAGAAATTGATTTTTTTTTTTTTTTGAATGAATTTCTGAGCAAAAATATACATTTGATAACGACACAAAATTTATGTTCTTGAAATACAAATTTGTTTGATGATGACACAAAAATTCTTTCTCTCAGATGGTGGTGCAGGGGTCACCTAGCAACCGGCGGTAGATGGCAGCAGGCGGTGGACTGCGATGGTAGGCGGCAGTGATGGGCGATGGAGAGTGGGTGACCGACTAATAGCGAGGACAAGTGATGAACAAAGTTTTTATTTCTCATTTCTGTTTTAAAAATAGAGAAGTGAAAAATTTTTATTTCTCATTTCTATTCCAAACCTATTTTTGAAATAAAACTTCATTCTAAATATAGAAAAATGAAATTGCATTGCTATACAAATTTTAGTTTCAGGAACAAGTCTAAAACAAAAAATAGTTCTAGAATAGAAATAAAATAGTCATCATGCACGTCTTTAATATCCATGCGGACTCATGGCTAGCTAATTCCAACTTCCACAAATGGTTGGGGTTTTATTTCTTTTCTTTCCAAGCTTCACTCAGTGTTCAGTATCTTGCCGATCTTGCATCTTACTAGCCCCCTCTTTTTTTTCTTTTTTTTCTTTTTTTCCATTTTCCCCCAAAAGAAAGAGTATCCTTCTCAATTTCCTTGATAGGGCTAGCTGAAATTTGTAGTGAAATTGGCTTATTGCTTTCCAAGTTTAATGAAAGGATCCAACCTCTTAATACAAACACCCCATGTGCAATGCACATGCAATTTTCAGTTATGGCGAGTATTCAATGGGCTTGGCTAAAATTCATGCTCCCACGGGCTTAGCCCAATTAAGTCTAATTAAGTTAAACTTAATTAGAATTATTTGGACTACGCATTAAAAAAAAAAAGTCAGTCCAACTACAATGTGGGTTTATTACAACTAAATGATAATGCTCCTAACATACAAATTAATAATATTTGTGTTAAGGATTGAAGTCGATTCCTAATTTTCTATGCAATGTGGTGTAAAAGAGTCACTCTTTCACTTTTCATTGATTGATTTGCTTCTACATATTTTTGTGTGTATTAGTGAAAGCGGTGCGAAAAGCAAATTCTACAAAAGGAAGCAAGACCGACCCTTTCATGCTGAGATGTAACGTGGTTTTGAAGCTTGGGGAAGTTTTTTTCTTTTAGGCTGAGATTCACCCTATTAAGTCCTGTACCACTAGACCAGGAACTAACCCATCTGGAAACTGTAAATCGAACACGCTGATCACCTACGCTCCAACATGTGAGCTGCGGATAAAAGAACGCAGTTAGTGTAACTTGGATGTGTAGTCCCAGTTTGGGTTTCAAACACAATAGATTTAAAAATGAAATGTTTCATTAAGAAAATGACAGTCATTCACGAGGTTAATTTCTTTTCTTTGGCAACTAATATGTGCAATATGGCTAATTTTTAACAACATAGAGCACAATCTCTACAGTTAATTTTCGAAAACATGCCATTTTCCAAATGGATAATTGCAACAATTGTTGATGAGCAGCTCAGGAAAAGATATGAAGCTGAAACCGAAATGCGTTCAAACTCAATATAGTTCATCTATCTTATAGCAATGTAACTTATGCCGGAAAATTATTTTTACAGTCTAGAGATCATTGCCAACTCATCTAAAATTTGAACCTTCTGATGTACGTGTGCTTTAATGTTTAAGTGTTCCCATGGATAATTAGCAGTAACTTTATTATTTGAGAAGTTTACAGATCCAAGCCATTTGGATTTTTGTACTCATCTTGATGATGATCCGAGGAGTATTATGTACAATCCGACATTTGTAAGGGTGAATTATTCAAGGGGCTCAAATAATCATAATATCAGGGATAATTAGGCATTATTTCACAATAGCTCCCAATTTTGAAAATGTTACAAATCAATATCCTGAACTCTGAATACCGTTGCAAAATATATCCCCAAATCTGGAAAGTTACAGAATGACTTTCGAACTTTGATTTGTGTTGCAATGACTAGTTTTTCTAGTCTACATAACCGTTGAGTGCTATTTGAGAATGGATTAAATTATTTTTCTTGCTGAACTTAGCTGAATTATTGTTGAATTTATTAGTCATACATCCTTTCAATTTTTTTAACTTCATTCACCACGTAGTAAAGATTATTCTAATCAAGAAAAATGAGCAATTCCTTTTTCAGGAAACGTTTAATTTGCAATGCAGAGGGGAAAAATAGTGAAAAAAAAAAAAAACAAAAATCAATGCTCAAGAGGATAATATGTAATTTCTCGAAATTTGATGGCATCGTGGGACATCGTCAAAGTTGGGGAAAGTAATTTTCGACTAATGTGTACAATAAAGCTAATTTCCAACGACACGAAGCATCCCTCGACGGTTACTTTTCAATGACATGAACGTTTTCTCTTATTCAGTGCATGTGTATTGTTGGATTATAATATTACCGGCAGTCATTGAAATTCACGATTAAATAGAAATATAAAAGAGAGGGAAACAGATTCAACTTGAGCAGAGTAGGTCGACGCAACTCTAAAATTGCCGTGGGCATAATGAAATCAACCCTACTGACCACAACAAGTGAACACTCAAATCATATGATCCAAACTGACAATATATTATTTATCACGATAAATGCCATCGATGACAGAATTTTGAAGATTCTTACATTTTTTGCTTCAAGTCGGGATTGACATATAGGTAAATTAGGCCAGAGGGAAGGGGAGGCAACTCTTTAAGAAGGCCGCAGTGTAGCAAATCCAGGGTCTGAAGACTTGATATGAACTGGATTTCTGATGGAAGGCCAGATATACGAGTACCTCGAAGCCTCAGCTCTCTGAGATGAAGTAGTCCCGAAATACTACTCGGGATGACTCCCTCCAAACTCCTACAGCACGAGGCATGTACTTCTTCCAGGTTTATCAACCATCCAATGTCACACGGAAATTCTCTTATAAAACAAGAATCCATCTTCAGCACTTTCAATCTCTGCAGGTCTTTAGTTTGATCAGGCAATTTCGAAATACATGTACCCGAAATATCCAACTCTACTAATGAGTATCCCAATAGGCCAATGGATACCGGAAGCTTTCCTAGCCCACGACAATCCCTCATAGACAACCGTCTAAGTTCCAACAAGCCTCCAATTGATTCGGGGAGCTCAACAATTTTTGTGCCATCCAAGGCTAGTATTGAAAGAGCTTTAAGTTCAAAAACTGAACCAGGAACACGAATTAATGAGAAGCAATTAGTAGCACTAAGAATTTGCAGTTGAACCAATTTGCCTATTGACGTAGGAAGTTCTCGTACGGAAGTGCCTTCAATCAAGAGCTCTCCCAAAGCATTCATCCCATCCATTTCCACTGGCAACATGCTAAGTTCGGCGCAAAATTTCAAATTCAGGGTAACCAAGAGCTTCAGATCATTAATTGAAGGATCTAAATGAACCAATCGAGAACATTGCTCAAGAATCAGTATCTCCAAATTTGGGTAACAAGAGAAGCTAGGGGTAACTAGTAAGTCTGTACAACCTGTAAGATTCAAGACTTTCAAATGCTCCATCTGCAAAACATGGGAAAAAGTTCAGATGGCATAAAAAAAACTCGATTTACTTAAGGGCCAATACAAACACAACAACAATTGAGCTATAAAGCCACCTTAATTCCTTTCCAACCTCCCCAGGATTCTGTAACCTTACTCCATGAAAGATCAAGAATAACTAGGTTCTCTAAATGAACGTTGATTGCTTCAAATTTTCGAGGGCACCCTTGCCAGTGAAGCTACCGAACATTTAATAGGGCATCTGCAAATCTTCCACCAATATTGGCGCGACCCAAGCTGAGAAATGTCGCGCTCGGTAGGATCTCAAAGCCTGCCACAATAGTGTTAAGGTGGTCTGTTCCCTGTACGATGTACCACAAAAGTCAAGTAGAGAAACTTGTGGAAGTCTTCAGACGATGAAATAACTACTATGGATGCCTAAACTCCCATGAGGTAAAGAAAATGCTTTGTACATGAGAACATTTAGAAGAAAATCAAAAATCAAATTAGGGCCTGCATACTACTTTTTTTCCCCGACATACCCTTTTCCTTTTCTTCGTGTCGTGGGCTATGGCAGGAATGAAGAATCTAACTCCTGTTCCCGGATCATGGAAATCTTCGTAAATAATCTTCCTGGCAAGGCACCTTAGCATGCTGTGCATGCCTATTTTATTTTCTACCATTTTTATCAGGGACATACGACGAAGGACCTCTATTTCATCATGAGGACGATCATAATCATGCCACATATATGAGGCAATCCTACAATCCACATCTGGGAGAAAACATGCAACATCAAGAAACATGTGCTTTTGCTTTCGATCTAATGCTTCATAAATTATTCTCAGAATCTTCTGGTAATCTTCCTGAAATTGTTGTATGAGATCTCTGAATTTAATCCACTCTTCTAGTCCTTTACCATGTAAAAAAGAACCAAAAACTTTGACAAGTAGTGGAAGTCCCTCTGCAGCCTTGACTATTGTGTTTGCAAATTCAACGTAAGGATGACTTTTATATCTCTTTCCCATTGCATACTCCCAGAAAAGGTCAAAAGCTCGATTATCATCCATTGGACTAACATCATAAGTATGAGCCAACCCTCGATCAAGAAACCCTTGAAGAATGCTTCTTTGTTTTGAGGTTACAATTATTCTACTACCAGAACCAAACCAATCAAGCTTAGCTCCTACAAAATCCTTGAGGAGGGAACCATTTTCCAAATCATCGAGAACAAGGAGAACTTTCATATTCCTAAATATTTCTTTCAAAGATCTTACTCCTTTGAAAGAAGAAGCAACCTCATACTCCCTTTTCAAAATATCAAAGATCAGCTTGGTTTGAAGACACTGAACACCACCAGGATGCCGCATCGTTTCTTCAATCTCCGCAAGAAAACTGCAAGCGTCAAAGTGAACAGAGATTTTTTTATATATGACCTTGGCAAGAGCAGTCTTTCCAATGCCAACTCTTCCATGGATTCCAATAACTTGTACGCCATTTACATCCATCTCCAACAAGCTAATTATTTTCGACACTTGACTGTCTTCAAGATCCTATAAAGGCACTTTAAGTTTAGGAGAAAGCAACTTTAGTAGAGAGGAGGAGAGAGGTGAAGAAATATACGGAGGTACTGTATGTTTCGGAAGATAACGCCATTCTCTGAAACATGTGCTTTGAATGTGCCTGCCAATCAATCATATGCCTTTTTAGTTGAGATGTTGTAACTAATGTTTAGTTGACTGAATATATAATTAGTTGAAGACAACCTCTACTGAAGTTCCTCCAACACAACCATTCATCCCATGCATCTCATATAAGCTAAGGATACAACAGTAAATCTGCTGTCTCCATTATTGAAAAATCTATGAAGTAATTCTGGCTTAATAAGCATCAAAAAGGGTAAAATGACTAACATACCCTGTTTCTTATCCTTCGGAGTCTGAAAAAGAAGCACAGAAAGGTAACTACCAGCCTTATCCGGCACCACCTCCGAGTCACCTGCAGGGATAAATCCAGTAAGAGTTTTCTTTGAGATCTCATTTAAATGTGCAAGATCTATAATAAATAAGATTTAACGCCACAGAAAGAGGAAGAAAGCACAAACATAATTTGAATAATCCCATGTCACACTGTTTCCACCAGCACAGAAAATTATCAGCCGTTAATAAATTTGGCACATTGATGACAGGCCAATCATAAATGGTAAAAGCAGTTAAATGCAAAAACCACTTAAATATAGTATGCAGACGTTAAGAGGGATGCTTTAGGTTTTGTGTGGAAATAGAAGTAAAATGTCAAACTTCTCAAAGTGCAAACTATCGATCACAACAGTTGATCGGAAATTTTCACTTTTCAGGAACCATGAGGGTTATAATACTCTTTATGAGTTACAAATTGTAAATGCTCATTTGCAAGTTTCCTGTCCTGCAGAGAGTTTCTAATCTGGCGTGTCATCTCTTCTTAGTTTTATTGCTTAAACAACATTTCTCTATTGATTCTCCAATCCGGCTATTTCTACTTCATCTATAGTAATTTGCTGGAGGTTTTTACTCTGACCAGTTGTAATACCAACAATCCTTCCTCAAACAAAGTGCACAGGATTAAAAGCTAAATCGTCTTACCCAATGCATTCTTTACTGGATAATACGATTCATGCACCACAACTATTAAAGTGTCTTGCAAGCAATGAATTGAGACCAATATAAGAATTCACCACTAGATCAACAATTCTGTATAATCAGCTCAACATTTGAGTCCACCAAACAAAAAAAGAAAGTGAAGAACCATAAGAAGTTTCTGTTAAATTATGTCTCGAGTTTGTGTCCGTGTACGATACCCGATCCGTACAAAATATTTACATGTTAAAACAAGAAAGAACGTGCGCGGAGCATTTGATGAAAAATGGCGCAGGATAGGAGCCGAAGAGATCCCGCCCATGATCTGCGCTTCGCGTTGGAAATAAAGTCTTCAATCCATGGGATTCTTCTCAGTTGTCAGCATGAAATCTGAAGGGGTGATCGTCCAATTCTTCTACGTCATTAAATGCATGCACATGGCCATGTGCATGCATGCTTGTAGAAGAATAAAGTTGGTCAGCACTTGTAGGCGCCGAATTCCCTCTTTCACGGTTTCTCATTTGTGGGCTTCTATTGTTTTTTTATTGATAAAGAAAGAGGGATGGCAGAATAAAGAAAGAGAGAAGGCAGAAGCTATTCTAGGTGTGTCAGTGCGTGATGGTCATACGCTTGCTTCTCTCCATGAACAAGAAATTCGAAGACGGCCGCCCACCTCAGCTCACGGTTATCTTCAATGATCATAGGCGCACGTTTGTTGACTCTCTTCTGCCTCATTAAATGCTTGCCCATGCACATGCACGATCTGCATGCATGCCTAAAATTATGGTGGGTGTTCGGTGCCGATTGTGGGCTTGTCTTGTGGGCGCCTGCGCTGCATTTAATGAGGCCATTTAATTTCATGTTCTGCCCCGTCTTTCTGCCCTCTTCGCTAAAAGGAGAAGACGTCGGAAGATGCAGGAGTAGAGCGAAAGAAAAGAGCTCGGCAGAGAGTGTGAGAGACGAGAGAGCACTGAGAGGTTTTGTGCTGAGTTGAGTCCATTGAGTTGTTTTGTTAAACACCGTGGGTATCGGGTATAAAGTAGGGCTGGGAAACACTTGAGTGCATGTGTGTGATTGTAATCCTGTAATTCTCCGATTTATAGTGGATTGATTTGCTGGCTCTCCCCGTGGACGTAGGTTCCGACATTCGGACCGAACCACGTTAATTTCTGGCGTCATTGTCCTTTTATTGTTCCTCGTTTTATTTCGATCGATTTCTATAGCTCCCGACATAATTGCAAATATACGATCCGCTTCCGCTGAGACGCCGATTTACAACAGTTTCCAATCCTCTAATCTGCTGAACTATCAGAAGTGGCAAAGACGCTGATAAGACACAAGCTGAAGGGCACAGCTGCTTGAGACTCTGGTGATGGGGATGCAAAACGGTGACTTAGTTGTTTATGGACAAAATGATGGGCTTCAGGCTATTCGAGTATAGTTGCATTTCAAGAGATGCTTTTGCGTTGACCAAGATGGTCATTTGGAAGGTAAATAGAGAGCAGGCAATGATAATAAACAGATATATCTAGAGGTAGTGCTGGATCAAAAAGAAAAGTTAGATGCATTGCTACTCCACTAAATATAAAGCTATAGACACTCTCAATCACTGACATAACGAGATTTATAATTACCTGAAATTAGCTTGCATAATCAAAAGATCATATCACTATCAGCATTGTGGTGGTTTAAATCCACAATCACCAAACAGCAAAGTATTTATACTCCACTGGAGCTATGCTGGCTATAATCTTTGATGAGATTTAAAAAAAAAAACGAATATATTATACATGTAGAAAGTAAATAGAATGGAGCTTTATCGCTGGTCGATATCATCAAAAGCTCCTGTTCCTCCAGCTACTCTTGTAGAAAAAGAAACAGATTAATGTCCTACTTGCGCTACCATTAATGTACTTTGGACAATATTCCTACACTAATCCATCTGGTTAATTTCAATGTAATAAATGATAGTCAATAAGCTAAATCTGCCCATCTAAATTTTATTTTGTTTTTCCATTTATTACTCATATATAGTTGCAAACTGTTCATTACACAAATTGTGTAGTTTTATCTAACTCTTTAGAATTATCATGTGTTCTCATGCATAGAATTTTACTAGAAAGCAATTATACATTCTTTACATTATAGAAAGATTGGTATATTTTATGGTGCTTTAGCCATGTTGATAACAATCACCAAAGTAATGCAAATTCCAATTGAGTTTTTATTTTTTCTTTGTTAATTTATAAATCTAGTGACACTTCATTTTCACATAGTCCTTCTAGTTTGAAAACATAATTAGAAGAAACCTAATCTATGTAATGATAGAAACATTATCATACTCTCTAGTATGAAATGAATAAATAATTTGTAATTACTTAACAACTATCATACATGTAACAACCCGGACCCCACTATGTAATATTGTCTGCTTTGGACACTGAGTCCTGACTCCCCCCCTAAGCGATATGAGACTAGAGAGGAACCCCCTTCTCCTTTCGACCCCTCCTTTCTTGCGCACATCTAGGGACTAAGGCACGGACGCACCGCCACTTGGGCTGTTACACTCTCCACCCCTTAGGAGAGGGTTCTCGCTGTGGAGCCCACACGCGGTCGGGAGTCGGCTCTGATACTATTGGTAATAACCCGGACCCCATTGTGTAATATTGTCCACTTTGGACACTGAGTCCCCACAGCTTTAAAACGTGTTACACAGATTAGAGGGACCTAAGCCTTATAAACTAGCCCCAGGACTCCTCCCTAAGCGATGTGGGACAAGAGACGCACCCCGCGCTTGGGCCGTCACAGTATAAACTGCCAGAAGTGACCTTCATATAACAAAAACTAATTAAATTTGTACTATAATCTCTGAAATTTCATGAAAATGTTTTACCCTTTCTATGCTAGGGTATAGCAAAACCTTTTATCTTGTCCTCTGATCTAAGTATTGGCACCCACCATTCTTTCTAGAATATTAACTAATGAATCTTCAAATTGTTTCCTGTGACCAAGATAAATCCCTTCGCCATTCCCTTAGAAAGATTTTAATGACCACCTCTTAGCAATATCATTAACGTCCTAGCAATCCAAGAGACAATCTTAATGTCTATATGAGGTGATATTGTACTTAATTGGATTTCAGCTTTTTACTTTTAGCATCAACAATTTTATTTTTCTTTGGTATCTTACATTCGATTCTTATTTAGTATTGGAGACATACGTTAAATCATACCGATGTCAACATTGAAAGTAATGAGTATTTTCAAAATTTCTAAATTTTTTGGCAAGTGTATTGAAGAGCACCAAGTGGCCCTCCCATTTACACTCTAGCCATTAGGAAATATCTAAGCAATTCAAGAAAGACTGGGCATCTTAAAGCTGCCACCTCTATGCCAAAGTAAGGGGCAAAGCCAACTATCCCTCTCAGCACCAATAGAACTTTCCTCATTCTTAAAAGCCCACCTATCTTTCTTTCCAGATAACCCAGAAAATGGTACCGGAGCAAAATGCTTTTCCTATCTTTAGAGCATTTTAGCCTTGACCAAGCTTAGAGTTCCTCTGTAGCAGACCCTGCCACAACCTAACTGATGCAGGAGCATCCAACATAGCTCCATCGACCAACTCAGAACCATCGATGCTTATCCAAGCCAATAAAGAAGTTGGGCATTATGTGCTTTGATGGATCATTTTGAATGAATAATGTTAATTACTTATCGGTACTTTGTGGTATATCGATAACTATCAATGGGAGGTCATTTTAGATGTCTTGTATGACCAATTGATGAAGTTCGTTCTTGAATCACTCACCCCATCACGCATCACTAACCAATATGCAAGAGAGATAGACCCTGCCACAACCTAACCAATATGCAAGAGAGACAAAGTAGTATTCCAGAGTCTTCAAATCTCTAGGCAATGAAGGAGAAGGAAAGAAACGAATGCTCATGGTGCATTTTCAAGTTGTTCACCTCCCTGTCCAATAAGATAATTATTTGCAATAGTCGACTCTCTGTTGACGCCTCAAATTTTAATTAAGTTTATTTTATCTTATTAATTAAGTTTTTATTTATTTATCTTGTCTTTTTCGAAATAAAAAC
Source organism: Eucalyptus globulus (assembly GCA_014182545.1). Lineage (NCBI taxonomy): Eukaryota > Viridiplantae > Streptophyta > Magnoliopsida > Myrtales > Myrtaceae > Eucalyptus > Eucalyptus globulus. Next base: position 6,657,951 of record CM024723.1, on the reverse strand, counting down.
AGCAAAGCAAAGCAAAAGAAAAACAAAAAGAAAAAAGCAGCCTTTGTATGGGCCCTCGGCCCATTTCGCCTCAGCCCAGCCCCCCCCCCCCACTTCTTCTTCTTCCTCGCGCAGTTGCAGCGCACGCGCAGAGGGCGCGACGCCGGAGCGGAGGGGAGGAGCAACAATGACGCACGTGGAGTAGGGGGCGGCTGGCGTCGGATAAGAACGTGGGAGGGGCAGCTAGCGTCGGATGGGACGCCGGTTCGGCCGGCGGAGGCCGCTTGGCGCACAAGGACCGGTAGTCGAAGTTCCGTCAACCGGCTGCTCCCTCGCCTATAAATAGGCCCCCGTTTCCGTTGTCGAAGGGGCACGCCAGAAGATCGCAAGCTTGGAAACTTCTTCTTGAGAGACTTCGGAGGGTTGAAGAGCGAGCGAGAGGAAGGCGAGTGAGAGAGAACTCGGGTCGCGAGTTCGGCTGACCTCCCACTGAGAGACTTCAGGGGAGGCTGCCGGCGAGCGAGTCCGAGGTGGTCAGATCCGACCGGTGGAGGCTCGGATCTGGCCGGAAGAGAGAGGCCTGCGAGCTCCGAGAGATCCCCCGAGAGACTTCGGGAACTCAAAGAGCAAGCAAGGGCGAAGCGGTCGGGTCGCGAGTTCAACGACCTCCCACTGAGAGACTTCGGGGGAGGCCGCCGGCGAGCGAGTCGAGGAGGTCGATCTGGCCGGTGGAGGCTCGGATCTGGGCTGTAGAGGGAGAGAGGGAGAACGCGAGCAACAACGAGGGCCGGCGAAGGCCCGGATCGACCAGATCGGGATTTGTTGTCGCCCGCGCAACCGCGGCTCCGCCACCGTTCGACGCTGTTGCCGTAACCACCCGCCGAAGTCGCACCAGATCCACGAGTTGTGGGGAGAAAAGGGCTCCGACTCCGTCGATGGCCCACCGGACCTGCCACCCGACGCCGCATCCCCTGCTGCGGTGAGCTAGGGTTGCCCGCCCTTCTTTTTTGTGTTTGTCTCGTGTGTATTGGGGTCGTCGGGCCGGGACTCGCAGCCACCGGTTTCACGCGAGTTCCGGCCCCCAACCGTTCGTAACCTGCCTCCCTCGCCAGTCCCCACTGTCGCCTGCTCAGAATTCCGTCGCGGTCCCGAGCCCAAAGCGCCCGCACCTTGTCTTCCTCGACCGGTGCCCACTAGGCGTTTGATGGAAATCCTAGGTGAACGCCAGATCTGCAGTGACGGGTGGCGACAAACGACGAGGTCGGCTACAACGTCAAGGCGGTGCCGGCGGAGGCCCGAGCTCGAGCCGAGACGGGCTCGGTCGCCTTCGCCGCGGATCGTCGGATCTCGAAGGCTCCAAAACCGGGTCGCGAGGTCGGAGCCGGGTTGGGCGCGGATCGATCGGAGTAGGGTTTCCGCAATTTTTGGGGCGGCGGGAATTCGGGTCGACGAGTTGGGTAGGGTTTCGCCGAACCGGGTCGTCGGGTCAGCCCGGTTCTTTTCAAAAATGGGCTCCCGGCCACGACGTCGTTTAAAAAAAAAAAAAGTCAGGCCCGGGTAGCGGGCCGTCTACGTTTTGGGGCGCCGGGTAGGACCCAACCCTCGGATCCGACCCGAGTCGGCTCTTATTTTATATTATATAATATTTTAATAAGAAAATAAAAAATATTAATTTTGAAAAATATTAAAAAATGTTTTAATTTCCAGAAAGTCGAAAAATATTTAAAAAAATGTCGAAAAATGTTTTATTTTCTAAAAAATCGAGAAAAATCAAAAATAATTTATTTTCAAAAATATTTTGAAAAATATTAAAAAATATATTATTTTCCAAATTAAAATCAAAAAAATCAAAAATATGCCAAAAATTCATGAAAAAGTAAAAAAATTCACAAAAGCCAAAAAAGACTTGTATTTTTCAAAAATGCCCGAAAAAAATCCTTTTTGTGTCCAAAAATTAGAAAAAGACTTAAAAATGTTTTTCCTCCAAAAATGCATGGAAAATCCCTCAAAAATCGAAAAAGCCTTAGGGTTTAAACAAGATTAGGTACCAAAAGGGCATTAGTGATTAACTAGTGTAATCAAGTCCCCGATTCTAATTTCTCTGGTTGTGCAGAAGTGAGTATTTCTCCCGATACTTCACTTAGGTTTCTAATCAACTCACCCCAAATCGATTAGTGGCGACTCCAATTTAAAAATTGATTTACAGGTTAAAAACTTGAACCATTAAAGTCGTGAATTGGTGGATTTGGGAGAGTCCGGGCATAACAAATTTCAGCCGAGCCATTAGCCTCCTTAGGCGCCCGTACCCGATTGCAGGCGCCGAAAAAAAGAGAGGTCGCGACAGCTTGGCGACTCTGCTGGGGAATTGAATTGAGGACTTAGGCCATTTTATCTTTGTTTAAATGCTTTGCTGACTTGGATTTTTTTCTTTTGTGCAGGGTAATAGCTTAAATTTTTTTTTTTATTCTGTTAAATAATTTTTTTTGTGATTACAAACTGTTGTGCATGCTTTACTGTTTTAGCACTACACATGGCATACACAACCCGGCCGCCGGACCTGGGCCGCCATAGGATTTCTAGGATGGTGTTAAGAAAGATACGACCTCGAACGCGAGACTGCGATGTAGAGGTTGCCTTTCTTTTCCCCGAATTTCTTAGCCGAGGTTAAGGGGGTATGCTCCTAACGCGAGACTGCGACGGGCGGATACCTTTTTAATTTCATCAAGCCTTCTGAGTTAGAAATCGAGCCGCACGTCCCATGCGCATGTCCTTGTGCTTGCCATTTTATTTAAAAGCAAAGTGATTTCTTTACTTTTACTTAGTCTTTTTATTGGCCCATGGCAATTTAGGATAAGCTTTTCAAGTCCCAGTTTATATGCGATGGGGAAAGACGATATCCAATTCATTCCTACTCCCAAGGCGGAGCTCTTCAGATGGTGGGGTCAATTAGATCAATTTGCCCAAGAGCGTGTGAAGACCAAAGTCAGTCATCTCCTATCGTTGATCCGAATCACTGTTCGTCCTGAAGTCATACAAGCCATGGCACATTTCTGGTGCCCGAAAACGGTTACTTTTATGTTTGGTAGGTTTGAGCTAACCCCAACCCTGGAAGAATATAGCATCATCACTGGAATGCCTCTTGAGAAAAAGCTCGTCAAACCATCGACAGGCGCCCTCCCGTGGCGCGGGTTGGCGCGACTTTTAGGAACTAAAATCCATGTCATGAGGCAAATTCTTGATGATAACCATAATATATGCCCTCTAGAATTCATGAATGCATGTTTTCAAAACCAGTCTATGACCCAAAAAAGTGAGATTTTCCTCCTGGCCTTTTTCGGGCTCATCGTTTTCCCCCATCAAAGAAATGTCATAAGTCCTAAGATGGCATGGATAGTTGATCAAATCTTGAGATGAGGGAATTATGTCAACATGATTTTAACTGAAACATTCTTGTCTTTTAATCGTTTTAAAGACAACTCGAAAAAAATCATGCGAGCATCTCCTGAAATTTTACAAGTCTGGTTCTTTTGTCACCTAAGTGAATTTCGAGACTTCATGCGATAATCTGAAACGAATGCTTTCGAAAACCCATTACAAAAATTTATGGTTTTAGGACCATACATTCCCAATCAAAGCTATTTAAATTGGGTAAACTTCCTAAGAGACCCGGCTCCTGAGGCATTCCAATGGTGTGCTGGTTGGTTCCATGAAAAGAGAGCTCGCTTCGCTTACAAGCGCTGTCCCTCAATTCCGTTGCTCGACCTCACCGGCGCCATTCTCTATCACCCTTATCGAGTGGCACGACAATATGGAGCCCTTTAGGAGATCCACCACCTTTCATCAGGAAGATCTCTTCAGTTCTTTTCAACACAAGCAGTGACTACGCATTCGAAGTTTCTACCGCTTAGGAAACCTGGGACAAGTGCCATCGCAAAAGGATCGTGGTACCTGAAGGGCTTGAGGGAGAAGAAAAAGCCCACCACGCCTCCATGTCCTACATCCGCAACCATCGTATCCCGACAAAATGGAAGCCATCAGTCCCTCACTCAATCAGAGAGAGCAGCCCGCACGAGCAAGCAGAGCTCATGGAGAGGGATTTGGGCATGGACTGGATACACACCTCAGAGCCAGCCCAAGGAAGCAGGCATCCTCGCAAGAGCAAGGCTCCCCGTCGCATATAAATTGGCAATCATGTGCCCCTTAGTATTAATAGTGTGAAAGTTTTGTCCCATTGTTTAGGGACTTTTGTTTAATGTCTAGTATTTCATCCCGTCATTTCAATTTCAAGTTAGGAGTTTGCAGTCTATAAATCCTCTTTTGATAAATAAAAAATGCAATTAGATCATTACCATGGGTCAATCTTTGTTTACTTTCGTGCTCATTCATTGTTTTCTCAACGAACAGGGTAATTATGAATCGCCGGCCACTAATCACCCACGAATGGCCTCATGCAATAGGGCCCGATCAGAATGATGTACAAAATTGCCTTATAAACATTGAAGACGGCGTAAGACAGATGTCCATTGTCCTTCAACAACTCTCATGACAAATGAAATCCACTCAAGCTGAGCCCAACTCTATAGTTGCCTCAAACACTGTCATGACACCTGCAAATTTGCCAGAAAATAGCCAGTACCATAGATAGTTTGAAAAGATCATGAAAAAGTTAAGCCAGCTGATGGAGCAGAATCCCATGGACCTGTCCAATTACGCCGGCATTGAGATTCCTGAAGAGCTCAAAGCACCTGAATGCGAAAGGTACGCTGATACCTCCCGCCCAGAGACCTATTTGCAGGCCTACCTGGTCCGAAGGATGATTCAATCGTACCAATCGAGCTTGACCGCCCCTGCCTTGCGATGGTACATTGTCAGGAAAATTAGTCCCCTTAAAACCTGGAGGGAATTAATTCATGTTTTTCACTAAGAATATGATATTGACATCAGCCCTGACATAGCCTTGCCTTACGAAGAGCTGATGATCGCAGAGCACGAGGAACCGTTAGTCGCTGAGATAGGAGAAGAGCATGTCAATAAAGCCTTGCATGATAAATGGGCAGCTGAACAACACCTTGTTACTGGAAAATTTCCCACTAGGAAAGGCAAGGAGCCTTTGTACAAGATCAAAGATACAGAGCATGTTCAAGACCGGGGCACGACTGGACGACTCCCCAAGCTTACTCCAAGAGCTAGGGTCCAAAAAATACCGACCCCTATCAACCTGGAAAGCGAATTAGACAGTGAAACTCTAATGTCTCTCACTTCCCTTGACAGAATCGAGCTGGCAAAACGAAGGGCCTTACTCAAAAGGTCTGGACTAAAGGCCAAGAAAAGAAAGCCTAAGCAGATCAATACAGCACCTACCAACGAGCCACCGCACCAAGGCTTCGAGCATTCCCAAGAATACAGCTTTGAAGGCTACAATCCCCTAGAGTACAACCCTGAAGACTTCCCGGCTCCAGTATACAATCCTAAGGACTTCCAGCGTTATTTCAACAATGAAACTGACGATTCATCATATAACTGTTTCCTACTCTCATCCGGGGACGATCCTAATGAAGTACTAAGCTTGTCCTCTGACCATGAGGATAGCTTCAATACTTTATCCTCATTCGGAAATTTTGACCAAGAAGAAAGCAATGGGGTAATCTCGGTAGAATCCAACTTCCCTGAAATAGAAAAATTCACCACTATAACAGATATGCAGTGGGAAAACCAGTGGCCTAACCAGGATACATCAAGCCCGTCTTACACTCATAGGATCAGGACCCCTGGAGAGATATGGATACCTAATCTCCGCAAGTATAACGGCACGACTTGCCCCGTGGCCCACTTGCAGTACCTCCATGCTGAAATGAGTCGGTACTATGGCCCGATATCATTCACAACTCAGGCCTTCCAAGAGAGTCTTACGGGATCTGCATTACAATGGTTCATCACAGTAGATATATACCTCATGAGAGATTGGAATGAGCTGTCTTCTGCATTCCCGCTTCGCATCAAAGCCGATTGGAACCGAAGTGCCTTGTCGAACTTAGTTCACTTCGGAAGAAGACCAATGGAGGATTTCCGAGCATATGCAAGGAGGTGGGAGGCTTTTATGATGCAAACTTACCCTCAACGGCTGAAGAAGAAATGATAAAGCTATTCATAGGGGCTTTACCTCGCAAGCATCGTTGTTGGTTGTATGGGTTGCATTTCCATAGCTTCAATGAAGTGGTCCTCTCATGTGAATACTTCGAGTCTACTGGAGGCGAGGAACTCAAAGGCGCTTGATTTCAGAACCAACACCATCAAAGCAATCCTTTACACAGGAGTTTTCATGAGTTTTACTTGTTTTTATAATTTCATGTTTCTTATTTTGTCTAGTATGCTACGGTTGTATTTTCCATTCCAAGTACTCTATTGTGCAGTTATAATATTTTGTTTTAAGAGCATGAGGCGGTACTCCAAACCAGCCCTGTGATGCTATCCAACCATGAAAAAAAATATATATCATCCAAGGAAAATACTGAGGGCTGGGCTTCCTCATGCTTTTTCTCCCCCAAATACGTATTTTGAAAATAAAAAAATATTTCATCACCCAAAAGCTTGTGTTAAAACAAGACGATAAATTTAATCATGTTTGTCTTTCTGACTCACTCATTTCATGTCTCAGAAGATCATTCTCATCCCCTCTGACTTAGTGTGACAGGGAGGCATTTGAAGCTGGCACATCATGTGAACTAGCTAAATTCAAAGATACCCTGCCAAGAAAATAGGGGCAAATAGAAACAATCATCCCATTTCAAAAATGTATGTTTGGAAATGATGTCCTTTCTCTTCTATTTACAGGAAATGAAAGATGGGACGTAATAGGTACAAGCATACGGTTGAAATCAAGCCATCCCTAGGAGCTCTGTACATTCCACCTCGCTCCTGCCCAACTCCTTCACAAGCCGAATCGATATCCTTTCCCCACAATGTGCCTGAGCAACCAGATGTTGTGATTCCATCAACGGGACTTCCAACTTCGACAAGCCCAGAAGCACAAGGAGGGGATCTTTTCTCTTTCTTTGAATTGGCTACTGTCAACAGGGAAGAAATCCAGACAGTTGAAGTGGTCTCTAGCCCCTATTCAAAATGAAGACCTAGAAACCTGACTTCCTATTCAGACGCATGCTCTTGCAAGAAGTGATTGCCATCAGAGAATTGGAGGTTTTGATTGTCCATCTCAGATTCCATAGAAGCTTGAAGTACATGACTTTGCTCAGTGCTGTTAATGGTCATATAGTTAAAGACAGAAGGAAAAATTCCACAGAAGGAAGGCGTTGAAGATGAATCAACGACTAGCAATCATGCATACATGGTCACAAGTGAGGAAGGCCAATTGAAGGAAACATTAAACTATGCCAAGATAAAGAGGCCATCATCGACATTCAGACATCATCAGGAGTCAGCAAATACAAACTTTGGAGAAGAGTAATTTGGTATCGTTTCCAATACTCCCCCCCTCTTTGAATTCACTTTTGACATATTCCCCTTATTGGCAGGAAGCACCGGGATTCAAGAGCCAAATTTGATGGTTAGGAAAATCAATATTGGCCAAGCTAGTACATGGAAATGACCTACATCAAATTTACCTGGCTTTGTGTAAAAAGACATGTCATCCAGAGCCAACTCGAGAGAATAATTGACCTAACGAAACAAGGGACATAGGACTTCGTGTCCCCCTTCTCACTTCAGGTTCACCCAATCATCTGCAAGTCAATGAAGGGTAAAGTTGTATCGCTTCCAATTATTCGACTCTTGAAAGAGTTCATAACTAACACATTCCCTCTTATTTGTTGCAGGATCACCAGACTGTCAAAAGCAAGGATAACGAATCAATGAGAAGCATGTCTTGTTTGTTGCAGGATTACCTGACTGTCAAAAACAAAGATAACAAATCAATGAGAGGCATGACAAACTCTCCCACGCGAAATGGCACCCTGAGGGCAAAAACAGAGATGCCCAATCAGATCCCCAACCCCGGCTGATCCTTCATGTGTCATATCCCAAATCAATAGGGATAACTATCGACATCCATTTGCGAATAACCCTTTTGATGTTCAAAATTTGGAAACACCATTATGTTAACTCCTAAAGTTGTCAATAGGGTCTTTTTTGAGTCAAAACCATTCACTTGTTTTGAAGAGTTCAAACTCCATCATATTCAAAATGTTGCATGTCATTTCCAGATGAATTATGCATGATGATTTTGCTTGTCTAAGTCACTGATTCCACTGAGAATTATTAGAATAGACAGCTAAGTGAAGAATACAAGATTGATTGAGCATGCTAGATGAAGCGCGTCAGAATGATGACAGGCAAGCCATATCCCATACACAATCCCCCCATCTATACACTTGTGAGATGAGTGCAGAAGATTCCATGACTGCAGGATAAAGAGTTCTCTCACGAATGGTACGATAACCAAAACAGTGAGAGGCATTCCATCGCTCACCCCATTGAGCCCCATACATTGGTGAAGCTTCTCTCATACCCTCGTCAAGAACCACCCCACACTGGGGCAGATCGGAGGCGAAACAGCATCACAAGGTGAGAAGAGAGATAAAAATTTTCTTGCTCGCACTTGCATCAATCTTCGGGTGTCTTTATTGCATATGAACACTCACATTAATTTAAGTGCCCTAGAGTCATGAAGAGCAATTCTTTCTTTACGCACTTGTATCTATTGTACAACTCAATTAAGTCCGTAAATTCACCCTCACATTGAGGCAAAACAGAAGTTACTGCCATTTAAGCAGCATAGCCCAGAGCGCCTACTGAAGATGAAGACTCAAGAGTCTAATAACGGTGCTTCGATTGAACTTGCCTAGGCCAATTCCTCCAACGACAAGAATGAAAAAATAGGGGCATGAAAAAGCAATGTACCTGGTAAAAGCAAGGTCAATGCCCATAAATGAAGAACTGGAATAAAAATAGGGGCATGAAAAAGCAGTGTGCCTGGTAAAAGCAATGCCAATACCCCCCAGTCAAAAATGCAGCCAAGAAAATGTTGCTGTGGTGGTCCATAGAACCTCCATTTGACAGTGAGAAGAAAGACCGGTGACAAATGCCAAGGCAATCACCAGCTCTACCTTTTTACACATGAATCAAGCCTACGTTGCATCCCATTGTAAAAGTCTCTTCAAACTAGGGGCACTTCAATTAACGTAGGATTTCATATGTCTATAAGCATCGCTTGAAGAAGTACGAGCAAGATTACTCTATCTCTTTTCGCAGAGTTCTTGACTTGTAAACCCGGAGATGATCGTGCAACATTTTCGTCCATCAGCTTCAACCTTGATGGTCCCCTTCGACGAGCCACTGACCAAGACTTCATCACAATTTCAACAAAGACCTCTCACATTGGTAAAGTCGTACTACTTGCGAGAATACTCGGACCCCTGTTGACATGATGACAGTGAGATAGTATGGTCCTTATGAATCCTGCATCAATGGTCATGATAGCCTTTTCCATGAGAGTGAGCGAAAAGTCCTTTAAGACTGAAAGTCCCTCATCTGGCATGCTCAAGACATCTACATTATAAATGAAGGTTGTCTTTCAAAATCTTCCCCGGTGGAAATCAGATGATGCAAAATTGACAAAATTATCATACATGAATCCCATTTAAACTCATGAATTTACTGCATATACAATCATGTGTGCATACTGTGCAAATAGCAGACATACTCTCAGAGATCAGAGATATTGCCAAGTAAGCATATCCCTATCCCCATTTGTCTTAAGGTACCTACCACTGTCCAGGTACTCCCTCTTATCGACACTCAACCTATTCGAGTTGTCCCTTGAGTTTGGGTGCTTGCAGCTGTCTAAGTATCCCCTTGTCTTTGAGTACTCACCACTTGTTGGGTACTCCCCTTTTCCTGACACTCGACTTGTTCGAGTTGTCCCCAGAGTATTGATACTTGTGACTGACTAAGTATCCCTTTGTCTTAAAGTACCCACCACTGTCCAGGTGCTCTCTTCTTGACACTCGACTTATTCAAGTCGTCCCTTGAGTTTGGATGCTTGTGATTGTCCAAGTATCCTCTTGTCTTCGAGTACCAACCATTGTTCGGATAACCCCTTTTCATGACACTCAACCTACCCGAGTTGTCCCCAAATAATATAGCCGTTGCTCAAGCATCCCATTGCTTTGCTTGGCACTACCGTCCAGGTATGCTTTCTAGCACTTGGACCAGCCTGAGTGGTCCCAGATCATATCATTAAATACTTGTGTTCATCCAAGTATTCCAGTGCTTTGTACACCTGCGGCTACCCAAGTGTTCTAGCCCTTTTGAGTGCCTGCGGCCATCCAGGTAAGTCTCGTGCTACATTAGAGCAATAAGTTGGTTGTCCTAGACAACCAACTTATTGCTCTAATAGGTGACCGAAGAAAGGTTCGGGTCCTGGAAAAGCGATTCCCCGTCAAGGCGACCGAAGAAAGGTTCGGGTCCTAGAAAAGCGATTCCCCGTCAAGGCAACCGAAGAAAGGTTCGGGTCCTAGACAACCAACTTATTGCTCTAACAGGTGACCGAAGAAAGGTTCGGGTCCTGGAAAAGCAATTCCCCGTCAAGACGACCGAAGAAAGGTTCGGGTCCTAGACAAAACAACTCATTGCTCTAACAGGCGACCGAAGAAAGGTTCGGGTCCTGGGAAGGCAATTCCCAGTCAAGGCGATCAAAGAAAGGTTCGGGTCCTGACAAATCACCTATTGCTCCAATAGGCAACCGAAGAATGGTTCGGGCCCTGGAGAAACAATCTCCCCATGCAGCAGGTAAGATGACGCCTTAATACTTGCCAAAACTCGGGGTTCACACCCTATCTCACTCATTCCCGGTAAGTAACTACAGGTATCTTCTTATCTGTCTTAGTATGTGTAAAGTTATATTGCTCTTTTTCGCATAGAGTAATAGGTCCTAAATAAAATATAATCTGCTATGCACGCGTGGATAAAATTTAGGCATCAGTCTGTCTTTGAATGTAACCTCTGCGAACTCACCTTCAAAGAGGGGCAGCTGTTGACGCCTCAAATTTTAATTAAGTTTATTTTATCTTATTAATTAAGTTTTTATTTATTTATCTTGTCTTTTTCGAAATAAAAACAGCAAAGCAAAGCAAAAGAAAAACAAAAAGAAAAAAGCAACCTTTGTATGGGCCCTCGGCCCATTTCGCCTCGCCCCCCCCCCCCCACTTCTTCTTCTTCCTCCCGCAGCTGCGCGCACGCGCAGGGCGCGACGCCGCCGGAGCGGAGGGGAGGAGCAACAATGACGCACATGGAGCGGGGGCGGCTGGAGTCGGATAAGAACGTGGGAGGGGCAGCTGGCGTCGATGGGACGCCGGTTCGGCCGGCGGAGGCCGCTTGGTGCACGGGGACCGGCAGTCGAAGCTCCGTCGACCGGCTGCTCCCTTGCCTATAAATAGGCCCCCGTTTCCGTTGTCGAAGGGGCACGCCAGAAGATCGCAAGCTTGGAAACTTCTTCCTGAGAGACTTCGAAGGAGGTTGAAGAGCGAGCGAGAGGAAGGCGAGCGAGAGAGAACTCGGGTCGCGAGTTCGGCTGACCTCCCACTGAGAGACTTCGGGGGAGGCTGTCGGCGAGCGAGTCCGAGGTGGTCGATCCGGCCGGTGGAGGCTCGAATCTGGCCGGAAGAGAGAGAGGCCTGTGAGCTCCGAGAGATCCCTTGAGAGACTTCGGGGAACTCAAAGAGCGAGCAAGGGCGAAGCGGTCGGGTCGCAAGTTCAACGACCTCCCACTCAGAGACTTCGGGGGAGGCCGCCGGCGAGCGAGTCCTAGGAGGTCAGATCTGGCCGGTGGAGGCTTGGATCTGGCTGTAGAGGGAGAGAGGGGAGAACGCGAGCAACAACGAGGGCCGGCGAAGGCCCAGATCTGACAAGATCTGGGATTTGTTGTCGCCAGCGCAACCGCGGCTCCGCCACCATTCCGACGCTGTTGCCGTAACCAATTCGCCGAAGTCGCACCAGATCCACGAGTTGCGGGGAGAAAAGGGCTCCGACTCCGTCGACGGCCCACCGGACCAGCCACCCGACGCCGCATCCCCTGCTGCGGTGAGCTAGGGTTGCCCGCCCTTCTTTTTTTGTGTTTGTCTGTGTGTATTGGGGTCATCGGGCCGGGACTCGCAGCCACCGGTTTCACGCGAGTTCCAGCCCCCAACCGTTTGTAACCTGCCTCCCTCGCCAGTCCCCACTGTCGCCTGCTCGGAACTCCGTCGCGGTCCCGAGCCCGAAGCGCTCGCACCTTGTCTTCCTCGACCGGTGCCCACTAGGCGTTTGATGGAAATCTCAGGTGAACGCCGGATCTGCAGTGGCTGGTGGTGACGGGTGGGGACAAACGACGGGGTTGGCTACAACGGCCGGCGGGATGGGGGTCAAGGCGGTGCCGCGGAGGCCCGAGCTCGGCCGAGACGGGCTCGGTCGCCTTTGCCGCGTCGTCGGATCTCGAAGGCTCCAAAACCGGGTCGCGAGGTCGGAGCCGGGTTGGGCGCGGATCGATCGGGTAGGGTTTCCGCGATTTTTGGGGCGGCGAGAATCCGGGTCGACGAGTCGGGTAGGGTTTCGCCGAACCGGGCCGTTGGGTCGGCCCGGTTCTTTTCAAAAATGGGCTCCTGGGCCACGACGTCGTTTAAAAAAAAAAAATGTCTTCGAGATCTGACCCGGGTCGGCTCTTATTTTATATTATATAATATTTAATAAGAAAATTTAAAAAAAATAATTTAATTTTGAAAAATATTAAAAAATGTTTTAATTTCCAGAAAGTCGAAAAATGTTTTATTTTCTAAAAATCGAGAAAAATCAAAAATAATTTATTTTCCAAAAATATTTTGAAAAATATTAAAAAATATTTTATTTTCCAAAAAAATCAAAAAAATAAAAAATATGCCAAAAATTCATGAAAAAGTAAAAAAAAATTCAGAAAAAGCCAAAAAGACTTGTATTTTTCAAAAATACCCAAAAAAATCTTTTTTGTGTCCAAAAATTAGAAAAAGACTAAAAAATGTTTTTCCTCTAAAAAATGCATGGAAAATCCCTCAAAAATCCAAAAAAACCTTAGGGTTTAAACAAGATTAGGTACCGAAAGGGCATTAGTGATTAACTAGTGTAATCAAGTCCCCGATCCTAATTTTTCTGGTTGCGCAGGAGTGAGTATTTCTCCCGATACTTCACTTGGGTTTCTAATCAACCCACCCCAAATCGATTAGTGGCGACTCCAATTTAAAAATTGATTTACAGGTTAAAAACTTGAACCATTAAAGTTGTGAATTGGTGGACTTGGGAGAGTCCGGGCATAACAAATTTCAGCCGAGCCATTAGCCTCCTTAGGCGCCCGTACCCGATTGCAGGCGCTGAAAAAAAAAAAGGTCGCGACACTCTCTTCAAGCTCCTATATAGATACTTCAGTTAGGGGAATGTAAATTTAGTAGAGAGGGAAAGGGTAGTGAAGAAATATACGGGGGTACTGTAACTTCCAAGTGATATCACCACTTCCTCAGACGTGAGCTTTGAATATACCTGCCAATAAATTATATGGCTTGTTAGTTGAGGGATTGCAACTAATGTTAGCCAACAGCGTAGATAGGTAGTTGAACATAACCTCTGGTAAAGTTCCTCCCATCCAATTATCCACTCCATGCATTTCATCTAAGGTAAAGGTCTATAATAAACAGAAGTTAGTCCCCAGCATGAGGAAGAAACACAGAAAATCATCAGCCATCTATAGATTTAACATTTTTTACCATCGATGACAAGCCTATCTTCAACGGTAAAAGCAGTAAAATGCAAAAACCACTTAAAGGCGGTATCCAGAAGTTAAAAGAGATTGTTTACGTTTTCCGTGAACATAAATGTGGATATCCAAACTCCTTTTCAAAATGCAAACTATCAATCACCACAGTTGATCGTAGGTTTTCACTTTCAAGGAACAACAACGGCTACAATATTCTTTACTGAGTTACAACTTGTAAATGCTCGTTGGCAAGTTTCCTGTCCTGCAGAGAGAGTTCCTAATCTGGCATGTCCTATTGTTTTGGTTTTATTGCTTAGATGAATTTTCTCTATCGATTCCCTAGCGATTTTTTCATTTATAGTTTCATTTGTAGTAATTCGTCGGAGATTTTTACTTTCTGTTTAGTTTTTCCCCTAATACTAACAATCCTTTTTATAACAAAGTGCACAGCATTAAGAGCTAGATCAGTATTTTGGACAATATTCCTACACTAATCCATCTGGTTAATTTCAATGTAATAAATGATGGTCAATAAGCTAAATCTGCCCATCTAAATTTTATTTTGTTTTTCCATTTATTACTCATTTATAGTTGCAAACTGTTCATTACACAAATTGTGTAGTTTTATCTAACTCTTTAGAATTATCATGGGTTCTCATGCATAGAATTCTACTAGAAAGCAATTATACATTCTTTACATTATAGAAAGATTGGTATCTTTTATGGTGCTTTAGCCATGTTGATAACAATCACCAAAGTAATGCAAATTCCAATTGAGTTTTTATTTTTTTCTTTGTTAATTTATAAATCTAGTGACACTTCATTTTCACATAGTCCTTCTAGTTTGAAAACATAATTATAAGAAACCTAATCTATTTGATGATACATACACATACTCTGTAGTATCAAATGAATAAATAATTTGTAATTACTTCACAACTATCATATAAACCGCCAAAAGTAACCTTCATATAACAAAAACTAATTAAATTTGTACTATAATCTCTGAAATTTCATGAAAATGTTTTACCCTTTCTATGCTAGGGTATAGCAAAACCTTTTATCTTGTCCTTTGATCTAAGTATTGGCACCCACCATTCTTTCTAGAATATTAACTAATGAATCTTCAAATTGTTTCTTGTGACCAAGATAAATCCCTTCGCCATTCCCTTAGAAAGATTTTAATGACCACTTCTTAGCAATATCATTAACGTCCTAGCAATCCAAGAGACAATCTTAATGTCTATATGAGGTGATATTGTACTTAATTGGATTTCGGCTTTTTACTTTTAGCATGAACAATTTTATTTTTCTTTGGTATCTTACATTCGATTCTTATTTAGTATTGGAGACATACGTTAAATCATGTCAATGTCAACATTGAAAGTAATGAGTATTTTCAAAATTTCTAAATTTTTTGGCGAGTCTATTGAAGAGCACCAAGTGGCCCTCCCATTTACACTCTAGCCATTAGTAAATATCTAAGCAATTCAAGAAAGACTGGGCATCTTAAAGCTGCCACCTCTATGCCAAAGTAAGGGGCAAAGCCAACTATCCCTCTCAGCACCAATAGAACTTTCCTCATTCTTAAAAGCCCACCTATCTTTCTTTCCAGAAACAGAAAATGGTACCGGAACAAAATGCTTTTCCTATCTTTAGAGCATGTTAGCCTTGACCAAGCTTAGAGTTCCTCCATAACAGACCCTGCCACAACCTAACCAATATGCAAGAGAGACAAAGTAGTATTCCAGAGTCTTCAAATATCTAGGCAATGAAGGAGAAGGAGAGAAACAAATGCTCACGGTGCATTTTCAAGTTGTTCACCTCCCTGTCCAATAAGCTAATTATTTGCAATAGTTGACTCTCTTCAAGCTCCTATATAGATACTTCAGTTAGGGGAATGTAAATTTAGTAGAGAGGAAGAGGGTAGTGAAGAAATATACAAGGGTACTGTAACTTCCAGGTAATTTGACCACTTCCTCAGACGTGAGCTTCGAATATACCTGCCAATAAATTATACGGCTTGTTAGTTGAGGGGTTGCAACTAATGTTTAGCCAACAGCGTAGGTAGTTGAACATAACCTCTGGTAAAGTTCCTCCCATCCAATTATTCACTCCATGCATTTCATCTAAGGTAAAGGTCTATAATAAACAAAAGTTAGTCCCCAGCATGAGGAAGAAAACACAAAACATAATTGGAACGATCCCATTTCACACTGCTGCTGCACAACACCAGCACAGAAAATCATCAGCCATCTATAGATTTAACATTTTTTACCATTGATGACAAGCCTATCTTCAACGGTCAAAGTAGTAAAATGCAAAAACCACTTAGGCAGCGCATGACAACATTTCTGTTCCTTAGAATTTCTGTTCTTTTGTTCCTCGGAACAAAAAAAGAACAGAAATCCGTTTGGTAACGTCAAGTTGTTTTTCTATTTCCTGGAATAGAAAGTTAGCCCGGGAATAGATTTAGAGCAGAAACGAGAAACAAAAAAAGGTTGATTCTTGTTCCCGAGAATAATTTCTAGAAATAAGCCAATTTTTTTCTTTCATTCCTTTCTCTTGCCGCAGCCACCTCCAACTGCTCGAAGCCGCCGCTGCCGACGACCCGCGCCGCCGGTCATCAATCACCAGTCGCCGGTCATCGGCCGGCCGCTGCCATCATCGGTCGCCAGCCTGTCACCGCAGGCCGTTCCCGCCGTTGCTCACCGCGGCACAACTGCCGACCGCCACTGCACAGCCCATTGACCGCCACCTCCCAAGGCCGACGGCCAGCGGTCATCGGCGGCCGATGGGCCGTGCAGTAGCAATCGGTGGCCGGTGGTCGTGCTGCGGCGGGGCCGAGCGGCGGCGAGCAGTGGTTGGTGGTCGCCAATCCGTGACCAAGAATAAAAAACGAATAAATACAAAAAAAAAAAAAATTTGTTACGTTGCCAAACACAATTCTATTATTTTTCTATTCCAAGAGTATAAATTTTGTGTAATTACCAAACGGGTTCTTTTACTCAGAATTTTTTTTCCGGAATAAAAATAGAAAAGAACTATTTCTGAAAAAAAAAAAAAACTCTTCCCCAATCAAGAAACGTTATCATGCGCAGCCTTAAAGGTGGTATCTAGAAGTTAAAAGAGATTGTTTACGTTTTCCGTGAACATAAATGTGGATATCCAAACTCCTTATCAAAATGCAAACTATCAATCACCACAGTTGATCGTAGGTTTTCACTTTCAAGGAACAACAACGGCTACAATATTCTTGAAAACAAAATTAAAAGAAACGTTATCTATCGAATGATACGTACATCGGCGACGAAGGAGGACGAGGAGGAGGACTTCCTCTTGAGCACGGAGTTCCAGCGGTTCTTAATGGCGTTGGCAGTACGGCCTCTGAGGTGGCCGGCCATGGCGGCCCACCTGTTGCCCAAGATTTTATGGAGGCTCAGGATCAGTTCGTCCTCAATCGCGGTGAAGGAGGACGAGGAGGAGGACTTCCTCTTGAGCACGGAGTTCCAGCGGTTCCTAATGGCGTTGGCAGTACGGCCTTTGAGGCCGCCGGCGATGAGGGTCCACCTGTTGCCCAAGAGTTTATGGAGGCGCAGGATCATATCGTCCTCGTACGCGGTGAAGGGGCGGTGCTCCACCTGCGGCGAGAGATGGTTGCACCACCGAAAGCGGCATGAGTTGCCGGACCGACCCGGGATCGACTTGCTGATCAGGGACCAGTTCCTAGGCCCGTACTTCTGGACCAGCCTCTGCAACGCCTTGTCCTCCTCGGGGCTCCACGGGCCCTTGATCCGATCCGCGTCTTTCCGCGCAGAAGAGGAAGAAGCCATGGCCGACTCTCGATGCTTGATTGACACACTAACCTCTCTATATATAGAATAACGGCTGAAAGATTTTTGTACAGTTGGTGGTGGTGGTGTCGTCGTTTTCCGTGAATTGACGGAGAACAAGGAGGGGAGCGTCAAGAGGATGTATTCATAAGGTGGTTGTGTGTGGGAGAGAGCGAGGAGGGGCTAGGGATGACCGGTCATGAGCCGTTGCTAGGAATACAGCTGTCATCGGGACACGCCTCGCCACTCCGTACTCGATTTACTTTTGCTACGCTCGATGTTACTCGTTGTCAGGTCCAGCATTATGTTCCCCTAGGCCTTTCCCATACCGCTTACCCATCATCTTTTCATTTTGAACGTGTAGATTACCTCAGCGAATATTTATCGAGGCCCGGATCGCGGCATCTATCCTGTCTTTCCAGGATGTCAAAGCCTTTTTAAGGATTTGCTTAGGTCTTCCTCAGCGAATAATAAAATGAAAGAAAGCAGCAAAAATGATCGTTCTTGAGGCACCAAAAATAAAAAATTGTGAATCATACTTGGAGTATTAGTCAATGAATGCAAGAGCATCTACTTTCTGGTTTCATCTACCTAGTTATATACATTATAGATCTGGGTTATATACATTATAGATCTGGGTTATATACATTGGAGATTTAGCCTTCTCTAGTTCTTAATATTCTAACTATTTAAACAAAAAATTCAGATTTGCAAAATATAGGATGTGTGCGAGCATGAGAATTAAAAAAAAAAAATTATCATCACCAAAGAAAAAAATATTTAAAATGACCATAAGCAGCCTATGTCAGAGAATGGGTGAATTGTTTTATGAATCAATAAAAAAAAAATGACCATATGTCCACTGGCGATATAAAACAAAAAATAACTAAGAAAACGACCACTACCGTAGAATAATGTTTTAAATGACCAAACAAAGTCTGCGTCCTGGATTAAGTAAATAAATATTGCGCTTTTAAAAGCCACCATTAGGTAGCATTATCTTACGCATGACCCGGCGACACCGTACAAGATTGCCCGAGCACTTATGGATGAAACAAGCCAAGAAAATGTTCGTCTAGTGGTATCTCCAAGTTCGAGTCCCCTCCTTGAATTGGGTTGGGTCATCGAACTAGTAAATATTCTAAAATCTATAAAAGAGAGGTTGAGAAAATTAATAAATACAATACTTTTACTCAATTGACTTCATTTTACACATTATTAGAGAATAATATTTATATCTGAACAATATGAAAAAAAAAATGACCATTTTAGAAAATAACACAATTACAAATAATATTTATTTTTTATAGGGAAATCTTTAATATCCATAAACATACTTCGTCACTCCCCCTCAAGTTGGAGTTTGGATAAGAGCAGTGCATTTTTCTTTCTAAGTCTATAACCCTATGTCGTGCAAGCCTATACCATTTTTTTTTAAAAAGGATGGGGAAAGACTCACTGCCTACCTACCTCCCTACCAAGCACCAAACCGGGAATCTTTGCCAGAGGCATCTTCGACTATACCTGCACCGGCCCTTGTTTGTTTCTCATTGCCCGTTGCTCGTGATTGTTTTCTTTGGTTGTTTCTCATTGCCCGTTGCTCGTGATTGTTTTCTTCTTCTTCTTCTTCTTCTTCTTCTTTGTCTTTTTAAGTACATCTGAAGGAGGAAAGAAAATAAACAATGAATCAGCAAAGATAACACGCTCCCCTAAATCGCTTGTAAAAGTAGGCAGAGATCCGTCCAAGTAACTTCCCAAACAGCAAGGCGATCTCTGAGTGCGTGTCCTAGGTTTAGGCAAAGAATCCTCGCAGACATTGCTTTCGCTAAAAGCATGCTGATAAATGATGAAACAACTTTGGAAAGGACGCAGAACCTGTTAGCACCTTTTGAGATGATCTTCTGGGACGTAGTATCACGCGAACCGATTGGTCTTTATTGGCCTATGGATTTCTGATAATTGAACCTTACGAAAAAGAGCCACGTGCATCTGTGCCAAGTCCGATGGAACTTGTTCGAAGAGCCACGCGTTCCGGGTGGTGTTAACCATGTCATCTCCAATCATATGCCGATGTGTTAAGAAAAACTATGTATGGGGGGGGCGATTGGGGGCGTGGAAGACGCTGACACTGGCACCACTTGTACAAAAGGATGAATAGGAAATAAGAGCCATGGGATTCTACTAATCAAAACATTGGAATAAGAACCACATGCATCTGTGCCAAATTTGACGGAGTTTGTCTTGTTTGAAAAGCCATACATTCCTTGTTGACCATATCATCTTCAACGCCATCTCGACATGTAAGAAAAAAAATTACGTTGGGAGGCGTGGAAGATGTTGACATTGGCGCGCCCATGCGCAGAGGGAGGAAGACGACATCTCCAACCCTATCCCAGAAGTTCTTCTAATAAATTATTTAATAAAAATTAACCATTACTGAAGAAAAACTATTTAAGATAAAGAAGTCTACGTCAGGAAAAAAAACTTACGAGACTGGTAAGGAAATTTTCTACGAACTATGGACGGAGGAAAATAAAACCGTTGATGGACACGATGTCCAAGTCTTAGGACTCGTTACGATTGAGAAGTGGTAATGCTTTTGCCATCAGGATCAAGTTCCGATTTTTCTTTTCTTTTTTGTCAATTTCCGTCCCTTTGGACAAACTTGCACACCTCGCCTCGCCATGTGAAATGATGAACTTTTGAACTCCCTTTTACTAAGAATAATGGTAATTTGATCAACAGTCTAAAAAATGGACGGTACAGCTTGATTTTAATATTATTAACCGAGAGATGTCTTTTCTATTGCTTATTGGAATACCCTGGCTCGAAGTCATGATTCCATAGCTTTCGCATGTAAGCTTCTTAGACCGGAGCAGGTCTGTTAGCTTCTTCTCTTCCTCGAGCGATCTCCCAGTTGTCCCCCCGCCCGAGGAAATACCTGGTCTTTACGCCTTTTCTTGAGCTTCTCACTCATGGATATCTGCAATAACCACTCGGGGCTTCCATCAACTAAATGGCCCGATGTTTGCAGCTACGAAGCCTTTCTCAGTTTCAGAGGAGGAGATGTTCGGGGGGGCTTCGTTGAATTTCTCTACGAAGGCCTCGCTGATTCAGGGATCATTGCATTTATCGATCATCGTGGGATCGAGATCGGAGAACATATCATGCCTAAGATCTTACAAGTGATTCGGCACACGCAGATCTGCATTCCCATCTTCTCCAAATATTTCACTTCCAGTAAGAGTTGTCTGAAGGAGGTAGAGAAAATGGTGGAGTGTGACAGGACAATCATGCCCATTTTCTACGACGTCTCCCCTTCGGTGGTCGGCGAACAAAAAGAGAGTTATCAGCGGTCCTTCCGCGACCATGAGGCCGATGGAGCGACGTCAACGACTATAAACAACTGGAAGAAGGCTCTGCATAGTGTTTCAAGAAAACGAGGATGGGAATTGGAGAAATTCCAGCACGGGTAATACGAAATCAAGATTTCTATGCTTCTTTCGACTTTTCCAACAGTGGTCATCGAGTATGAAATTAAGAAAAGAAAAAAGTCAATGCATCTGTTCTTCTGCTTGGTGTGTTATCCGAGCAGTTGTTACTTTTCACATCTTACTCCTTCCTTCTTTTCCCTTTGGCAGGCAGCGTGAACTTATAAATGAGGTTGTTTCCACAGTCCGCCGGTTGTTGAGGAAGGATGACTTATATGTGACGGCACATTTAGTGGGGATGGATCAACCTGTGCAAGAGGTGATGAGAAAACTTGGTGTTGGCTATGAAAATGGAGAAGTAATTAAAGGGCAAACGGTGACAGGAAAATGTGTGGCTGACATATCGGGCCTTCCAAGAATTGGTAAGTCGACTCTCGCCATGGTTGTTTACAACAAAATCCGTCATCTCTTCGAAGGTAAGAGTTTCCTTAAAGAGGTTGAGCAAACGAGGCTCCTGTCTCTCCAAGAACATTTAGTTAGTGGCCTCCAAAAGAGAGCATACACATTCAAATCTCCTGCTGAAGGTACCGAATTTATCAAGTACAAATTTGGAGATCTAAGAGTTCTCATTATTCTTGACGATGTTAGTGATTTTAAACAAATCAATTCACTAGCCGGAGATCTAAGTTGGTTCGGTCCGGGAAGTAGGATCATTGTGATCTCTAGGAGAAGTAATCTTGTTGACGACTATAATCAGGTGCCTGTGACCTCTACCAACAACAGTACTGTTAACAGTCGTGATGACTTCCTCGTTGGAACGTATGAGCTAAAACAAATGAATAGTGACCATGCTTTTCAGCTATTTTGTAGTGTCCTTAGAGAAAAACCTCTTAAAAAGGAATTCTCCTCTTTGACATGTGAAATTATTTCGGCTGCTGGAGGAATTCCTCTGGTTATTGAGGTGGTTGGTTCATTTTTACGTGGAAAGCCCATAGAATTTTGGAAGGAGGCATTGGATAGATTGAAACGAGAGCTTACACTGAGGAAGTAAAACGAATTCTGAAGAGAAGATATGAAGATTTAGATAAAAATTCCCAAGGGATATTTCTTGATGTAGCGTGTTTTTTTGTGGGAAAGGACAAAACAATACCCTCTTACATGTGGGAAGCTTGTCAATATGATCCTTATAGAGGAATCAATGAGCTTCATGACTTGTCTTTTGTCAAAACCAGAGAAAACAATGAATTGTGGATGAATAATCAACTGAAAGTCCTTGGGAGGGATATTGTCAAGGAGGAAAATCCAAGTGAACCTTTCAAGCGGAGCAGGCTATGGAATCAGGAGGATATCGAACCAGTATTGAACAAAAGCAAGGTAAATTTTGAAGACAAGAAGGTCTCTTTTTTAGTCTGAATTAAAGTACTTTTGAATACTCATTCTATTTTCAGAGATGATTGTGAATGCACTTCTATTTCACTTTCTCATTTTACCATTTTCCAAGATTGGCAGGACGCTACAGTTGAAGCCCTTAGTGCCACATTCGACAAACCCCATTTATTTCCTAAACGTAGATTCTTTTGTGATTTCTCGAAGCTTAGGTATCTTAAAATGAACCATGCTATTGTGAAAGTTTATAAGCAAAGTGCAAAGAGCTCCAAAGAGGATTTTTTCCTTCGAAGGTTAAAGTGGCTTGAATGGCAAGGCTGCAACGATATCTCCAGTCTACTTGCTTTAGATATGTCAAAATTGATCATTCTTGATTTGTCTGGGAGTACCTCCACCAATTGGCAGTGCTGGAAACAAATTATGAAGGTATGATGACATACCTATGCATTTTCTTTTGCATCCAGTTTGACAATGGCTTGCAGAAACAAGGCTTTTTTTTTTTTTTTTTTCTTTTTTTTTTTGCAGAGGGCCAAAAACTTGAAAGTTTTGATCCTAAGAGATTGTCGTTGGCTAACTAAATCTCCATTTTCCCATGCTCCGGTAAACTTAGAGAGACTAAACCTGGAACGTTGCTCAACGTTACCTACATGTGTTGTGAGGTCCATTAGCAAGCTAAGGAATTTAGTTTCTTTGAATATCAAGTTCTGCAGCTTCGTGCAAGTGCTGCCAAAAGATCTAGGTTCCTTGGAAGCTTTGAAAGAGCTCTACATCGATGGAACTTCCATTAAAGCCATTGATATCCCCGAGGGTTCCTATGGGAAGCTTAAAATTCTGAGTGCTTGCAACTGTAAATCCTTGTCTCTACCCAATTCAATAGGTAACTTGAAATCTCTTTCGTACCTAGCATTGGACGAGACTGAACTGAGTGAGCTCCCTTGTTCTATCGGATTGTTGGAGAGTCTCCAGACGCTATCTCTGAGAAACTGCAGGAGCTTGTGGAAATTGCCGGATTCCATTGGAGACCTTAAAAAGCTGCAAGTCATGGATCTTTCAAGCACAATAGTCGACGAAATACCTTCCTCCGTCAAGAATTTGCAAAACTTGAAAGAACTAAAGATGGCTGGCACTCATATAAGAGAATTTCCTGGAGGCATTAAGAATCTAGAGAGTTTAGAAGAGATAGATTTCTCAGGCTGCAGAAATTTGAGAGGGGAGTGCAACATTACGGGATTATCGTCTTTGCGGGTGTTACTTCTAGAATACACTAATATTTCTCGGCTGATTGTGACGGATCGCCAATCCTATGATCCCCAAAACCTCAAACTAGATGGCGATGTCCCCATCTCGATAATTGGAACTATCCAAGGGCATGGCATCGGTTCAACAGATGTGAGACTAGACCACAGTTCAAGGCTGACGGACATCATATCAGCATGCGATGATGAGTCAGAGACCGTAGCAATGTGGCGGTCAGACAGAAGCAAGGAAGTCATCGGTGGATGAGGTTTGGCTGCGGAGGAAGTTAGCGCTACTATCCCATTAATTCAAATTTGTAATTCATCAAGCATGTCAACTGATCTTCGTGCAATAAGGGTTGTTAGGGGCATAGCCAAATTCGAATTTTCGCCTCTATTTTGAATTTTCAATGTACATTCTTCTTCAATTTTCTTGGCTTTCACACTCGCACACTCTTTATTGTCTTGCACGCATGTCAATTTCCTGCAATTTTGTGCGTACATGTTAGCTTTGGATATGACTCGATGTAAGTATTACTTGGTTTATTTGATTGATTTGCAAGATAACTGCATGGTCATCAGAGCATGAGTTTTAGTTCCTTTCTCGATCGTTTATATCATAAGTACTCTCCTTGATCAACAGTAAAGAATGAAATCTTGTTCTTTTTTTGTCAATTTTAAAACTATAACGAAAAAATTGATGATGCATCTGACCATCTAACAAAAATTCTTCAAAGGTACGATATGTTTGGGAATGTTGTTGCACCTATATTACCAAAAATTGGAGATGATTGTTTTTTCAAATAAAATTGAAAATGATTATTGCTTGGTTCTCTTAATAATTGATTTAATTTAAATAGTATGAAAACTATATATGTTATAATCTCACTAGTCAACATACATTGTGTCATTCAAAAGAATATCTCGCATGAAAAATTGTGCTTACATGCACAATAGAATTGAGAAAACTTTCTGATTCTGACAGAGTATTGTGACCAACTTAACTAACAAAATACTAGTTTATTTGATCTCCAACATTTATAATGCAATGTCCTTAATAATGCTGATAATCAATGAAAATATCTCTATATGATTAATATGCTGGCTTTTTTAGACATTTTTAATCTTTCTTAATGAGATTTTTCAGGACCATATCTTGTGATATTATGAGTCACATATATGCATGACATGTTATTGTTATCTAGCTGTGGGATCCTCAAACACCGGATGTTAAATCATGTCTCAAGTTTGTGTCGTGCACGACACCCATATCTATTGGAAGATTTCGATTTGTTCAAAATCTGATGTTGTCTTTTACGAATAATAATCTTGGATTATAGTGGTTATATATAAATCCAAGGTTCAGCACAATACATTCGTTGGTTTCTTCTTTTATCCAAGTTTTGAGTATTTGACCAAGAAGGGGACGTCTCTTCCCTCGTTCAATGTAAAAGTCGCACAAGAAAGACAAAAAGAAAAAGGCAGCTCTTGTTTAAGGCGCACAGTGGACTCTAAGAAGGATTAACAACGAGCCGAACAGACGACGCTTTCTTAGACACACGAAAGAGTTTGTTCTTCGGCCACGCGCAGGAGAAAGACACGGAAATTAATTTGTAGTGGGTTTTCACTTCAATTGAGTTATTTATTTATGAACATTATGTGTTTGGACTTATCTAAGTGTGTGTAATACTTGGGCTTGTGAGTAATTATAATTCTGACTCTCAAATTATTAGTGGATTATTTGATACCGCTCTCCACATGAAGTAGATACCAACACTCAAACCAAATCATGTAAATCTACGTTGTCCTTTATTGTTACTAGTGTATTTCTCTAATAATGTCGCATTGAATTAATTACAAGACGCTAGCAATTTCAGCGGTAATTTTACAACACTAGTAACAAAGAAATGTATTTTAAAAGAAAATTCTATCAACTAAGGCCCCATTTTTTCACAAAAAAAATGAAAAATTTGGAAAACATTTTTCTAAAAATGATTGCTTTTATCACTTAAAATAATAAGCCAATAAAACAAGTTTCCATTATTGACAATAATTTATATTTAAAATTTTTTTGGACTATGAAAAAAAAAAAATTGTTTATGTTTTTAAACAATATAAGCAACTATTTTTAGAAAAATCTTTTTCAAATTATTCATTTTTCACAAAACAAACTGAATATAAGTATATCCAATACTTTCAGGCGTGAAATAGTATGGGTAAGTTATTTAGATTCATGTGACCTAAGCAATTTCACGTTCAATTGATGTAGCCTCAATTTTTTTATTGCTTTACAGTGATATAAAATTGAATTAAAAAAAAAACAACTTTATTTGGAAGTGTAAATGTACTTCTTAATTATTCATCCTTCATATAATTTACGTCTATTTTAAAATTATGAAAACTTATGACTTTATTTATGTAATAATATCTAGTGCATGGCAAATGGGTTCCCGTTTAAAAATTTGTTATCTATAGCCCATTTTTTAATAGAAAATTACCAAAAAAATCCTAAACCTATTGCAATTTTTCTAAATTAGTCTTAAACCATTTTTTTTACCATTAAGTTATAAACATTTTATAATTGTACCAATTCAATCTATTCGGCTAATTTTGGCCAAGTGGTGCTGACGTGAACGCCAACCAATCGATTGACGTTGAGTAACAATTTATTAATAATTTTTTTTTCAAAATTTTAAATTATTTTTTATTCATTTCTTTTATTTTTATTTTATTTTTCTTTTCTTCCTACTTTTCTTCTTCTCTCCCCTCACATTGGCTAACGAGGCTTGCCCAATGGGCGAGGACTACGAAGCCCTTGCCGGCAACCAACAACCTCGCTTGGCCTTGCCCAAATTTGGGTGAAGCCGCATCGCTTACAGCCCTCAAGCCTCGCCCAAATCTGGGTGAGGGTTGTTGGTCATCTACAAGGGCTCCGCGGCCCTCAACTAATGGGCAACGAGTCTCATTGGCCACTATGGGGAAGAGAAGAGGAAAAGTAGGAAGAAAAGGAGAAATAAAGAGAAATAAAAAAAAAATCGAAAAAAATAATAATAAAAAATATCTATAAATTGTCGCATCAATGTCGGTCGCATCCACATCGGTACTGGTGAGCCAAAATTAACCTAATAGACTAAATTGACATAATTGCAAAAGATTTAGAACTGAATAAGTAAAAAAAACAGGTTTAAGACTAATTTGGAAAGATTGTAATAGGTTTAGGATTTTTTTATGGTAATTTTCCCTTCTTTTTTTTTAAAGAAGGGGAAAGACTCACTGTCTTCCTCCTATGAAGCACCAAACCGGGAATCTTTGCTAGAGGCAATCTTCGGCTATACCTACACCGGCCCTTGTTTGTTTTTCATTAAGCTTCACTCGCAAATTTTTTTTTTTTTTTTTTTTTGGTCCTTTTAAGTACTCTTTTTTTTTTTTTAATGTACATCTAAAGAAGGAAAAAGGAAAATAAAAAATGAATCAGCAAAGATAGCACACTCCCACTAAACCAGCTTGCAAAAGTAGGCAGGGACCCGTCAAAGGAACTTCCCAAACAAGGCGATCTCTCAGTGCATGTTCTAGCTTTAGCCAAAGAATCCTCACAAAAATTGCTTTCGCGAAAAGCATGCTGACAAATGATGAACCAACTTTGGAAAGGACGCAGAATCTGATTGAGAATCGGCCAGGATCCTATTTTCTTGCACCTTTCGAGATGATCTTTTGGGACGCATTACATAAACTGATTGGTCCGTAGTAATTGAACTATAGGAATAAGAACCGAGTGCATCTATGCCAAATCTGATGGAATTTGTCTTGTTTGAAAAGCCATACGTTCCATGTTGACCATGTCATCTCCAACCTCAAACCTCATCCCCATATGTCAGAAAAAAATTTCGTTTGGGAGGCGTGGAAGACGCTGACACTGGCACACGCATGCACCTTAGGGGTGCCAATCCTCCTTCCTGTGGTATTTCTCGGCCGATCGTGATGGATTGTCGATTCTCTGATCTCCAACGCCTCAGACTAGATGACGGAGTTACCATCTTAGAAATTAAAACTACTGCAGGAGCACCGTATCGGTTTAACGATGCTAGCGTAGGACACAGTTGCAGGTTGACGGACGTCACATCAGCATGCCGAGGATGACTCAGAAACCGAATCAAGGTGGCGGTCAGACAGAAGGAAATTTGTGACAGATCAAGCACGTCAACTTCTGATAAAAATTAAAAAAAAAAAAAAGCATGTCAACTGATCTTCCTTTCATAAGGGCTTTTTCTGAATTCTCAATTCACATTCTTCTTTTTTTTTCCTGCGTCTTACACGTACATGTTAGTCTCGATTTGAACGATGGAAGTATTACACGGTTTGATCGATTGTTCCCCAAGACAACTTCAAGGCTGACAAAACATGATTTAGTTCCTTTCTGGATCCTCTGTCGTCTACTCATCGTATAAGTATTGTTATTGGATTCTACTCTCGAATTTGTAAAGGTCGACTACTATCAAATTGACATTTGTTTATAATTTTCGAACATTGGTAAATTGGACCATAAATGTTTACTCGCCGGGAAGGAATTTCCCGGGTTAAAAGTATGAGTAGACGAATTCTACATTTATGAAAATGAACAGTATGGGATTAGTAAAGGGATGACGTGACTTAACCAACGATTTTTTTCATATTCATTCTTTTATGTTTTCATTTTGGTGGAGAGTTGGCGAATTAATTTTATCATCATTTGTTTTCTTTTTGGTGTTTATAGTTAATAGGCGATATTGAAGACAAGTTTTGTCTGTAACAGAATAAAATCTTGCTATTGCGTTGTTTTTCTCAATTTCAAAACTAAAATTAAAAGTTTGATTCTGTATTCAACCATTCAACAAAAATTCTTGAAGGTATAATATATCTATGAATGTTGTTGCACCTAAACTACAAACATTGGAAGCGACGATTTGTTTTCTTAAATAAACTTGAAAATGATTATTATTTGATTCTCTCAATAATTGATATAATTCAACTACATATGAAAACTTCGACCCAAAAAAAAAAAAAAAAAAAAACTACTTATGAAAACTATATTTGTAATGATCCAATTACAAATCGATATACACTGTGTCATTCAAAGGATCCTCACATGAAAATTTGAGTTTGCATGCACAATAGAAAAGAAACCAACTTTTTGACAATAGTATTATAATCAATCTAATTAACAAGAATGTAGCATACTTTATTTTCAAAATTAATACGCAATGGCCTTATTGACACCTATAATCAATGGAATTTCTACTACAAGATTAATATGTTGACTTTTTTGACATTTTTAATCTTCTCTAATGAGATTTTTAGGAATGTATAGCTTTTGATAGACTGACTCATATATATTTGTGATATTCTATTGGTTTTTAAATACCAAATCCAAAGCCCTAGTTAAAAAAAACTAATGTATTTTAAAGGTACGCTTATTTTGGTGAAAATGAGTGATTTGATAAACATTTTCCAAAATATGATTCCTCATATCGTTTAGAAAAATTAATCAATGGAAAATATTTTCATCATCGATAAAAATTTATGCCTAACTATATTCGTGTGCAATACCAAAAAAAATAAAAACTTCCATTCATTCATCTTTATAAAAGATATAAACGATCATTTTTCAAAAATATTTTATAAATCACTCATTTTTTCACAAAACGAACACACCTTAATAGTAAAGATCAATCAAGTACGTCTAATTCTTTCCAATGTAAAATGATGAAATTAAGTTAGATTTATTTATGTGACATTACCAATTCCATGTTTAATTGCTTTAGCCCTATTTTTTGATTGCTTTAAAGTGATGTATAATTGGGTAAAAAAACTAATATTGACTTTAATAGGAAGTGTCAATCTCTCGCGCTCAGTTCAACGAGGTTTACCAGCACCTTTCAGATGATCTTTTGGCACACATTACGGGAACTAATCGTCCTTGTATTGGCCTATAGATTTCTTTACGAATAAGAACCGAATATGTCTCTGCCTAATCTGAAGTAATTTGTCCAACTTGAAGATAACCACACCACCCATGTAACTATGTCATCTCCATTTTGCTCATTGCTTATAAAATAAGCCACGTAGATTATATAAAAAGCAAACTACCAAGGATTGACGAGGATTGTCATAATGCTTGAGAGTTGTGCGACATGAGAATTAATTAAAGAAACTTGACCATTACCGAAGAAACAGGAATTTAAAAATGCCAAAAAAGTCTAAGTCAGAGAATAAGTCTATTGCTTTATGAATTAATAGAAAATGACCATTGATCATAAAAATATATATATATATATATATATATATATATATATATATATATATATATATGACAACTATAGAAGAAAAACGTTATAAAATGACCAAACATAGTCTGCATCAAGAATGGATCTACTGCTTTATGAAGAGAGATAACTGCATGATAGTCTCTAATCTACTGTAAGAACAATAATCTATTATGGACCATGAAAAATTAAATAACAAATAATCATAAATTATTGCAGGGCCAACTACTTTAAGAATTTGTGACTCATAAGACACTGTTATTCTCACATAGTTTAAATATTGTAATGCCAGTAAAGCCTGTTTATAAATTAATAAAGAAGATCACATTGGTCACAACATAAGTAAAATAATTAAACAAATGATCACTACAGGAGACAAATATTTTGAAATGACCAAATGAAGTCTGTGTCGGAGAATAGATCTACTGCCTTATAAATTAAAGGCAAAATAACCCTTGGTCATCATAGAAGAATAATAGCTGAAAAATTGACCGCTATGGAAGAAAAAAAGTTATGTAATGATGGAAAGAGTCTGCGTTAAATGAATAGGTCTATTGCTTTATGAATTAATGAAAACGAATGACCATTGGTCATCAAAACAGAAAAAAATAGTCAAATAAATTATCACTATCGAAGAAAAATGTTTAAAATGACTGAATGAAGTCTATGTCGAAGAATGGATCTATTACTTTATTAATTAATGACAAAACGACCATTGGACATCAAAAAAGGAAATAAATATAAAAATGACCACTATTGAAGAAAGACGTCTTAAACTGACTAAAAGAAGTGTGGGAAAAATTATCAAAAAATCCTAAACCTATCACACTTGTGTAGATTCAATTCTAAACATTTCAATCATGACAATTAAATCATAAATCTTTTCACATTTCATCAATTAAGTTCACCTGATCAATTTTAGCTGGAAATCACTACCGTGGACGTGCGCCACGTAGGATGGCCATTGTTGACATGGACAAGTTATTATTATTTTTTGAATTCTTTTTCACAAAATATTGTTATTTTTTCTTTTCAGTGAGGGTTGTGAACCACAGGCGAGGGCTGATGACCATCACTAGCTCCTGAGCAAGGGTCTAAAGCCCTCACTAGTCGCAAAGTGAGGGCTGCAAAGAGGGCCATGACCCTCGCTCGCAATGGACAAGGGCTTTGTGGCCCTTTCCAGGTCTTGGCAAGGGCTGTGACCTTTTTAAAAAAATTATAAAAAATTATCCACGACAATGTAGATCATTCCACATATGACAATCGGAATCCAAGTCAGCAATTTCCTACTAATATTGGCTAGATAAACTTAATTGGAAAATTCTGAAAATGTTTAGAATTGAATTCAATATAAATGTAATAGGTTTAATATTTTTTTAGTAATTTTACCAAGAAGTGTGTCTCAAAAAATGGATTTATTGCTTTGTAAATTAATAAAAAAGATATATCATTGGTCATAAAAAAAAAAAAGGAAATTAATTATACAAATGACCCCTACCGAAAAAAATAATCTGAAATGACCAAATGAAGTTTGCGTCAAAAAATGGGTTCATTGTTTTATGTATCAATGAAAATAATGACCATTGGTCATCATAAAAGAAAACAAATTAAAAAATGACCACTACCGAAGAAAAACGTTATAAAATGACTGAAAGAGGAGATCTATTAATTTATGGATAAATGACAAAATGATCATGGTTCATAAAAAAAATAATTAAAAAAAATGACCATTATCGAAGAAAAACATTTTGCTTTGATTGAAGGAAGTCTATGTTGAGAAAGGATCTACTGCTTTATAAAATAATTGGTTATTATAAAGAAAAATAATTAAAAATGATCACTACTGAAAGGGATACGTTATAAAATTACTGAAAATAGTGTGCATTAGAGAATGGATTTATTGCTTTATGAATTAATAAAAAAAAAATTGACCATTAGACATCATAAAAGAAAAATAATTAAATAAATGACCACTACCGAAGAAAAAAAGGTTATAAAATGACCGAAAGAAATCCACGTCGGAGAATAGATCTATTGCTTTATGAATTAATAACAAAATGACCATTGGTCATCGAAAAAGAAAAATAATTAAAAAAATTATCACTAATTGCCACCAGAGCAAAGCATTATAAAATGACCAAAACAAGTGTCAGAAAATCAATATATTGCTTTATGAAGTATAAGAAAAAAACCACTGGTCATCAAAAAGACAAATAGTTAAAGAAAATAACCACTACCAAAGAAAAACATTTTACAATGACCGAACGAAATCTATGTTGGAGAATGAATCTATTACTTTATGAATTAATTGGTCATTAGGTAAAAAAAAAAAAAAAAAAAGAGAGTAAGAAATGACCACTACCGAAGAAATACGTTTTATAATGACTGAAAGAAGTGTGCGTAATGAATCTAGTGCTTTATGAATTAATAAGAAAAATGACCATTGGTCATCATAAAAGAAAAATAATTAAAAAATGACCACTACTGAAGAAAATTTTTTTAAAATGATCGAAAGAAGTGTCGGTGAATGAATCTATTGCTTCATGATATAGAAGAAAACAATAATTGGTCATCAAAAAAGACAAATAATTAAAGAAAATGAGCATTACCGAAGAAATTTTTTTTACAATGACCAAACAAAATCTATGTTAGAGAATGGATAGATTGCATTATAAATTAACTATCCTAAAAAAGAAAATAAAAAAAATGACCACTATCGAACAAAAATATTATAAAGTGATCGAAAGAAGTGTAAGTCAAAGAATGGATCTATTGCTTTATGAATTAATGACAAAATGATCATTGGTCATCAAAAAAGAAAAAAAAAATGATCACTAATCACTATGAAGAAAAACATTTTAAAATGATCGAAAGAAGTGTTAGAGAATGAATCTAGTGCTTTATGATGGATAAGAGAACACCAATTGGTCATCAAAAAGACAAATAAATAAAGAAAATGAGCACTACCAAAGATAAACATTTTACAATGACCGAATGGAGTCTATGTTGGAGAATGGATCGATAGCTTTATGAATTAATTGGTCACCAGAAAGAAAAATAATTAAAAAATGACCACAACCGAAGAAAAATATTACAAAGTGATCGAAAGAAGTGTGCAACAAAGAATGGATCTATTGTTTTATGAATTAATGACAAAATGATCATTGGTTATCAAAAAAGCCAAAAGAAAAAAAAAAGATCGCTAATCACTACGAAGAATAACATTTTAAGATGATCGAAAGAAGTGTTAGAGAATGAATCTAGTGCTTTATGATGGATAAGAGAACAACAATTGGTAATCAAAAAAGAAAAAAAATTTAAAAAAAAAAATGAGCACTACCGAAGAAAAACATTTTACAATGACCGAACAGAGTCTATGTTGGAGAATGGATCGATAGCTTTATGAATTAATTGGTCATCATAAAGAAAAATAATTAAAAAATGACCACAACCGAAAAAATATTATAAAGTGATCGAAAGAAGTGTGCGTCAAAGAATGGATCTATTGCTTTATGAATTAATGACAAAACAATCATTGGTCATCAAAAAGGCCAAAAAAAAAAAAATGATCGCTAATCACTACGAAGAAAAACATTTTAAAATGATCGAAAGAGGTGTTAGAGAATGAATCTAGTGCTTTATGATGGATAAGAGAACAACAATTGGTCATTAAAAAAGACAAATAATTAAAGAAAATGAGCACTACCGAAGAAAAACATTTTATAATGACCGAACGGAATCTATGTTGGAGAATAGATCGATAGCTTTATGAATTAATTGGTCATTAGAAAGAAAAATAATTAAAAAATGACCACAACTGAAGAAAAATATTATAAAGTGATCAAAAGAAGTGTGCTTCAAAGAATGGATCTATTGCCTTATGAATTAATGACAAAACGATCATTGGTCATCAAAAGGCCAAAAAAAAAAAAAAATGATCGCTAATCACTATGAAGAAAACATTTTAAAATGATCGAAAGAAGTGTTAGAGAATGAATCTAGTGCTTCATGATGGATAAGAGAACAACAATTGGTCATCAAAAAAGACAAATAATTAGAGAAAATGAGCACTACCGAAGAAAAACATTTTACAACGACCGAGAGTCTATGTTGGAGAATGGATCAATAGCTTTATGAATTAATTGGTCATCAAAAAGATAAATAATTAAAAAATGACCACAATCGAAGAAAAATATTATAAAGTGATCGAAAGAAGTGTGCGTCAAAGAATGGAACTACTGCTTTATGAATTAATGACAAAACAATCATTGGTCATCAAAAAAGCCAAAAAAAAAAAATGATCACTAATCACTACGAAGAAAAACATTTTAAAATGATCGAAAGAAGTGTTAGAGAATGAATCTAGTGCTTTATGATGGATAAGAGAACAACAATTGGTCATCAAAAAAGACCAATAATTAAAGAAAATGAGCACTACTGAAGAAAAACATTTTTCAATGACCGAACGAAGTCTATGTTGGAGAATGGATCGATAGCTTTATGAATTAATTGGTCATCAGAAAGAAAAATAATTAAAAAATGATCACAACCAAAAAAAAAAAATATTATAAAGTGATCGAAAGAAGTGTGCATCAAAGAATGGATCTAATGCTTTATGAATTAAACACAAAACGATCATTAGTTATCAAAACAGCCAAAAAAAAATGATCACTAATCACTACGAAGAAAAGCATTTTAAAATAATCGAAAGAAGTGTTAGAGAATGAATTTAGTGCTTTATGATGAATAAGAGAACAACAATTGGTCATAAAAAAAAAGACAAATAATTAAAGAAATGAGCACTACCGAAGAAAAACATTTTACAATGACCAAACAGAGTCCATGTTGGAGAATGGATTGATAGCTTTATGAATTAATTGGTCATCAGAAAGAAAAATAATTAAAAAATGACCACAACCGAAGAAAAATTAATAAAGTGACCGAAAGAAGTGTAACGTCAAACAATGGATCTATTGCTTAATGAATTAATGACAAAACAATCATTAGTCATCAAAATAGCCAAAAAAAAAAATGATCACTAATCACTACGAAGAAAAACATTTTTAAATGATCGAAAGAAGTGTTAGAGAACGAATTTATTGCTTTATGATGAATAAGAAAACAACAATTGATCATCAGAAAAGACAAATAATTAAAAAAAAAATAAGATGACCATCGAAGAATATTATTTCACAATAACCGAACGACGTCTATACCATTTCCGAAGAAAAATGTAATAAATGACCGAAAGAAGTGTGCTACTTATTGCACTTTTTTCTTTTGGTCTGTCTTTAAAAGCCATTATTTTGCAACATTATCTTAGGCAAGGCAACTTTGCAAGATTACCCCTAGTACTTGGACGAAACAAGCGGAGAACATGTTGGTCTAGTGGCATCTACCCAGTCCCAGTCCTCTAGGAGGTTTTGCATCATGTTACGTGAGCTGGGCTGGGCTGGGCTGGGCTCGGGGTTGGGGGTAGGATTCATCTCATTGGGCGAATCAAAGGATAGCTTATGCCAGAAACCTTAACACTCATTTCAATGTTTTAGCTAAATTAAGTAAAACTTTTCTGTTTTATTTAATGAATCGTGCTTAAAAGACAATTTGATGGTCAAATATTTTAGTGAATCAAAGTTTTGAAAAAACACGTGTTGCACGGAAATGAAAGTCTTTATTCTGAGTCCATTGTGTGACTCTTCCTTATTTTACTAGAAGATTAAGAAAATTAAGCTAAACCAAAGAGAAATGAAGAAGAAAACACAAGTGAAAAAGAGAAAGTAGAGGAGCATTCTAATTGGAGAGTATATAATCAAAGTAGAGTTTTGATGAACTTCAAATTGTTGAATGAAATTTGAGCATAAAACTAGAGCTCCAAAAACTTCTCAACGATTTAATAATCTGGCACCATTTCTAAGAACCTCCTAAAGTAGCTATCCAAATTATAGACAAGCTTCACTTTTAATTTTGCAAATAAACCACCTGCTTCCAAATCCAATTGCCATAGATGG
The DNA here is from genome assembly GCA_014182545.1 of Eucalyptus globulus. Lineage (NCBI taxonomy): Eukaryota > Viridiplantae > Streptophyta > Magnoliopsida > Myrtales > Myrtaceae > Eucalyptus > Eucalyptus globulus. Next base: position 6,622,012 of record CM024723.1, on the reverse strand, counting down.
CTATCAGCAAACAGATTCATCTAGTAATGCCCAATTGAAAATTCAAGAGTTTCTTTCTCCTATCCTCCAGTAAACCACAAAGAAAAAAAAAGCATATTCTCATTCAAGAACTCTACAAGGTAACTCCACCATTACCATCAAGACAGCCTCCATGAAACTAAGCCAGCTTATAGGAGAAAACAGGCCGGACTTAATGCCTGGTCACTATGATACTGGAGAAAATTTTCAACTACAATAACATATAAATGCAAATAGCAAATCTCATTGAACCAACGTGTACCCTGAAAAGAATCTTCAGTGAAGAAAATGGAATATTAGTTTAAAAATTGCACGTACACCAATTCTTCCAGTTACTTGAAGCCAGCTAGGTCAGTTTACACCTCACCTGAATTAGCGATTTCCTCAAACATCGCATGTTTCCACCTACCTTTTGACAAAGGAGTTCTAATTTGGCTCTTGGCTTTCCACATTAAACCTGTCACTTCTTTGTACACTTAACACCCCCAGTTTCTAGAAACATATGATTATTAACACTTAAAAGTCACCTCAAATTTCTATAACATAAAAAAATGTTACTTTCGACAGGTCAGGAAATTCAATATGGCTTATTGAAGGCCTTAAAACTGATAAGAAAGCCAATCCTATTGCCTTTCCAAATAATAACAGGTTAATAAAAAGAATTCAGACATTAAAAATTCCAAATGAAGTGCAACAATCACCTGTAACCCATTTCAAGACATAGCACTTCCCGCCAGTCGCTACAACATCTTGTGGCACCCTAAAAACAAATGCACTACATCATACATAAAGCTCAATTCACAAAATAAGATGGTAAATGCAGCAGTTAGAACCATCATAATACAAAAATAAGGCGCAAAAGAAAGAGCTTTCAATTTTTGTGAAAAAAAAAATCATGGTAGTAAACTCAGTCCATCACCGCCTACCACATGATTAAAAGTCAGAAATTTGTAAAAGGAATCCCTCAGAAAACAAGCAAACTCAAGAAGCCAAGCTTAGTAAGAGTCCGAATACACACTTCTAATGCTATGGATTTCCATGCGAATAGGTTAAGCCCTCTGGAAACATCAGATATAACCAAAACATACACAGAATTACACCCGGGGAAAAAGAAGTCCAAGTAAAAGATGTATTCTGATACAGCAATTTGATGTTAAAATTGGCAAACGCAAGCATGTACACAAACACGTCCGTGAGGATTGAAATTTAAACCATAAAAAAAGAATAATTACGATGATGAACGCCTGGACAAGATAGAACTACCAAAGCACTTTCTTCCGGCGGGACTTATTTCAAGAGTTTGCAAAACACAGAGCAGTGATCCAAACTCAATCATGAAGAATATTCAATATCTCAAATAACCATATGCATAATCCACATAAGACAGGCTATATTCAGACATTAGATGTTGCAAAAGAGAGCTCTTTCCAACTCCCTATCACCAGATTGCACGACAACCTCCCCCGGCCTGAGCAATTATCAGCAAATTACAGCAGCAACGACTTCAATTAGCAATTTTTCCACTTGCCACCTCACTCACATGTACCCAGGAGCTCAAGATTCATGCCCACTACAGACCTGTTTCACAAAATCGATGAGATTTACGCTAAATTCCCACTACGATGGCGTACGCAGCACAAATCCCCAAATTCCCCTTCCAGGCAGCATAATTCAACCGAAGAAAAAATCACAAATTGGGCCTCAAAACACACAGATTAATCGAAAGAGAGTACCATTCCTTGACCCACTTGACGGCGGGGTCTTGGCCTTGAGGAGGGGGCGCCGGTCGAAGATGTTGTGGGTGTAATGAGACTCCATCTTCAGATTACGCATGCTCCGTCGCTTCGCTGCACCTCCACATCCAAATCAAAGTCCAAATTGATTCGAGAATTAGGGTTTTAGCATCTCCACATCCAAATCAAAATTCAAATTGATTCAGAAATTAGGGTTTCAGAAAACGAATTCGACCCGAATTACGGGGGAGATAGAGGGAGGGAGGCTGTGGGAAAACTAAAGGAGACGATGGTTCGTATTGAGGGTTGGTCGTTCACTGGAAGAGCCGACCATAGACAAAAAAAAAAATTGTGAATAGTAAATAGTTAAATATGCGATGGAGTTACCGGCTTTTTGAATTAGTGGATAAGTGACACTTGAGAAAAATATGACATTTTCGAAAAATATATTTTGAAAATTTATCTTCAAAAAAATAATAATATTTTTCGGTTTTAAGCTAAGATACGAAAATAAATTGAAAAATATTTTTTTTATCGTTTTTGTAAATTTTCCTTATAGATATATATTATTCGAACAGGAAAATGCCAAACATAAGCATGTTTGTTATATAACACGATTAACAATGACGTGGATAACTTTTACAATTTAAATAAAAACAAATATTTAATTATTATTTTTCTTTGTTGTTCTTTTTCTATCTTCCTTCGCCAAGCCGCCAAGGCCAGCGATGATCGAGCCTTGCCTTTTTACTAGGATTTAGCAAGGCTCGAGCCTCGCCAACCCTAACTTGTGGCTGGTTGTTAGCCGTCGCCGCTGGAGGAAGAAAGAAAAGGAAAAAAGAAAAGAAAGAAGTAAAAATAAAATAAAGAATTATGTAATATAAAATTTACATTAAAAACTCGATTTGAAAAAAATTGTAAAAATGTTTACATTAACATTAGTCATGCTACATAAGATGGTCGACATTCATGTTAGCAATTTCTGACCCTAACGTCCTAGGCACCAACATCCCGAGCTCAACCTTGATGGACTTAGGCACAAATGCCAATGTCTTAGGCGCCCAAGCATTGGGGACCTAGCCCTGCTCCTAAGGGCCTAAGAAGGGGCAGTGGGGTTCTCATGCTAAAATGTAGAGTTTCTGATCTGATCCAAACATTGATACATAATCATATGCTGAAATTTAATTTGCGATTTTGAAAGAGGAAATCATTTTCCCCAATTAAAGCTATAGCAGGAAATTTTTTTTTTTTTTCAAACAGAACCTATTATATATAAGGACCAAACCGATTACAAGCAGCAGCCTATCGCATCAGCGTAAATAAGATCTAAAAGAGGGGGAGGGGAAAACAGCCCAGCCACTTCGCTTGAATTAACCCTATGGGCCTCGCAGCCTGCCAAGAGCAACATTTGCCTCACGACGACAGAAGGCAAGGGAAATATTGGGAAAAAACGAAAGCAAGAAGGCAGTTTCAGAGAAGAGGCTGTGTTTTGCCCATGGCGGCGGGCGCTGATCCTTTAGCATCTCGATGAGGGTCTGGCAATCTGATGCGGCATGAGAGAGGCCTTGATCAAGCAAATGCCGAAGAGCAAGCGAGCAAGCGTGGATCTTCGCCTGCAGAGCCAAGAACGCAGCAAAGCTATCAGAGAAGCCACCGGTAAGTTGTCCTTGCGAAACACGACACACACAAGCCATAGTCCATTCCCCGTTTCCCGCTGATAAGATCCATCGATATTGACCTTTAAAACCCCCGGATCTGGGGGTCTCCATATAGATCCGTGATGCTGAACCAAAGCAGCTTTGCGGTGGAAGAACGAGCAACAAAAGAGAATCCACACAAGATTGAAGCATTGCTTCTTCAGCCACACGATGCGGATCAGGATGTTTTCGTCCAAAAATAAATGCATTTCGAGCCTTCCCGGTGCCAAAGGATCGTGGCGATCACCGGCACCAGGTAAGGGTTTCGATTACGGCATGCTCTATGATCCAAGTTGTGATATTCCTTATATGCTGAGTTTGAATGGGGAGGTTGATCTGAGGATTACTCCAAACACGCAAAACCCAGGGACATAACAAGAATAAGTGTTCCAAGGTTTCCGGGGTGTCTTGATCACAAATAGGGCATTTTGGATTGTCAATGATATGTCTATGATGCAGATTAGCTTTTGTTGCTAAACTATTTTGACATAGTAACCACAAGAAGTGTCGTACCTTAGAGTAGTGTGCATTTTCCACAATTTGTGCCATAGTAAAGATGAATGTTGATGTGAGGTTGAGGGCGCGCTATTGAGTTTAAGCTCTGCTGAATGATTGATATTGTGATATGCTAATTTAACTGTGTAGTCGCCATTAGAAGTAGCAGTCCAAATAAGTTTATCCATGGCAAATCTGGGTCGTATCGGAATAGATGCAATCTGGTGAACCACGTGGGAGTCAAAAAATCTGTGGAGTAGAGAGTACTTCCATGTGTTGGTAGAGTGATCAATAAGATCAGCCACTAAAGTGGGCTCTTCTCGTTGAGGAGGTCCTGTTAATCTGCCTATAGGTAGCCACCTATCTTCCCTGATTATGATGGAACTTCCATCTCCTACTGACCAGCAAACATAGGGAAGAATCGCATCACGTCCACTCAAAAGGCTCTGCCAGCCCCATGACGGGCGAGAGCCTTTTTCTGCCTCATCAAACCGTGAGGTTGGAAAATATAATCCTTTAAAAACTTTACCCCACAAGGAGGATGGCTGAAGAAGTAGTCGCCACGCTTGCTTACCCAAAGCATGGCTAAATTAAAAACCGAGGAGATCCCGAAACTCTAAACCACCAGCTGCCTTTCTCTATTTTAGTACCTCCCAATTTCGCCAATGTATGCCTGTTCGTTGTCTATCATTCTGCCACCAAAATTTCGCAATTCTTTGTTCAATAGAGGTACATAGAGAAATGGGTAGTCGAAATATGGACATGGCATACTGTGGTATGGATTGTACTACAGCCTTCAACATAATCTCTTTCCCGCCTTTGAGAAAAGGTTTTCCTTCCAACCTTCCAACTGCATTCACTCGAGCTAGTATCCAAGAGAACATATCCCTTTTCGACCTACCCCAATCAGATGGTATACCAAGATATTTCCCACATCTTTGCAGTATAGGAACTCTAATAGCATTAGCCATATTTTCCTGTAGAGAAGTAGGGCAAGATTTACTAAAAAATATACCAGATTTGTTGCGGTTCACCTCTTGGCCCGTGGCAAAGCAATACTGATTCAGCAGATTTGATAAATTTTGACATTCCCGAACTGATCCTTCTACAAAGAAAATTGCATCGTTTGCGAAAAGAAGGTGTGAAAGAGTTGGGCACCATCTGTTGAGTTTAATACCTTTGAGTGTCTACATATCGAGTGCATTATGAATAAGAGATGATAATAGATTGGATAGAAGGATAAAAAGGTATGGGGAGAGAGGATCTCCTTGGCGAAGGCCTCTGGTAGGATGAAATGGCCTAAGCTGATCGCCATTCATGTTGATACAGAAAGATGTAGTGGTGATACACTGCATGACCAGAGTACTCCATAATGGATGAAAGCCTAACTTAAGTAGATAAGCATGTAAAAAGTCCCATTCAACTCTATCGTAGGCCTTCCGCATATCCAACTTGACAACATCATGAAATTTGCGCTTCCTCCTTTTAGATCTAAGTTGATGTAAAACCTCTTGTACTAGCAAGATATTATCTTGTATCTGGCGCCCACTCACAAAAGCAGATTGTTCCTCAGAAATTAGCGTTGGTAGCAGAGGTTTCAATCTATTTGCAAGCACTTTAGAGATAACCTTATAGGCATAATTACATAAACTAATAGGGCGGAATTGATCAAGACTCTCAGGGTGAGGGAGTTTTGGGATCAAAGCAATAACTGTTTTATTTAAGGCTAAAGGGAATCGGCCTGAGAGAAAGAAATGCTGAACCTCTTTGAAGAAATCATCCTTGATAATATCCCAATGAGTCCTATAGAAAAGACCCGCCACCCATCGGGACCGGAGCTTTGGTTGCTCCCAGCTGAAACGTAGCTAGTCTCAACTCTTCCAAGGTCAACAATGACGTTAGAGCGTTATTCATGGCCGGCGTCACCACTATAGGACACTGATCTAAAATAGGTTCAAAGTTGCGAGGTCCGACTGTGGTATATAATGATGAGAAGAAAGAAGTTGTCATCTCCTGAAGCCGACTAGGATCCCTGACCCAATCCCCTGTTTCGTCCCTGAACATCGTTATCTTATTCCTTTGTCGCCTCTGGATTGTAGTTGCGTGAAAAAAACGTGTATTACGATCCCCCCATTTTAGCCAATGTATTCGAGATCTCATGGCCCAAAACTGTTCTTCGCGCAGCCATGCATTATGTAATTCAGTTTTCAAAGCCATAACTTTGGATGTGTCATAAGGAGGTATAGACTGGTTAGTGATTTGTAGAAGCTGCTGCTGAATTTCAGTGATGCGAGTATGGTTATTCCCGAATTTGAGACAACTCCACCGAAGCAAAGCATGAGCAACAAGGCGTAATTTGGTAGAGAGGCTCGAATTTACCAGCGAACCCGAATGCCAGGAAGATTCAATGATCTGGCGATAGTCTCTGTCCTCATTCCAGAAGGCTTCATATTTAAAAAACATTTGACTTCGCTTTTTAGAAGCGATAGTAGATAATAGAAAGGGACTGTGATCGGAGGCAACGGCAGGGAGAGCATAAGCTTCTGCCGAAGGAAACTTTAATCGCGTTCAAAGTGCATAAAACCCCGTCCGGTCGTTCTCTAACAAGTTCATCCCCATCTCGATTGTTCCGCAAGTGAAGGCACGCCTTTCGATTCAATGTCCATAAGAGCACGATCGGTTAGGACAAGATTTAAATGAAGACATACGGGATAAATCTGCTTGTCTTTTGCCCACCTTCTCCCATGGGTAAAGGATGTTGTTGAAGTCACCTAGACAAACCCAAGGAGCATGATTCTCACAGCTGATCATGCGCAGCTCCTGCCAGAAAAGCCTCCGAAGGGGATATACCGCTGGAGCATGTAGACAAGTAACACGGCAGGTGCTGTCATCCTCAGAATCATGACAGAAGAAGTCAAAAAAAGAAGGGGTCGATTGAAACGAAGTCAAACAGAGGCTGTCATTCCAAAAAAGGGCCAAACCCCCAGCTGAACCCACCGAACTGACCACCCGAAGATTACCAAAATGGAGGCTGCGGTGTAAACGTTGGAGAAAGACCTCACTCTGCTTAGTCTCCATCAAAAAAAGAAGGTTAGGCTTTTCTTTAGCCACCAGGGCTTTAAGCGCTTGAACTGTCAGGGGATTGCCCAACCCCTGACAATTCCAACTCAGAATTTTCATCGATGAGGTGGTGGCTGTTGAGGGCCAGCCACCGTCGCCCATAAGTCATCTTGAGATGCTTCTAAAATGGGAGTATCAAGAAGCTCAGATTCATCAAAACTAGGAGGAACAGCACCCTTTAAATCATAAGGGTTATAGCGCCTTATCTTTTTTGCAGGTCCTATCTTTGGAGCAGGACGAGAAACCTTAGACTTCTTAACCTGAACAGACGGAGATTCCTGAGCTTGAAAGCCCGGTAAGTGTGCTGTGTCAGGTATGAGATCGATCGATAGAACAGCCGGGTACAACACCGAGAGCGGTAGAAATCCCCTTCAATTTAGCTGTTGCTGGAATGAGAGCTGTATGATGATGGGTCCCTACCAAGACCTCAGGATTTTCCTGATGTGCAGGAGCTGTTACTTGCTTGTCTGAAGGAAGTACTGAGGTATTCTTTGGTGCAGCAGCAGTAACGAGTGGTGGGGGCAAGAGCATGAGTTGGGAAGGAGGCGTCTCAGGTCTACTATCTACTGACTCATCCGTGGAGTGTGGAGGGTTATAGAATGATTGCCAGTAAGGACTAGCTTGTTTAGTTTCTGCTTTCAGCCATTGACCATAAACCATAGAATCCCGTCCTTCGAATTTTGACTCATCATAAGGGATCTCTCTACACGACATAGCATAATGACCCAGCCTTCCACAGGAGTAACAAAAATGAGAAAGTCGCTCGTATCGAAAGTCAAGCCAAAAGAGTTTGCCCTCAATGCGAATTAGTTTACCTGTCCTTAAGGGATCCTGTATTGTCAGAACAACCTTTGCCCTAGCAGTCCTAGAGATCATGCCCTCTTTAGTATCAACTCTCACTTCAATTACCTGCCCAAGATCTTGCACAGCCTTAATAATAGTCTGTTTAGTAGTCCATTCCAAAGGCAATCCCAATATTTGTACCCAAAAAGCACATCTGGAGAAATCATAACAATGCAAGGGAGTTGTAGACTGCCATGACTTTACAATTACTAGATGACCCGAAAAGAGCCAAGGACCACCATCAAGAACACGCTGTTTATCTGCAAGAGAGTGGAATTTAGCTACGTATAGTCCCTCTTCACGTTGTGTGATATCAACTCGGCCGCTTCTCACGCCTTCTTAATGGTACTGAATGCCGGAAATTTACGATAGGATCTAACAAAATTTTGCACACCAAGATCAAGTTACATTCCACCAATTTTGCAGGTGATGGTTGTTCGTTCCAGCAATCTATATTCTTCTCTCGTGGTAAGTCTCCCCAATCTTGAACAGAGCAGCAAGACGATCGAGTCACTATATTCTTTACAGATCCATGACACAAAGAGAACAGCATGTAAAGAAAGAGGGGCCAACTAAGAGGAGTCGCACAAGAAGGGACAATCAGGTAAAGTCGCAGAGGTGTGAAGACCCCACATGAAAATTTAATCGCTGATCGAAGTCTTAGAAGATGACAAGGAAAACAGGGGAAGGTAACTGAACCGTGAAACAAACCAAGTGAGACAGAGGGAGAAGGCACGAAGGGAAGACTTCTTCGTCAAGTATAGACCACCATCACCTTTGGATACAATCGCAACTGTCACGAACACCGCTATTCGGAAGATAAATAGAAGAAGACCGCCCAAGTGGGACTGAGGAAGAAGGCACGAAGGGAAGACTTCTTCGTCAAGAACGGACCGCCATCACCTCTGGATGGAATCTCAGCTGTCACGAACACCGCGATTCGGAAGAGAAGCAGAAAAAGACCGCCCTGGATGAAGATTAAAGGAAGAAAAAAGTGAGCGAAGAAGATTCGAAGTGAACTGAGGGGTTAGGGTTTTAATTTCCACGAGTGGCCATGGGTAAAGGAACTCTGCAAGTTGAGAGAAAAGGACTCTGCATATCGAGAGGATTTTTTGAGTAGCAGGAAAATATTTTTCGTTGCCTATCATTTGAGTCATTTTCCTAAGCAAACCAAACGTAAAATAATGAGGAAACAAACAAAGCCAATACCAACTAGAGGTGAGCATATCAAACCACTTAGACTAGGAACTGCTCAAACCGGATTGGACTAGCTGATTTGGTCCGGTTCTTGAGGCCATCAATCTAATTCTTAGTTCCATAAAAATAGGAACTGGTCCTTCCATTGCGATTGGTTCATAAGTGAAATGAGAGCGATTTGAGAGCCGATCACTCCTAATACCAACATTTGTTGATAGATTGCTTCGGTGTCACTTTGTTAAAAAATACGATTACTTAAATACTAATTCCAATTTGGGATTCCAAAAATCGAAAGTGATAATATTTTAACTTTTTTTCAGACCGATATGGCTTGCTGAAAATACTACATAGCAAAATTCAATGAGAAAAACCCTAAAATAACATCACTACGCATGAAAAGCCCCAAATTTAACAAAATTTGTTCCCAAATCGCTCAATTTTCCCGTCTTCTCCAAACCCTAATTCAGACCAACAATCTTATGGCAAATTTAAGAGCTGAATCTCACAATGAAGAAGGAATAAGCACAAGCGACTCAAGTTCATATCAACAAAGCCAAGAAGAAAGTGAGTATCACTGTTAATTCTTTCACCTTTTTCCATGTTGCGAGATTCCTTCATTCTTTCGCCAACCCCTAATGTTTTTCCCTGTGACAATTGAGCGAGTGAGGAAGAGAGGACGGCGCCAAGTGATTGAGTCACTAAGTGAGAGAGAGAGAGAGAGAGAGAGAGAGCGAGCGAGAGTGCAAACAAAGAGTAAGAACAGCGACGAGAGAAATTCCGAGTGAACACAAAGAGGGATTTATTTATTGAAGAAGATATTCAATTTGAGGGGTGCGACATTGTTTAGGTATAGAAAGGCCATTCATCGTCCATGTCGGATTTTTTCCCCATAAAAAGCCACCTATAAATTAACATTTTTTTTTTGTTGGAATTTGTCACCGGAGACACTTAAGTGATCATTTTTTTTTTTTCCTTTTCAATTTGGCACTTAAAGTGATCCACTAAAAAATTTTGGAATTAAAATAAATATCGTACGAAAATTATGGTACTTCTAATGTCATTTTCTTTTTTTTCTAACTATTTCATTCTTTTTTATTGTTGATGATACTTTGATTTACATTACTTAGTAATCGATTCAAACGAAATACTGAGGGATAGGAATAATATGGAAATATTTTTAAATATGTGTTCAACCCCAAACTCGGCAACTCGCTTTATAGGATAGACAAATAACTAGGTATAAGATATCTAAACTTTCCAATTTCGCTAAAGCACACTTTGGTACACTAATTTTTCCACTCACATGAATTGGTAACAAAGGTGACCCAAGGCTATTTTGAGCATGACATCCCTGATTTAACCAAAAAAAAAAGTAGTATATTGAAATCAAGTCGTTAACCACTTGATTGATGTAGCATTGAGAACAAAAATTCCAAAAAAAAAAAAAAGTTATTTCCTAGCCATAATAGCTATTAGCTCGTAGAAAATCATGGTGAGTTTAATGAAATGATGAAACTAATTCGTTGGTGAAATTGAGATCCAAAGTAAAGAAAGATGGTGCTCGTGGATGATGTCACTCCGTCTTCTCTCCACCTAAACAGTATCTCGCCCTCTTAAATTGATTTACCTGTCCTTTTTCGGAGGGTCCACTCCTCGAGTGCTACGTTTCGCAAAACTTTCCCCGGGGGGGTTGGGAAATGACTCGTTTCGTTTCTAATTGGCTCAACATGACCGTTTGGTTAGTGATTTTTTGTATAATTTTCTAGTAAATAGCTTTATATATATATATATATATATATATATATATATATATATATATATATATATATATTTTCATTTCTCATTAGGTCAACATGATCGTTTGGTTAGTGATTATTGATTGAATTTCCTAAAAATAGCTTTGAAATATATATAGAAAAAAACAAAGGAAAAACAAAGGCCTACTTTTGATCATTTACGTAGTAGAAGCAAAGGGCCGTTGCAAGCTATAGCAAGGGCTCCGATGTTACGGCACCCAAATGCGGCGAGACACCAAGGTTGCACCACCACAAGAGTCACCTGGATCACCTCACTTGTCGCGTGACCCCAAGCTAGGCACGGAGGGCTTCAGGTCCAAGATTGACAAGAAGGCTGCCATGGGCTTCAAATTTTGAGTTCCTACCTCGACTTTGACTCCTAGGGTTTTCAATTTGGGGTTGGTTTATATTTTTAATTTGATTCAGGACCAGATCTACAAACTTGGAGAAGATTTAATGGTGGCTAGGCAAGGGCAAGATCGGAATCTAAAAAAAAATTATGGGGGCAATTTTGAAAGAAAAAAAGATAATTCATCTTGAAATCTGCATTCTAAAATGCTGAAAGTCCAAGACAAGTCCCCACCTCCTCTTGGGCTTTCAACTTTGCCAATACCAATTTTTCTTCAAATGGTTACAAAAAAATTAACCAAACACCTTAAAGGTCCAAAACTCATTGGAAAAGCGGTTCTGAAACGCACCGGCACTACAACCATCATGTACACCTTCAATCTTGAGAAGAATAGATTAAAATACTCACGCACAGATAGAAAAATTTAAGCTATCCCTAATTAGTAATTACTATCTTCAAGGAATGGAGGAGGGTGAGAGAGAGCTGTGGATGAAGAAAGTGTTGAATAGGCATTTGAGTGCATGAGTCGAAAATAAAGTAAGAACAATCGAGAAAACAATGAAATTCCCTGACATGTATCAATCGTAAGCTTTTGCACCTAAAATATCTCTTGAAGGTTAGATAGAAGGACTTGAGTCAGATGGTATGCGCAAAATGATTGATCACTAAACGACTCTCCTCCCTCTTATCTTTGTAACGCAGAGGTAGAGATGAGCATGGTCTGTCAATTTTGAATAATTGGAAACGAGAATCGTCTGCGATTCCATAGATCTATCCAAAAATTGGACTGCCGTTCCAATCTAATTCTCATGTGGGTCCATGGAACCAGTTCAGCCAAGTTTCACGCACTCAGTACAACATTTTCCAGCTAATCAAAGTAAAGAAAAACATTAAAAAAAAAAAAAAAAAGCTTTCATATTCTTAATTGCAATATCAGTAAAAAGATTGAATTCATATTAAAAGTTGAGAGTTGAGGCCGTGAATGAGAGGTGGAGAAACAACTTAAACGAGATGAGAGTAACATGAAACAAGCTCTGAGTTAATTACTTCATATTAGGATTTTAGGATTTTCATTTTTTTTTAAATTTTTTTTGTTTGGTCGAAAATTTTCCTTAAAAATTATATATATATATATATATATATATTAGCGGTCCGATTTGGGTAGGTGACTCCACACCTAGAATTAGGAACCAAATCAGTACTCACTGGGGTTCCAATAAATTGGAATTGAGAACCAAACTGGCTCCCTTGGGAACCACTGGTTCTGAGCAGTTTTCGATTTTTTTGCACACCTCTATGCAAGCACACATGACACTTCAAATCTTGCTCAAAATCAGCTACAAGAGCAAGAGGGTGTTGCTAGTGTAAAGGATGCTCCGGTTTCGCTCAGGGTCGGGTGATTCCATGCACCTCTTGTGGCAAATAAAAAGGGGCTAGTAGAAGCCAATAAACTAATATTCGGCGGGTTGTAAAATTTACTAAACAATGGTCGACTGTTAAACTAATATTTGAGTTGGTAAGTTGCAAGATCAATTAAACTACACAACTAAAGTTCTAAAAGCCAAAAGATGGTCACTTGCTAGCCAAGTACAAATCGGCAAATCAAAATGTAAGTTGGCAACTTTTGTCAAACAGTTTAGTAAGTAGGTCAATATTGATGATAGGAGGGTAAATTCGATGCTCACTAGTAGAAAATTATTAGTGACTACACATTGGTAACTTCCTCAAGCGTGTACCGTAGCTTGCTGTAATCGATATTGGTCGGTTCCAATACTCACCAGTAAATTTCGAATGTCAATTGGTAATTTTACAAACCAAACTGCAAATTGGCAAATATGGTTGCAAGAAACTTTGTGTATCTTCAAACAAATAATACTAGTAAATTTTGGGGCTCAATAATGAAAATGAAATGAAAGTTTGATAAGTTACTGATTAATTAGAAATTGGGCAAATCCAAATCCTAGTCGGTAACTTACTAAGAATTTTTTTTTTTTTTTGGGTCAAAACTTACGGGCTAAACAATCGGCCTGTGCCCTCAATTTTACTGGGGAGAGGTTATGCGGCTACTGGGCCGGAGCATTAACACTGTTACGCAGACACCTAGTAGTCTTCGAGTGCATTTTTTGTCATCCAATGGACCCTCCCACTAGTGTCAACAAAAAGTTACATTTCTAACTGACCCAACTGCACTTCCTTCTGTGCTGTCTTACTAGATGGGTTTGCTCGATCGGTGAGAGTTTCGTCAGCAAATCAGGAGAAGGTAGCTGCCGTGCTTGAAACCCCCAAGTACTTACCGAACTCTAGTCGAGATGATGAGCGAGGGAACAGATCAAGTGAGTTGGGAAGCCTATGCACTTATCACTGAAACCCAGGCCCATGAAAAGTCATTCAGTAATATGAAGTTGGCCCATTGTCAAAGAGAGAGTAATTGTATTACGGATTGGGCTGTCAAAGCCCACCGCAATAGACGTTTACCGGTTAACTTGTCTTTCGGAAATGCTTTGTTCTGAACCTCTAATTTTGTCGTCGCGGACTTTCATATGACAAGTGCTTTCCGACCCAAGAAAAAGAAAAAACTACACTTCCTTCTGTCTCCCACACACTTTCGGCACCCATCAACACCTCTCCACCGCAACGACCCCCTCCACAGAGCCGACACCGACGCCGCCCCCACTCCAGACCCGCACCACCATCACACGTAGCCACTGCCATCGTCTCAGCTTGATTTCACGCCCATCTCTCTCTCTCTCTCTCTCTCTCTCTCTCATCTCTTCATCCTTCATCAATCAATGTTGTCATTCTATACAAGGAGAGCTTAACAATGGTGTCGCACCTCGCCATTGAAGAGCTCAACGCCGCCTTGAGCTGTGAACCGCGCGAACAAGGGCATCCCTCTGCTTATCTGATTCTGCACCGTCGACAAAATCCATTGAGGGCACACGACAATAGGACTTTTGCAAGGAGAGAAAGCCAGAGAGAAAGAGGGGCTCCGTTTGTCTTAGGGACTGAGATGTACGATTTTAGTCTTGGGGTTTTCTTTCTTGAGCTACAGTTTCATGCGGATTATGCGAAACATCAGGAATGATTGCGACACATCCCGGCAGCAGCATTAACACCGCATAACCTCCTCCGTCTTACTACCACTAGTTATAAATTACTTTACTAGTCACGGACAATCTACATCAGAAATTTGCATTGAACACACTTGAATTACTACTCCAAAGGTTGGTTGCATCACTTCTGTACTTCATATGTATGATGGAGTTGTTACTATGCTAGCTTCCCTAAGTTCGAGATCAATTGCTGAACAACTTCTCTCCAGCTACAAATACAAGAGGAACCGCCTTCTACACCAACACATACTGAGGATCCTTACAGTAAATACTACCTGAAATCAGGACCAAATTAGAAAAGCTGTACAATCCAATGCAACTTAACAAAGATACGTTGCAATGTACAATTCAAAGGACGAACAACATGTCCTTCACTGGGGAATTTCACGTATCAGCAAGAATTTACAGTTGAGTGCTTTACATAAACGTATTTGTTAATTTAATAGCATTGAGGATGAAGGCAACAGCGCTGTTGTAGACCACCCAGTTCATTAACAAATATGCCTTTCATGGAAATGTTATGCTCCAGGATCTTGTAACAAATATGTACAAACTCTTTAGCATCGGATGATCATCCATACCTCGACCTACGGTACAAAAGCACACGTATTAATTTTCTTAATCATGGTCACGCTTGGTCGATTGAATCAAAATAAAGCTATAACAACACCATAAGAACCATCATGACCAGATAATTTCCTAATGAATCACCAGTACAAGAGCGGAATGGATTTATGTGTAATTAGCAAGTACCTTGCGGACTACAATTATGTCAGCAGCGATCAAACCTTTCTAGTGCATCTTCTTCTCTTGTACTTGCTCCCGAGATTCCAAATTAAAAAGACCCAAGACCCACATCCTACAGAATTAGAGTGAAACATGGATAGTAGCATCACCAAGATTTAGACTGGTGCACAGGACGTAGGTTGATATATCAAGGTATTGGCAAAAATCACCAACTCCTGTCAAGGACTAGAAAGTATTCATATCGACTCGTTATCCTTTTTCTACACAACGTTTCACCAAAAAGGAAAAAAAAAAGCTGGATCTAAATTGAAAATCCATTTAAAAGGAATTGAAGCCTGGGGCCAATGAATCCACTCAAAGTATGGGTCCTCCAAAGTTTCTGACAAGCAAAAACCATGATCAATAGGAATCAGTTCCACTTGACCAAACCTTCCCATGCTGTCGAGTTTCCTTACTAAAAGGTTCCCCCCATGCCTGTCCGTGTTAAAAATTCTAATGTCTAATATTCCAATTCGATGCACAGCAGAAACAGGAAAGCTTGAGGTGCCGTGATCGCTGGCATCAAAATCAGCATCAAAATCATGAGGTATGAACTGCTGAAAAGATGCTATCTTGCTAACCACTTTCTTTTCATTTGGCCTGTCAGGATTCACTCCATCATTAATATTGAAGATATAGTGAGTGATCTTCACCAGTGCAGTTGGAGGAACATTAGCAAAATGTTCAGAGTCTAGAAGATAAGCTGCAACCTCTCTGATCCCTGTTTCTCCAACTCGCACGGATCTTTTCACGCCAGGTTGTCCTAGAGCTTTGCCGACAATGCCTTTAGGATTATTGCGGGCAGATGTTTCTTCATCAGTCGGCTTTTAAATAGCAACACAATCACCTCTAATATTTCAGAAGTAGTAAGCACCTTCAAGACCACCGTGAACAAGAATTGGATCAACCCCCATGTCAATCGCCTTGACAACGTCCTTTACCAATTGCTTGATTCTATCAAATCGATTTGACCGGCCAAGTATTTCTATCGGACCACTCTCATCTCTTTGCTGGATATCCCTCCCGGTTGGTGAAAGACAAGGTGTCGATGAGCTCCTACGAAGAAAATTCCGTGTAAGGAGAAGTGGGGAATCGTTTAGGACAGCACTGAGATCATTTTTTAGTATCTTGTCCCCAAAAGTCAAGGAGCACTGTTCTATAGGGAAATTAAAAGCAATCTGCAACCACCTTTTCACAGTATGGGCATTATCGCCACGATCCAGCTCCACACCCAACACACGGCCCGTTTCAGTCTATACAAAAACCCGTCTCCCCCTAGTAGGTTGCTTCCCCTCATTTCTGTTTGTCCCGCCATCCTCCCTGCTAAGAGAGCTCTTGAAAAAAGCCACAGCCATCTGAGTCTGGACGGGGCTGTCTAGCTTGCAAGACATGAAATGGAGAGGGAGAACTAGAGCTTTCGCAACCAGCAACAGGGGCAGCAGCTGAAGAGCAACTCCCTCCCAAGATTGCACCAAACTGCAACGAGAGCGACGAGTGGATGCACTGAACACGATGTGAGTATCATCAATTGGTGTTGTGTTCTTTTTTTTATCAGAACAGAGAACACGTAGACAGCAAAAAGAACAGAAAAAGGAGTTTACAGCAGAAGCAGAGAACAAGTTTACAGCAGAAAACAGAGCATCGTATTCAGAAAAAAACTAAAAAAAAAAGGTTCAAAATACATACTAAAACGTAACCACAAACCCACGTCGCCGACTAACGGCTTGCTTGATCCACAAAATCAGCAATAGATCAGAATATCTAAGATACGTGCAGCTAACTGCTCCTAGGAGATAAGATTGACTAACTAACTCCTAAAAAACAGGACACTAACAAATTGACTAAACAAAACAAAAAGAGAAAAAACAGCACGTGCAGTCTTGATACATCAACACTCTCCTCCTGGATCAAGTACTGCACACTCCTAGCTTTGCCCTGAGAAGTTCAAATCGACCAACATGAAATGACTTTGTGAATATATCTGCAATCTGGTTTTCTGAATTGCAGTACACCAGTTTCACCTCTTCAGCCTTTTGCACTTCTCTCAAGAAGTAAAACTTGACCTTAAAATGCTTTGTTCTTCCATGAAATACCGGATTTTGTGAAATGGCCAAAGTAGCTTGATTATCCACAAACACTTCTATATCTTCTTCTTGCTGCATATGCAGATCA
Source organism: Eucalyptus globulus (assembly GCA_014182545.1). Taxonomy (NCBI): domain Eukaryota; kingdom Viridiplantae; phylum Streptophyta; class Magnoliopsida; order Myrtales; family Myrtaceae; genus Eucalyptus; species Eucalyptus globulus. Next base: position 6,604,693 of record CM024723.1, on the reverse strand, counting down.
TCCATTAGCTTCTTCAACCATAATGCCTGATTCACAGCTGCAGTAGTTGCAATGAACTCAGCTTCTGCCGGTTGATTGAGCCACTATTTCCTGCTTCTTTGAACACCAAGAAAACATGCCGACCCAAATGTAAAGCAATAACCTGAAGTGCTCCTCATATCATCCATTGATCCCGCCCAGTCACTATCGAATACCCCCGCAACTTAAACTCCTGAACTCTACAAAATTTAATCCCATATGAAAGAGTACCTCTCAAGTACCTCAATACCCTCTTTGCAGCTACCATATGCAACTCACTTGCACAATTGAGAAATCTAGATAAAACACTTACAGAAACATGATGTCTGGCCTAGTTGCGGTGAGATACATAAGACAGCCAATCAAACTTCTATAAACTCTTTCATCTGCAGTGCTGATCCATCCTCCTTTTGAAGCTTTTCCTTATGACCCATTGGAGTACTCACACTCTTGCACTCCTCCATGTTGAATCTCCTTAGGATCTCCTTCAAATACTTCTTTTGACAGATAAAAACTTCATTCTGAGTCTGCCTGACTTCCATTCCTAGAAAATATGACATTTCACCAAGATCAGTCATTTCAAACATCTTCATCATTTCTTGCTTAAATGCAGTAATCTGAGCACTATTACTCCCTGTCACCATCATATCATCCACATAAAGAGACACCACCACTAAGTCAGATACTAACTTCTTGACATATAGAGTGGATTCACTAAGGCTTTTCTTGAAACCTAGACCCAACAAGTGCTCATCCATCTTATTGTACCATGCTCCTCGGGAGCTTGCCTCAAGCCATAGAGAGCCTTTCTCAGCAAATAAACTTTCTCCTCCCCGGCCTGGTGTGACAAAGCCTTCGGCTGCTCAACATAAATCTCCTCCTACAACACTCCATTCAAAAATGCAGATTTCACATCTAACTGATATACCTTCCATCCTTGTTGAGCTGCCAAAGCAAGAATCATTCTAATTGTATCAAGTCTTGCCACAGAGCAAAGGTTTCGAGAAATCAACTCCCCAAACCTCGTGCATATCCCTTCACCACCAACCTGGCCTTATGCTTATTCACGAGCCATCGGATTAAATTTGGTCTTGAAAACCCATTTTACTCCAATCACCTTCCTATCTTCAGCCTCTCCACTAGCTCCCATGTCTGGTTCTTTTCTATCATAGCCAACTCTTCCTTCATTGCATTCATCCACCTCTGATCACTTTTAGCTTCCTCATAACCTGCGGGTTCCAAAACAGCCACACTACACCTTTGATATATATCAGTCAAAGATCTGGTACCTCTAACTGGAACATCATCCACCAGTTCGTTAGGTTCTAATGAGACCTCTTTGTGCTTGCCTTGTGGCTCATTTGTCCAATCCCATTTCTCATCTTCTAGGAACTGAACATCCCTGCTAGTGATCATCTTTCCTGTCTGAGGTTGATAGATCCTGTAAGCTTTTGATACTAAACTGTAGCCAACAAAAATCACAGGTTAAGCTTTCTCTCCCAACTTGTCTCTCTTGACTTGTGGAATATGAGAAAAACACAAACAGCCAAACACCTTCAAATTTTTTAGAATTGGCTTGACATCAAACCAGGCTTCAAAGGGTGTCTTCATCTCTAATACCCTCGTAGGTAATCTATTCAGTAGAAAAACTGCTGTGCTTGCTGCTTCTGCCCAAAACTCTTTTGGTAGACTCTTCTCATATAACAAACACCTAGTCATCTCCATAATAGTTTTATTCTTCCTCTCACTAACTCCATTTTGCTGTGGAGAGTAAGGAGCAGTAAACTGATGCTCAATTCCAGCCTCTTCACAAAAATATTTAAACCTCTGTGAAGTGTATTATGTTCCATTATCAGATCTAATGACCTGAATCTTGCAGCCACTTTGGTTCTCAACCCATTTCTTAAACTTCCGAAATACCTCAAAGAACTTCGACTTGTGCTTCATAAAGTAAATCCAGCACATTCTAGTATAATCATCAATGAAAATAATGAAATACCTGCTGCCATTTAGTGAAGGAATCACTTGTGGACCACATAGATCCGTATGAATCAGCTGCAACTTCTCTGTCGCTCTCCAAGTGGATTTCTTGAAGGGAAGTCTTGTCTGCTTGCCTAGCAAACAAGCTTTGCACCTTGTGATCTCCTCCTCTAGGTTTGGTAACCCGGTTGCCATTTCATTCCTCTGCATGAACAGCACGCCTTTATGATGAAAGTGCCCCAACCTCTTGTGCCATAATTCTAAATCATTAGCCTGACACTTGAATGCCATCTGCTCCTTCTCAAGAGGATTCAAAGAAAAATTTTCTGTTGCATTTTTATCTTGAACAACTCCCTGACCATTGGAGTCAAAGATCAAACACTTCTCCTCTTCAAATATCACCTTAAATCCCTTTTCTACCAACTGCCCCACACTCAACAAATTCTGATCAATTTTAGGCACATACATCACATCAGAAATCAGCTTCGTTCCAGCACAACTCTCCATTGCTACAGTCCCTTTACCTTTCACTTCTAAGTACTCCCCATTCCCAATCCTCACTCTTGACTTCAACAACTTGTCAAGGTTTATAAACAGCGTTTCATCACTTGTCATATGGTTTGTGCAACCACTATCAACAAGCCAACTATCACATGGAGTACTAGAGGAGAAACAAGAGGCAACAAACAGTTGATCTACCTCTTGCTGAACCGCAGCATGTGCCTCACCCTGCTGCTGATTTCTCTTCTCTTTGCAGAACTTTTCAATGTGTCCAAGCTTATGACACTTTCTGCACCTAACATCTGGCCTCTTCCAACATCTAAAGTGTGGATGATTCTTTTTTCCACAGTGCTGACATGAGGAATATCTTCCCAATTGTTCTTGGAGTTGCTCGCACTATTCTCTCCTCCGCAGCAGCTTCCGAACCACTACTGCCATTTCCTTTCTTCCCTTTCCACTTGTTAACTTTTCCTCCTACATTCTGCTGTTCTTTGGCCAGCAAAGCTCCTTCTGTGCTACCTTCCACCCTCATTAACCTCCTTTGCTCTTGTGCTTGCAAAGCACTTAGCAATTCTGCCAACTTGATCTGAGACAAATCCTTGGTATTCTCCAAAGAGGCAATAGTTGCCTCAAACCTTTCGGGCAAGGAGACAAGAATCTTCTGCACTAGCCTATTATCAGAGAGGTCAGTGCCTAGAACTCTTGCCTGATTTGCAATGTTTATCAACTTACCAGAATACTCCTTAATTGTCTCGCATTCCTTCATCTGCGATCTCTCGAATTCGTGATCAAGTTTAACCCCTTCATGCTTCGATCCTCTCATCTCCTTGATACTCAGCTTTGAGGAAGTCCCAAATAGCTTTGGCTGATTCACAAGCCATAATTCTGCTGAAAATGGCAGGCGAGACAGCAGCATATAAACAGGACTTTGCCTTTGCTTTCCTTGTCGTCCTCTCCTTGTGAAACTTGATTTGATTGATGGTTGGATTGTCGGGAAGGGGAGCGACTTCATAATCTTGTTCCACAGCTTCCCAAAAATCACAACCCTCTAGATAGGCTCGCATTCTCACTGCCCAGGCTTGATAATTTTCTCCATCAAACGTTGGCGGAGCCATTGCTGAAAAACCACTCGATCCTGCCTCCATCTTGCTTTTAACTTCTATGGATGCAGACACCTCTCAATCAATCAACCTCACAAGTCACTCACAGCCCCTTAAGATCAAGAGAGCTCTGATACCAGTGTTGTGTTCTTTTTTTTTAGTTTTTTTCTGAATAAAAAAAAAAAAAAAGAACACAACAATTGGCAAATCCAAAATCAGATTCCATCAACAACCGATGAAACCACAATCTAGGCAAAGGATATGCCAGCGGGGTGATGACAGAGGCCACCTGATGCTAATTGCTACATGCAGTGCACCATCTCGCGGAAGCCCAAATAGAAAAGGAAGAAAATCTGCATCACATGAGAGGAATGATCGTCATTCAGATGGAATGTGAACCATTTTGACCTGCTTTTATATGAATCGCAGCAGAGAGTTCTACTCATCGAACAACTAAAATGCATGAACAGTGGACGGATTTTAGAAAACAGAGTGTACGAACGTCTAGCTAGTAACATTCACACATCAGTTACATACCAGTATTAGTTCACACTTCAAGAGGAGTAACTGCAACATTTCCATCACCAGTTCGTCAATGCAGCAAGCACCAAATTTCACCGCAATAAAACACGGGATAGCAAAAACATACTAACTAGAAAAACAAGCAGTCCAAAGACACAGCGGCAGAAGCACAGATTCAGATGCTAACCATCTCACAGTCACGCTAATAACAACATGGGATCAACTCGAGAACAATCTCGTCGCCCTGACATTCCACCAGAACGGTTTTCTATGGATGTATAAAATGCCTCACCTAAATTATGACGTCAATTTTCAAAGAACAGTATATTATAACTGTCACGTGTGATGACATGGGAAGAGTAATTACTAACTCAGTCATGTATAATGATACCGACTGTTTTTGTGACTTGAATTTGATCTGTTGTGATAAAGCTCGTGATTTTACTTGAAGTGCTTCCAACAAAAACTGAAACTGATTTAAGTTCTCTCCTCAAAGCCATTTCTCACACCGCGCCCCAGCTTCCGTTGCCGATGACTTTGACATCACCTTATCCACAGCAATGCCCCCACACCAGCTGTTCACTATTATATTTTCTCGGGGGTTTCAAGTCTAGGGATCGCTTCACCAAATCTCCTCATCATCGACTTGCTATTATATTCTTTTCGTCAAGAGGGAACTGATGCACTCTCACTGTCGTTTGGAAGTTAGAGATGTTCTCTTCATTAGATAGAAGAAGATAGTCCATGGTAGTGATTACATGTGGGATACATGTTTTAAAGAGAAAAAAAAAATTAAAAAAGAACAGTCTGCTTTCGCTAAAAAACAAAAATAGACAACCTGCTTAATTATTGTGGAAGCTGGAATGGAATGATCATCAATCCACCTATAAGCATACAGAGACCCGTCCATCCACCGTCAATGTGCCTCCACCAAAATCGGAAATGTTGCATTGAAATCCGGCTTGGCTCGGCCCCTTCGCTGATTTGAAGTCCTAAGCAAGCCATAATCGCTTGATGTGGCAGACGGCAACCGAGGGTTGGCCAACTGGCACTTGGGGCTGATTCTAATGGGCTCGTACTCAGCTAATCCGATGAGGTGAGGGAAGTTGAGCTTGGCCTTGGAGCCCTGCATTTCATAGGCCATTGCTGCATCCTCACGCGTCTCGTAGGTCCCGAGCCAAATCTGGGCTCCACTCTTCTTGGGGTCTCTTATCTCTGCTGCATATTACAGCCTCATCCTTACCTCTCTATAACGCATTTCTTCCGCCTTCTTCATAGCCCCTTCTCCTCTTATATATCATCGATGACGCGATGATCAACTGGCACCTTGCTTTGAAATCAAGCTTTTGATTGAAAGGGATCCACCCCATGTCGAGTGCATCATGCAGCGCGCCATACACATTCATGCGCTCAGAGTCGCCTACCCTTAGCAGGAGGTCTTCGCTCCAGCTCTCCATAAGCAAAAGACCGGTGTAGCTCGAGCACGAACAGTACATGTGGTCGTCAAGAAGATGATAGCGAATGGACTCGAGAACATTAAAATGAGAAAAGGGTTCTTCGGAATTAATTTACACATTCAACCGTTCCTGCGTTAAATCTATTTGACATTGCTTCTTCAGTTATATGTTCTGATCTCGGCCCTAAGCTCGATGTTGCTGAAAAAGAGAATGTGGCCCTCAAAGCCAAAGTCCTTTCTATGTCGGAGGAGGTAGAACTTGATATTGCTAGTATGAGTACCTAGAGGGGGTTGAATAGGTGCCTAAACAATTTATCGATATACGGAAGCGATTCTTAACATATGATAGAAAGTAAATTCTCTTTTAATTAACAAAATGAAATACGATCGAGGTAGAGAGAGTAAGGAAGAGAAAATTGAACACAAGATTTATAGTGGTTCGGCTTATTCCAAGCCTACGTCCACTCTTCCGCACTGACAGCCCACCGGCTGGATTTCACTATGATCAAAAGAGAAGTTACAGCACAGCTTTGCCTTGATTCCACAAAGGTAGATGTTTTATCACACATCCTCAAGGTCTCTCACAAATATAGACTCTCTTATGTATACAAGTATTCGCTCAAAGGATTTATCTAAACAAATAGGAGTTTCAGACTTTGGAATTATTCTATCGCGCACACCTCGAACAACTAAGAATGACTTCCTTATATACTCCTTTATACCATCATACCCGTTGGCACTTACCAAAGGAATTCCTCCAATCTACCCGTTGGATGGAATCAATTAGGAAGATTGTTCGAGCTATTAAAGGAACGTGTTGATAGCCCATCAATCTTGTTCGCCCATACAATCAGGATCTCGGTTTCCATAAGTAGAACCTTCCAATAATATTTAGACAATCAACGAATCTTCAGTCATTGAATCAAACTTGATCAATCAAAGGATTCTTATACGTCTTCTCCAGCCACGAGATCTTCTCCAGATGATAAGGTTAAATCCTGAACAAAACATCCAGTTCTGGATAACCTTTCTTCAACGGATTAGAGACTGTCAATGAGGATAGACTTTGAGTCTTGAGTCTCGGCTGTCCGGGAAGTCTTCGACTTTAACCGACGAGTCCGCAGACTTTCAGACTAGATCGATGGATACATTTTGTCAACTTCAAAACACTTTCACTGAGATTTCTCCAACAATCTCCCCATTTTTGATGGTGACAAACCTTCCTGCAGATTTGGATAACTTTGACCCGCAAAACATTTCTCAAACACATATGCATATCTTATAGAAATAAATGGCTAATAGAATAACACTAGAATCTGCAACCACAGAAAATAGGTTAGTCCAATATATGATTAAGCCATTCATAAGATATCAATATTGATTAATAGAAGCAGCCAAGTCAAGTCCAAGTCTAGGCAAAGTTCTTATCCGCACACAAAACAAAGTCAAACAAAGTTCAAACCATAAACCTCAAATTAGTCCAACAAAAAGTTTAATGAATGAAAAGTTTTTGAATCAAATCTTGCATCTCTCCCCCTTTTTGTCATCATTAAAAAGGATGAGATGAAGTTAAGATTGCTTGGGAACGCAAACAAGCTAGAAATCTTCCATAGACTAAACGATGCCTTCCAGCCTCTTAAAGTCTTCCTTTAGCTGTACAACCTCCTCACTCTTGGCATTGGCCTGATTCTGAATAGAGAGGGCTTGCATCTTATCATTCAATGAACAAAGAAGAAGCTTGACTTTCATTCTTCAAGCTTTGAACTTCGCATCCCAAGGCATAAATCTGACCTTTCATCTCCAAGAGAATATCCATGATTCTCGCGAAAATCTGCTCCATTATCGGGCCCGAGTACTTGCTTCGGCTCGATCGATGGAGTAAAAGCGCACGATGGTGGATCGGCATAATCTCGCGGTTTGGCGATGAAGCTTCATGACCTTCCTCTGGAAATTGAGATGCATAAACATCTTCCGGGTCTGCGCAGCGAGCGACTCGACTCCTTCACTTGCATCGGGATATGAAGACGTCACTCCTTTCTCCCGATCTCCCCCGTTTCCATGCCTACAGTGGAGAAGAGATTTCCTCGGGTTCTCCTTCTTCTCTTCTTTCTTCTTCAGGTCTTTCTTCCTCTGCTTCTTGCACTGTTTCTCTTTCTTCTTCTTCCTTCTCCTCTGCTTCTTTCGTTTTTTGTTCCGATTCTTTCTATGGACCAGGACGACTTAAATTCTTCAAAGCCATTGCAGAGATGGTGATGTCTTCGTCATCATCTTCATCCTCAACGAGGAGAGCTCTTCTTCTCTTTGATGGAGCAGCCATGGGCTCATTCCCTTTTCTCTTAGCAGCAGAAGATAGTTGATGAGACTTGGCAGGAGTCTTCTCCTTAAATTTCTCCAATTCCTTGCTCAGTTCCTTCAGACGCATTTTGGTCACCATTTTCAGTCCTACCACCATATGATCGCATGATCGAACACAAAAGATTTGCGGAGGCTGAATATTAAGATGTCTGAATAACTTCGTAACAAGGCTTGGGTAAGGGAGTTGACCTCTGTCCTTCATCACTGCTCTATACATGTGAAACATAACAGTATGAGGGAGAGAAAACTTCTTTCCACGAGGATGGCATACATCAACTTTGCCTCGAGCTTGAAACATCGCTTGGAAGTTGATTTCGGCCGAAGGCAATTAATCACAATCTTGTGAAGCAAGATGTTGAATGCATTCATCCTTGAGTAGGTGATCTTCTCATCCGTTCTCCTGTCCTTCACCGGGTTCAAGTGTGGCCCGAGCAATGGAAACTTTGATTGGTTGATATCTCGCCTCTCTCAACTTTTAACACATCTCGCGGATATTCATATCCACAACATAGTCTTGTTCTTTAACCCTGAAGGAAAATCTATTCGCATCTAAAAGCTAAGATTTGAATAGAAATATGCAGTCAATTCAGCATAAGCCTCGGTTGAGTCGAACGTAACTTTTCAAGTTGAAGATAATCAACTTTTCCCTCAAGTTCACTTTCACAAAGATCCGAAAATCAAAGTCCACACTCCTAGGGTTTATTACCCCACGCTTCAACAATTTAGAGTATAGATCCTTTTGTTCCTTTGATCTGAATAAATCTCCCATTTTTCCTTGAATTTCAGTCGCAATACCCATTTTCGGTTGAAATAGACTGAACAGATTGTCATCGTCATTCCCATCTACGGATTCGGCCCCGATCCACGAGGATCACTTGGGATATTCGCAAGGGTTTCCTCACCACCCCTTTACGAGCGATTCCCAAACTTTCCATTTTTCGCGAAAGATATATTCGTTCCTATATCCTTTTTCTTTAACAAAATCATCAACATAGTTCAAAGGAGTACGAATTCCTTTTAAAGCACGATATAGCTTGTAAATAAAAGCAGGCTTTTGAACTCTTATGGGGTCTGCTTCCTCAATGATTTCTTCCTGATGAACAACGCCTTGAGGACTAGATGGTGGAGAATGACGCTGCTGAGAATGTTGTGGGCTCGGTTGCTGATCTGGAGTTACTTCATCTTCGCAAGATCGAAGTGCGTAGGCCCCTCACTCATTCTCTCGTGATCCCCTACTTGCGATTCTTGAGGACTTTCGTGAAGATGACATCTTTCTCGGTGTTTGGAAGATTCCTTGCTTGACTTTCCCGAAAAGATGACAACTTTTTGAAGATTGAGCGAAGAAGACAAACGGGAATGGAGGATCGATGCTTTCTAGGGTTTTTGAGAGAAAAGTGAATAGAAAAGTGAAGAGGAATCGACGGTGCTCAATCGGTTAAAAAGAAGAGTAAACGAATCGTCACAAAGGAAATAAAAATATGCCTTTTCAAAATAACTGTCTTTATCCGTAAAAATAGCTATTTCAAAAATAACTTCCCTTCTAAAAATGAATCGATGCAATATTTATGATAATTAAATATAGCAACAATTTAAACACGGTCGATGATCGTACCTTTTCAAGATAAGATTGGAGAGAGAAAGACTTACAGCCCAAGGTCGAGCCAAGACTCAGATAAAGTCTTGTAAGCTCCGAGTCCGAAAGTCTTTAGACTTTGATATCCTCATACCTCAAAATGTTGAGTCTGGTCCGTATAGACTCAAATTGATTTTTCTCCAAAGGCTTTGTGATTGAAACATCTCCATTTTGAACATAATCTCTAATAAAGTGATGTCGAATTTCTATATGCTTTGCTCTTGAGTGGAGAATTGGATTTTTGGTGAGGTTGATAGCGCTGGTGTTGTCACAATTAATCTCCGTGCATGAGTCTTCAATTTCAAAATCTCTTAGCTGTTGTTTTATCCATAGAATTTGCGAACAGCAGCTTCCAAGAGCTACATACTCTGCTTCTGTTGTTAAAAGAGACACGGTGCTTTGTTTCCTTGAAAACCAAGACATTGTTCTGCTTCCAAGCAATTGGCAAGTTCCTGAAGTGCTCTTTCTATCAACTCGCAACCGGCCAGATCTGCGTCCGAATATCCCGAGAAGTTTAAAGTCTCCTTCTTAGGATACCAAAGACCGATGCTTGATGATGAAGCGACGTATTTAATGATGCGTTTCGCAAAGACCGAGATGAGATTCTCTAGGATCCGATTGAAACCCAGCACGATGCAAACACTCAACAAAATATCAGGTCTAGAAGTAGTAAGATAAAGAAGTGATCCAATAATGCTCCCATGTACAGCTTTTGATCAACTTTCTTCCCTTCTTCATCTTTGTCTATCTTTAAAGAACTTGACATTGGTATGTCGGTCTTTTTGCACTTTTCCAGTCTAAACCTTTTGACAAGATCATTAACATATTTTTCTTGATAAATAAAAGTTCCTTCCTTCAATTGTTTTACTTGAAGACCAAGAAAGAATGTTAATTCTCCCATCATACTCATTTCAAACTCATCCCGCATAGACTTTGAAAATTTCTTGCACTGTACTTTCATTAGTGGATCCAAAAATAATATCATCCACATATATTTGAGCAAGTAAGAAACTTTTGTTTTCCTTCTTGATAAATAAAGTCGTATCTACTTTACCTTTGACAAAACCATTTTGTATTAGGAACTTACTTAACCTGTCGTACCAAGCCCGAGGTGCTTGCTTTAAACCATACAAAGCCTTTTTTTCAGTCAAGACCGAGTCCGGCTTCTTTGGGTCTTCAAACCCTGGTGGTTGTTCCACATAAACTTCCTCATGGATAAATCCATTTAGGAAGGCGCTTTTGACGTCCATTTGGAATAACCTAAAATTCTTATAACAAGCAAACGCAAGTAATAGTCGAATAGCTTCTAACCTTGCCACTGGAGCGTAAGTCTCATCATAGTCTATTCCTTCTTCTTGCGTATATCCCTTGGCCATGAGTCTTGCTTTATTTCATACGACTTTCCCTTTCTCGTTCATGTTGTTCCTGAACACCCATTTGGCTCCAATAACAGTTTTACCTTTTAGTTTGAATGTCAATTCCCAAACATCATTTATGCTGAACTGTCTGAGCTCTTCTTGCATAGCTTCAATCCAGCTTTCATCAGATAAAGCTTCTTCTATGCTCTTTAGTTCAATTTTAGAAACGAGTGCCACAAAGACTAGACTCTTCTCGCCTTTTGGATCTGGTGCGAATTCCTTCATTCATTTCGCCGATTATAAGATCTTTGGGATGACTGGACTTATGCTTCCAGTTACTTGTTGATTTGTCTGGTTGATGATCTCTTTCTTTATTTGGATCTTCACTTACAACCTGATGCTGCTTTCCCAGAATACATGAAGTGCATGAATCAGTCTTTTGGTATGGCAATTTGGGTAGACCTCGAACAAGCTACTTTGATGAGATTTTGGCTAATTGCTTCATGTTGACATGACCAAGCTTTTTGTGCCATAAGCTTGCTTCGTCTTGAATTGAGATAAGACATTGCGATTCATTTGGTTTCACATCCGAAGATAGATATTTCCATGTCTTCGACCTTAAAAGATCTGAGTAGAGTCTTTACCGATTCCGTAACATGTTCCTTCTTGAAAGAAGATCTTGAAACCGGTATCACACAATTGACTAATGCTGAGAATATTGTAATTGAGTCCTTCCACTAAGGAAACATTACTTATTGTGAGAGTTCCAATTTTCACGGTTCCAAATCCCACAATACTTCCTTTGATGTTTCCTCCAAATGAAACTTTTCCACCATTTACTTGAGCAAGCTTTATAAAGCAATTTGAGTCTCCCCGTCATGTGTCTTGAGTATCCGCCAAGATACCACTTTACCCGTTTCTTGACTCCGAGACCTGCATTTAAAATAAAGTCTCAAGCTTTCTTTGGTACCCAAATTTTCTTGGGTCCTTTGGTGTTAGTAAGATAAACAGTATTAGCCCATACTTTCTTAATAGGTTTCCATACCATAGGACACTCTTTTTCAAAGTGATCCTGGACTGTTGCACTTAGAACATCTCGAGAGCATTTCTACCTACGGGTTTTACAAAAACTTTCTTGAAGTGATTTTTGTAAACCTCACTCAAAGCCTTTTCTTAATTCTTTCTTTTTACTTTAGGAAAATCAATCAAGGGAATTGTTTCTTTCGTCATACCTAGACCGACTTATTGAAGTAAGGTCTTTGTGCTGAAAGAATTTTCTCAAGTTTTTCAGACCCTATAGAAAATTTCTTTGATATATTTGATAAGTCTGTTTTTAAAAAGCATTTTCTTTTAAAAGATTTTCTTCATTTTCTTTAAGATTGGAAACAGACAAGTCTAGACTTTTAACTCTTTCTGCTAAAACATTTTCTTTTTGTTTTAGAGCTGAGTTTTCTTTTTTCAGTTTGGAAATTCTTTTGAGAGAAGTCTTAAGACACATAGTTCATTAATATATTTAGAAACTTTGACAGGAATTTTAAAATTACTTGCCTCAAATTCACTGTCTAAGTCGAGTCCGATTGTGCCATCGTACATAGATTGGCATATTCATTATCACTTTCTTCACACTCGCATCACTCCAGGTTTCAGCTTTGAGAGCTTTTCGAAATTTTTCAGATTTTCCTCTCTTCTTCTTCGAAGAGGACAAGTTGGTCCGATGTGTCCCTTTTTCTTGCATTCAAAGCGGAGACTACATCTTTATTTGGTTCCTCATCATCAACAGACTTGGTCTGCTGTCTTTGAAAGCTTTGTTTCTTTGAGTTGAACCTTTTTCCTTTTCTATTTAGTTTTCTGAATCTTCTTATCATGAGAGCAAGCTCCTCATCGTCCATATCATCTTCAGAATCTGTATCATCAGAATCATCATTTGATTTTAATGCAATGGATTTCTTACCTTTTAGATCTTCATCTTCATTGATCATTTCCACTTCATAGGACTGAAGCGTTCCAATCAGCTCATCAACAGATAGTGGCATAATTCTCTGCGTCTCTCTTATCGAAGTATTTATGTGATTCCAATCCTTGGAGAGTCCACGCAGTAGCTTGTTTACCTTCATGGGATCAGAAGTTGGTTGACCTTGATTTTCAAGACCATTCACAATATCTCGTAAAAACGACTAAACATGTCAAATATTGATTCTCCTGGTTTCATTCTGAAGGCTTCGTATTGACCGAGAAGAATGTTGATTCTTGTTTCCTTCACTCGATCTGTTCCTTCATAGGTGATATGCAATCTGTCCCAAACTTCTTTTGCTGTACCACAAGAAGATATTCTATTATATTCAGTTGGTGATAAAGCACAATATAAAGAGTAAATTGCTTTTGCATCGAGTGTTTGTCTCTTGATTATTTCTTCCTGAGACATTCCCCCGGTTTCTTCATTTTCTTTTCCTCTTTCGTAGACTCGATGCAAGGTAGGAGTAATTCATTTTTCTACAACGTCCCCATTCCAGAGGATCCTTTGATCGTAGGAAAGCTTTCATCTTGTTCTTCCGGATGTTGTAATCATTTCCATCAAAGTAGGGTGGTCTGGTATTGCTTTGCCCTTCCATCAGCCCTGGTGCTAGCATACTAGCCATAGATCTTTTACTATGAAGTAAAACACTTCAAATAAAGTAAGTACACAGGCTCTGATACCAATTGATATTGCTAGTATGAGTACCTAGAGGGGGTTGAATAGGTGCCTAAACAATTTATCGATATACGGAAGCGATTCTTAACATATGATAGAAAGTAAATTCTCTCTTTAATTAACAAAATGAAATACGATCGAGGTAGAGAGAGTAAGGAAGAGAAAATTGAACACGGGATTTATAGTGGTTCGGCTTATTCCAAGCCTACGTCCACTCTTCCGCACCGATGCCCCACCGGCTGGATTTCACTATGATCAAAAGAGAAGTTACAGCATAGCTTTGCCTTGATTCCACAAAGTGTAGATGTTCTATCACACCTCCTCAAGATCTCTCACAAATATAGACTCTCTTTTTGTATACAAGTATTTGCTCAAAGGATTTATCTAAACAAATAGGAGCTTCGGACTTTGGAATTCTTCTATCGCGCACACCTCGAACAACTAAGAACGACTTCCTTATATACTCCTTTATGCCATCATACCCGTTGGCACTTACCAAAGGAATTCCTCCAATCTACCCGTTGGACGGAATCAATTAGGAAGATTGTTCGAGCTATTAAAGGAATGTGTTGATAGCCCATCAATCCTATTCGCCCATACAATCAGGATCTCGGTTTCCATAAGTAGAACCTTCCAATAATATTTAGACAATCAACGAATCTTTAGTCATTGAATCAAACTTGATCAATCAAAGGATTCTGATACGTCTTCTCCAGCCACGAGATCTTCTCGCATGATAAGGTTAAATCTGAACAAAACATCCAGGTTACGGATAACCTTTCTTCAACGGATTAGAGACTGTCAATGAGGATAGACTTTGAGTCTTGAGTCTGGCTGTCCGGAAGTCTTCGGACTTTAACCGACGAGTCCGCAGACTTTCGAGACTAGACGATGGATACGTTTTGTCAACTTCAAAACACTTTCACCGAGATTTCTCCAACGGAACTCAGGATTATTGAGCGTGATTTGAGCACCCAAGCAGCAGAAACAGCCAGCAAACAGCATTTAGAGAGCATAAATGAGGTAGCTAGGCTGGAAGCCAAATGCCGCAGACTTAGAGCCATGTCTCGGAAAGCAAGTGCGACAATCGATCTTAAGTCTTTCTCTGCATCATCGGTTTGTGTAGAGTCCTTCGCCGATAGCCAATCGATGTGGGGATAGGCTGCTAGCAGTGTGGGTGGAGAATGACGTGCATAAAGCGAGTTGCTTGGAGCCAAGTGATTGTGAGCCGTGCCACTCTGAGTCATGGGCATCTGCTCTAATAGCTGAACTGGACCATTTTAAGAAAGAGAAGTCCTTCGGAAAGAATCTCATGGTCTCTTCACGAGAACTTGATTTAATGGATGATTTTCTGGAGATGGTAAGGCTTGCAGCGTTACCAGACGCAGAAAGTGGAAGATGCAGCCATGGAATGGGGCCTCTGGATCAAAACAGATCTGATGAAGTCACTCTCAAATCTGAGCTTGAAGCCATGATCAATAGAACGGCAGAGCTGGAGGAAGAATTAGAATTAGAGAAGAAGGAAGAAGAAAAGGAGAAGCTAGAGATGGCTCTAAGTCAATGTCAAAAGCAACTTGAAACTTCATGGAGTCAGCTCAATGAGGTTGAGATGAGATTGACAGAACTCAACAACATGTCTGCAGCACAAAAATCGAAGCAAGCTGCAGAGGAGGAAGCAAGGATTACCCATGAGAGGATGGAAGTAACAGAGTCAAGACTGGTGGATGTTGAAGAGGAGATGAAAAACTTGCTCCGTAATGTCAAATTACTACAAGAAGAGGTTGAAAGAGAGCGTGCTTTGTCTGCTGAAAATGAGGCAAAATGTCGGGAGCTGGAGGGATGAAAATCTAAATATGAAAAGGGATGCCGAACTGCAGCATGAGATCGAGCTTCAGCGTGTGGCTGTCTCTGATGAACAGCTAAAAGTAAAGCAGGTTAGTTCTCTATGGCTTGTGGATGTTAGTCTATATCTAATGGAAAGCATGATAACATGAGTAAATTGTTGAGATGGTATTGCTCCTTTAACATAATTTATCAAGTTTGCCGACAAACCCACTACTACATTTTGAGTGGCAATGTTACAGTTGCATGTAGAGTGAGTTCCATCTGCATGAGAAAAGAGAGATGCCTCTCTTGGTACATTCACATCCTGTGTCTGGACATCTGATTTGGGTGCTTTTTTATGAGATATGATTTCAATCTCCCAGGTGAATAGTTATTTATTTATAGCCATCTCAAGGAAGATGAAATGATTATTTTCCAGTAACGCAGCATGGTTTTGATCTTCATATTGACATATAGCTATGTTAGAAACAGGAGGGCCGCATCAGCATCTTGTACTTAATTAGTACAAACCGTATGATTGGGGCACAATCTAAACAAATCTCAAAGTTTACTGTAGCATTGAAGACATTCAAAGGTTAATATAGAATTTCAAAGCACTTGACCTTTGATGTAATGTAATTTTCGAGCTTAAAAAGCACTTACAGTACTGCGATGGGGTGCTTCTAAACTAACTTAACCAGAAAATGCTCATGCTTGGCGAACTTTTTTTTTCTATGTTGTGGTGCTTGGAGCAACACTGCGCTTGCTGACACCATCGACTATCTGATAGGATCAGCTTACCAATGTTTTATTCATGCTAAATGGGCGATCATGACTTAGTCTGAATTTAGTTTCCTTCTTAAGTTCTCATTTAGTTTTGTTATGTAAAACAGTAGCAAGAGCTAGCGGTCACTGCTAGCCGGTTTGCAGAGTGCCGGAAGACTATTTATTACTCCTTTTGGAGTTTCCAAGAAACTTCAATTAGTGGCTAGACTGGAACAAGTGTTTTAAATGTTTGTTTTCTAGTTGCTTAGAATATATTTGCGACAGTTGTAAATTAATCTATTTTTAATTCCTAATTATCCAATGCAAAATTTGAGAAAAAAGGTCTGGGTCGCGTTCCTTTATTTTTTATTTTATTGAACAAGGACTATAATGAACAGAACGCGTGCATGCGTGTGTAATCGAGGAAAACATAAGGTGGAAGAAATGTTACTAGAAATGCATAGGTTCATTCTATAAATCCATCCAATAATTTTGTTATACAATAACGGGGACAAGATTATTAAAAAAAAAAACCTTTACAATATGATTCTTTAGATATTGCGCCTTACCCCTCTTTGAAAGGAGAGCTCATAGAAGTTCTCTATAATGATTTGGGATTTTGGACCTTCAACTAATCACCCATTCAAGTCTATTCTTTGCCCCTACAAGCTATGAGTCGGTTTGCACAACAATGATATTTTTGAAGTGATGGGGAATCAACACTTGTAGGATTCGGGAAACTGCGATCGTCCTTGCTAAGCATCTTGTCACCTACAAAGGAAAAGAGTGGTATTAATCAAGCTATGTTCAGGCATGAGATACACCATTTTCTTCAAAAGTCAGGTGATCCTTTTGTCTCGGTTCCTTTATATCTCCTCGTTTGCCGATGGCTTGCCCCCACTTTGTTACCTGTCAGTGGCGTGCATGAAGTTTTTAGAGCGAACACTTCTTAACACTCTTGGAGATGACATCGTGCCCGATCGATATAAGATTAGCCCCCACATTGACTCTGTCTACCTCTGTAAGTTTCTTTCTCAAGGGCACGTGTGGAGCTGATTGGTCTCTGCCGTGCTATTGGGTTTATGTAATCTACATTAAGTACAACATCATACGTTAGCATATGAATGAATAGTGCGGAGTTAGAACAAATGGGACCTGGTGGCAATCCTCCCTTATTAAATCGTATCTTGAAGGTGTGAATATTTCAAGGCAATCTTCCGACTCGGTTTGCACAGAAAATGGCTTCTCTGAACATCTATAAAATTCAGGGCTTTATTCCTCCACTAGATCATCGAAATTTGTCTTGCCACCTCATGTGCATTATGAAGTCACGAGTTTTTTTTTTTTTTTTTTTTTTTGAAATGTATTGAAATTTTTGACTTTGACAAATTTTTTAGGGATTGTGCAGAAGCCCAGCCTTCAAAGAGATTTGATCATAGGCCAAATTTGATGTGCTTTCGCATGCCCTCAAAACATGAAAATTTCTCAAACTTGCAATTTATTGAAAGGAACGAGTTATATTATTGAGAACGAGAAATCGAAATCTAAGAAAGTAGGAAAGACTCCTATGTAGAGGAATACGCAGATAATTAAACATGCCCCTACTCTGGGCAATTCGAACTCATTCTATCATCCAAATCTTCATCAATGACAACGGTAGTATCATTGGTTGCTCGGACATTTTTATCACCGTCAGCTTTGCCGGTCGAATTAACATTGGTGGGCTTTACCCGGTTCATTGGGTTTGACCTTGGAGGAGGACGTAGAGTCGCAAATACCTTCTCCAGCTTATCCACGCGATCTGACAAACATTGCACTACATTGTTCAACTCGTTCATTCGACGTCCGAGGGGTGTCGTCCCGTCGCTCTTTCCTTCGAGCGCCAATTTCTTGGTCATTTCTTCGACGCAATCTGACAAGTATTGCTTGATCATGATTGGGAGACGATGTAATATATAAGAATGACAAAGAAGATAGAACACTTACAGGGATAGCGAGGGTAGAAAGATACAAAAACATGCACATGTACATGTGAGGTTTAACCCCTAAAAGTGGAAAATTCAATAATCAAAATAGTAACAAAATTACTCAGAAGATTAAAGAACCTAATAATGCATGAGCAAGCAGGAATGGATGTGTATTTGACACTCAACTGAGACAAGGATTCTACAAATTTAGACTTAGAAAACAAACATGCGATGACAAATGCATTTATTAATGAAAATGTTGATGAATTTGACTAATGCATGACCTAAGCTATTTTGAGATAACTAAGATGTAATGTCGATTCATTCTTTGTTGTGTTTTCTTTTTAATGAGATGAACTCCCTAAATGCAATATGGACATGACTCAGATAATGCTATGATTATATGCACTAATCTAACATGCATCGATGAAGTAACATAAAGTCCTAAATGTCATGCTTGCTATGCTATAATGAATTGACTATATGCAGTGATACGGGATCAATTCCTAAAGCTAGCAATATGATATGCCGAGAATGCTATGACATAAGATAGAATTAATCATGGACTAATCCTAGGATGCAAGTTATATGAAATGCTTTTTCTTTGTATTATATTTATGTTAACGAAAACAGCAAATTATATCCTAGGACCCTACATGTGACATACTGACTTTTGCTCAACGAATATCAACTTAGTGATGCAATGCTGACTTTTTTCATATTTCTCTTTTTACGATGTGCAATATGAATAATGCATGAAATGCAATGACTAATTATTCCAATATTCAACACATAATTATAAAAAATGTGATTTTAATGTGATTTCCTAGATGACGTGAATTACGTGATATAAAACACAAGTAACATTTCTTTTTTTATCTTTTGTTTTCGATTAGTAAAAACCATGAACTACCCTAAATCTACGGATACTCTTAACACTAAAATGCATTGCTCTAGATTAGAAATTATGAACTTGCGCAAAACTCTAAATATGTACGAGACAATGACAAGCAATGTCGATGTATTGAAATACACGTTATGGTTAGAATTAATCACATCATTGATTGGAGTTCGATCTTAGTACCTAAAGGTCCAAAAGGAAAGGATCGGATCAAATCGTGATAGCATAAGCTTCTATTAACTAATAACATGCATTTAAAAACCATATATTAAAATGAATTTAGACAAACCCAGCTTACCTTGAGCAAAGATTAACCTAAGACAATCGAAGCGAGGAAAGGTGCGACGCCTTCTGGTGGGTATTGGCAAGAGAGTGTAGCCGGTGAAGCTACGGCAGCGAGGATTGACGACCGTTGTTCAATGCCGGAGTTTGCAAAAGGGGCTTGCCGAGGGAACTAGCGACTCTTGAACGTAATGGCAAGGACGGATGTTAGCTAGAAACGCCACAGAAATTACCAATATCGCTAAATGGCCACCGGTGCCAAGCTACTTTGCCAGGAAACCTGAAAGCTTGCAAGGAGGTCTAGAAGACCTACTGGGATAAGTGGCCGTGGCTGGATTCGCTGGACTTCTCGGCCTAGCTGCTGTGCGTGATAGTCAGGCTTGTCAGCGAGCCGACATTGTGTCGGTCGCTGCGCCTGGAAGTCGCGGCTGAGCAAGGTGGAGGTGCGGCGGAGCAGACGTCAGCATTGATGAGATGAATGACCACGTCAGGGCAACGTCGCGGATGGATAGTAGGATATGGTGGCTTGGCTTACGGAGTGGTGGTGGGCGGCGGAGTGCGGAGGAGAGCAACCGCGGATGAAGATTTGCTCTTAAAATGATGATACCCGCGGATGTTAGATGCTGATCACAACTTTTTCAAATAAACCTCTTTAACAACCGGGAGATGATATCGCATTTCTATGGAAAAGTTTCCCAACAGCCCGGGCGTCAATTGTGGGAAAAGAGATCACATCCGCTGATTTTTATCATCTTCCTAAGGGAAAAATTCAATGGCTCAATCTCTAGTTGCCTTCTGACCAATGATCGATCACCGAAATCTGAGTCTTCATCCCATCTCAAAAATCTCTTCCGTTTTGCTAGCCCATTATCAGATTCCCACCGAATTGATCTCTTTAGCGTTACCAAATTCCGCTGTTTCCTCTCTAGCTATAAATATTCTCGCTTTGCCGATCGCGATTGCCTCTCTCTCCTTTTGAATTCTTGACCGAGATAAAGAGGTCATGACGGCCAGCTATTTATGGGAGATGATCCTTCGTGCGCTTGTCCGTGCATCAGTCCATGGTAGCATCGAAGGGAAGTCACATGATGACTTAAGCTAAAAAAATGCAAATGTGAATAACGCGAGTGATATTTTTATTATTTTTAGGAGTCGGGTCGACTCTCAATTTTCTTATGCAACCTAAATAACTAAATAGGTTACCAAAATATAGATGTCAATAGTCTAACTACCTAATTGACACCTAAAGTTCCCTTTTACTCAATTTTCTAAAGAGATAAATATGATTTCTTGGAGCTAGTTGAAAATAAAGTGATGTCTTGTAGATTTCATTTCACTGAAAGGCAATCAATGACACATGCCATTCACAAACTACATTTGTCAAACGCATGTTTTTGTAATGCAAGCATGATTCTCAAATAATGTGGCAGGTTAGCCACGCCTCACACACGCCTCACACACGAGGTTGATTGTGCACCTTCGAGGCATGCATGAGACTTACAATTAGATGGAGAGGACTATTGACATTATTCATTTAGGTTTTAAATTACATAAAAAAAATTAGGCATTGATTTTAACTCCTAGCAAAAATAATTTTCATTCAACTACAATGCATAACTAGTATCAATTAAAATTTTAATTTTAAAAAATTATTTAAAAAAGAAAAAAAGAGGAAGAGGGCCGGGCCTGGGCTGGCCCGCCCCCTCTTCCTTTTTCATCTTTCCCTCCTTCTTCCCCCCGCGGGCCGGCCCACCTATTCCTTTTGCCAGCCCGGCCCCCTTCTCTTCTTCTCCTTCTCTCTTCCCTGCTCGGCTTGGACGGTAGCTCGGCGACAAGGGCAGAAGGACGACGCAACGAAGGACAGCGTACGTCAAAGGACAACGACGAATGTCGCGCGCGACGCGGTCAGGACGGGCTGGCCAGCAACGGCTGGCGTCGGACACGGGGCTTGGAAGAGAGAGAGAGAGAGAGAGCCGTGAGTGAAAGGGAGGGAGAACTAGAGTCCCGGCCAACTTCCGATGGTGGCCGCGCCGAGTCCCGGCAAACTTCTACCCCTCCTCCGCCTCGAAAAAGTGGTAAGACCCGGCTGCTCTTTTTCTGTTATTTTTCCGATTTTGGTCGATTCCTCGAGGATCCCGGCTCGGAGGCGCGCGAGGCGAACGGACATGGCCCGATCTATGGATCTCGCCCACCATTTGCCGCCGCCGAGCCGGGTAGAGAGCACCACCAACGGCCCCTGTTTGCCCTGCTTTGTGCCCTGTTTCGGCTCATCAGACCGGGCTTCGTTGTGGTACGGTTCGTGCGAGTCCCAGCCCCCATCTATGTCGTGCTAAGCTTCATTTCGATCTCTGCTTATCGATTGCTAAGCGTCTCGGCGCGGTTTGACTCCTAATTAATTCAATAGTCTCCCTTCACTCGACGCCCGTCATGTGTTTGTGAAAATGCCTGAACCGAGTTATGTAGAGTTTCTGGGATTTTGGTCTGGTTCTAAGCGTTTGTTAGTTATTTGACATGTTTGTGGACTTTCATTGTCATCTGTGGAGTCTTGCGCTGTTTCTTTTGCGTGTCGTGTGTGCATCCCGACGGACGGTCCTTTGATACGAGACGAATGCCCTTGATTACACACTTTTCTTATGTTAATTATGGTTTCCATTTAGCTTAGTTAGATGCGGCATGCTCCTTATTTGACAATGCTAGATTCTTGCTCTCCTAAAGTAATTTTTTCGATGTCACTTCAGTTATTGATTATTATGTTAATAATTCGCACTCATATGGTCACTTCACATTCTAGTAGATAGGTACAAAATCAATCTAGACTACTTGACATAAAATCTTTTTGAAAGAAATAAGATTAGGTACCCAAATGGTACCGATTGTTTATTAGTGTAATCAAGTCCTTAATCTCAAACTCTCTGATTGTATATAAAGTGAGGTACACTCACATGCTTCACTTAGTTTTTAAGCCTACCTCAATAGGTGAGTAGTGACTCATCATTGAAACATTTTTACAAACACATTAATATCGCACAAGATATGGATTTGGGAGAGCTCGCTCCTAATTATGGGCCTTGGGCCCGTCTTTTAGATAATCTCACTAAACCTATTCTCTCTCCTGAGGGGTAGGTCACGACAAGAACCAAAGCCAAAGGAAGGTGTTTTTGGTGTGTCCTTGAATGAACCGTCTAGAAACATGTACTATTGGATTTCAATTGTCTTGATGGAGTCAAATATGATCCATTACATGCCATTAGTTTAAAGCTTTGTGGAAATAGATATGAATGACTTTGGTTGGTATGTGACTTTTGTTTTACCTAGCTATCCATATGGAAGCCGGACCTCCACATGAAGTTATCGTTGCTCTAGCCAAACGACAAAAAAATGAACTTCCGTCAAGATTTCAAAAGAATGTGTTAGTTAATGAAAATGTGACTTCATGAGGTTCCTTGGTCAGAATGAAGATGGTCTATCTCTAACCACACCAGTGAGCTGCATTCAATGACCAATGATATCATCTATTTGTTACGTCCAAAAAGTAAAAAGGAAAATAATTAGATAGTGAGAAATCATCAAAGAATTTACACCATTACTTATCCTGTCTCAGTCGATACTTATATATTGAATGAGATTCTTTTAACTTATTGAAGCATTAGCAAGATATATATTGGATGATCCGAGAAGATGTTTTCTCCAACATCAAAATTGGTGCAACCCAATTGAAGGAAATGAATCAAGTATTCAACACATAACTTTAACCATGCCCTGCATGTACGTTTCTGAGCATAAGCAGATATTCAGGACAAAATATGCCCAATCATGAATCAAAATGCAAAATGTGATTTTTTAACTTTTTGGTGGCCGGAGTGCAAAATGCAATATTGTGATTGACGTACTACATAGAAAACTTCATTTCCTATGTCAAGTTAAATCGAACGGCATATGCTTTTATGGAAATTATAACTAATTTACCTTAAATTCATTTCTTCCCCAAAATTAATTACCTTAAACCCAAACAAATCTTGACGCCGATTATGTTATTTCCTCTAAAATTCGTATCCTAATTCCAACACTAAACTACCTAGTAATGGTTTATAACCTCATGCGGTCCTAGGAGCAGACAAGACTTGTGCGAGGTTTTTCTCAACCGCTAAAGGAAGCAAGACCAACCCTTTCATGCTGAGATGTAATGTGGTTTATAAGTTTGGGCAGGTTTTTATCTTTTAGGTCAAGATTCACTCTAGAAAGTCTGGCATCACTAGGTTGAGAACCATCCGGGAATCGATCACCCATAGCTCAAATTGAAACTTTGACCAAAAACAAACACGTTGATGATCTACACTCCAACAGGTGAGCTGCCTATAAAAGAACATGCAGTTAGTGTAACTTGGATGTGTAGTCCCAGTTGGGGCTTCAAACACAAAAGATTTATAAATGAAATATTTCATTATGAAAATGCTGATCATTCACAAGTTTAATTGCTTTCTTCAGCAACTAATACGTACAATACGACTAATTTTCAACGATGTAAAACATAATCTCTACAGTTAATTTCCAACGACATAATTTTTCCATACCGAAGACTGCAACAATTGTTGATGGGCAGCTCAAGAAAAGATACAAAGCTGAAACCGAAATATGTTTGAACTCGATATAGCTCATCTATTTTATAGATAAAACGGAGATAATTGTCAACTGATCTAAAATTTGAACTGTTGAATGTACAAGTGCTTTAATGGTAAGCATTCTGATAGATAACTACCGCTGACTTTATTGTTTAATAGGTTTATAGATCCAACCCATTTGGATTTTTGTACTTTTCATCTTGATGATGATCCGAGGAGTATTGTGTACAATCTGACAACTGTACAGGTGAACCGTTTCCGGTGGCCCAAACAATCATAATCTCAGGGATAATTAGGCATTATTTCGCAATGACTCCCGAATTTGAAAATGTATCGGAGCTCTGATACCGTTGCACAATATATCCTGAGCTCTGAAAAATTACGGGTTAATTCTTGAATTCTGATTTTTTCTGCAATGGCTAATTTTTTTAATCCACATCTCCGTTAAGTTTGTTAATTGAGTATGGATTAAATTATTTTTCTTTACAAACTCAACCGTATCATTGTTAACTTCATTAGTCATACATCATTTCTATTTTCTTAACTTCATTCACCATGTAGTAGAGATTATTCTAGTCAAGAAAAATGAGCAAGTCCCTATTCAAGGATGTTTAATTTGCGATGCGGAGGGAAAAAAAATAGTGACAAAAACAAAAATCAAAGCCCAAGAGGATAATATGTAACTTCTAAAAATCAGTGCTATTGTGCAACGCAGTCATAGTTTGGGAAAGTAATTTACGCCTAATATATACAAATTACAATACAGCTAATTTCCAACGGCACAAAGCATTCCTCTATGGTTAATTTGCAATGACATGAGTGTTTTCTCTTATTCAATGCATATGTATTGTTAGATTATCGTAATTGCTATGAAAATATTACCGATAGTCATAAAAACTCATGACTATGTTAAATCGATGCATATACACCACATTGAAATGAATACTAGAAATTTAAGCTAGCGGGAACATATTCAATTGAGAAGAGTAGGTTCACATAATTCTATAATTGCCAGGAGCATAATGTAACCAACCCTAAGAACCACATCAAATGACAACACTCAAACAATCTGATCCAAACTAACACTGTATTACTTATTGCAATAAATGCCACCAACGGCTGAAATTTGAAGATCCTAACATTTTTTGCTTCAAGTCGTGATCGACATCAAGGCTCGTTAGGTTACGGGGAAGCGTAGGCAACTCTTTGAGAAAGTCGCAGTGTAGCAAATCCAGAGTCTGAAGTCTTGGCAAGAACTGTATTTCTGATGGAAGGCTCGATATACGAGTACCTCGAAGCCTCAGTTCTCTGAGAGAATATAGGCGCACAATATCACTTGAAAAGATTCCCTCCAAACTCCTGCACCAGGAGGCATGTACTTCTTCCAGGGAAATCAACTTTCCAATATAAAGAGGAAATTCTCTTATGAAACAAGAATCCAATTTCAGCACTTTCAATCTGCGCAGGTTTTTAGTTGAATCGGGCAAACTCGAAACACTTGTACCTGAAATATCCAACTTTTCTAGTGAGTGCCCCAATTTGCCAATGGATTCCGGAAGCTTTCCAAGCCCACGACAGTCCTTCAAAGACAAGCGTCTAAGATGTCCCAAGTCTCCTATTGACTCAGGGAGTTCAAGAATTTTCGCGTTATCCAAGGCTAGCTCTGAAAGAGCTTTAAGTTCACAAACTGAACTAGGAAAACGAACCAATGACAAGCAATTAGTGGCACTAAGAATTTGCAGTTGAACCAGTTTGCCTATCGATGCAGGAAGTTCTCGTATGGAAGTGCCATCAATCAGGAGCTCTTCCAAAGCATTCATCCCACCCATTTCCGCTGGCAACATGCTAAGTTCAGAGCAGAACTTCAAATTCAAGGTAACCAAACACTTCAGATAATTAATTGAAGGATCTAAATGAACCAATCGAGAACACAGCTCAAAAATCAGTATCTCCAAATTTGGGCAACAGGAGAAGCTGGGGGTAATTAATAAGTCCCCACAACCTGTAAGATTCAAGACTTTCAAACGCTCCATCTGCAAAACAGGGGAAAAAAGTTCATATGACGTAGAACTCTCAATGTACTTAAGGGCTAACACGAACACAACAACAAATGAGCTATAAACCCACCTTTATTCTATTCCAACCTGCCCAGGACTCTGTAACCTTACTCCAGGAAAGATCAAGAATAACTAGGTTCTCATTCTTCTCTAAATGCATGCTGATCGCATCTTGAGGGCACCCTTGCCACTGAAGCCACCGGACGTTCAACAAGGCACCTGCAAATTGTCTATCAATATTGGCGCGACCCAAGCTGAGAAAAGTCGTTCTCGGCAGGATCTCACAGCCTGCCTCTTTAGTTTCCAGGTGGTCTCTTTTCTGTACGAAGGACCAAAAAAGTCAACAAAAGAAACGAGAAAGTCATCAGACAATGAAATAGTTACTATGGATGCCTAAACTCCCATGAGGTAAAGAAAATCGAAAAACATATAGAAGCTCAAATGCTACTTTTTATCCCCCAACGTACCCTTTTCCCCTTCTTCCTGTCCTGGGCTATGGCAGGACCGTACAATCCAGCACCTGTTCCTGGATCGTGGAAACGTTCGTGGACAATCTCCCTGGCAAGGCACCTTAGCATGCTGTGCATGCCTAACTTATTCTCGTCCATTTCTATTAGGGACATTTGACAAAGGACACTGACAGGATGATTAAAATGATGAGGCCGAATGATCGGATGAGGAAGATGAGGACGAGAAGGACGAGGAGGACGAGGAAGCTGACACCACACGAGTGAGGCAATCCGACAATCCACATCCGGGGGAAAACTTGCAAGATTAAGATACATCAGCTTTAGACCTTTACCTAAAGTATCATAAATTATACTCAGAATCTTCTGGTAATCTTCCTGAAATTGTTGCATGAGATCTTTGAATTTAATCCATTCTTCCAGTCCTTTATATTGCAAAAAAGAACCAAAAACTTTGACAAGTAGTGGAAGTCCCATCGCAGCCTTCACTATTTCAATTGCAATTTTAACATAAGATCGTAGTTCATCGCTCTTTCCGGTTGCAGCACACTGCCAGAAAAAGTTGAAAGCTCGATTACCATCCATCGGATTAACATTGTAAGTATGAGCCAACCTTCGAGCAACAAACCCTTGAAGAACTCTGCTTTCTTTTGAGGTGACAATTACTCTACTTCCACAGCCAAACCAATCAAGCTCAGCTCCTACAAACTCCTTGAGGAGGGATGCCTTCTCCACATCATCAAGAACAATAAGAACTTTCATACTCCTAAATATCTCTTTGAAAAATTGTACTCCTTCGAAAGCAGAAGCAACCTCATGCTCTCTTTTTAAAATATTATAGATCAACTTGGTTTGAAGATAGTGAACACCTCCAGGTTGCCGCATTGTTTCTTCAATCTCAGCAAGAAAACTGCAAGCGTCAAAGCGAAGGGATATTTTATCATATATGATCTTGGCAAGAGCAGTCTTTCCAATGCCATCTCTCCCATGGATTCCAACAATCCGTACATCGCTTACTTCCAGTTCCAATAATTCCATTATTTTCGATTCTTCACTGTCTTCAAGCTCCTATAAAGGTACTTAAGTTTAGGAGAATGTTAGATAAGAGGAGAAATGAAGAAATATACAGATGTGGCACTGTAAGTTCCAGATGAAAATGCCATTATCTGAGACACGTGCTTTGATTGTGCCTGCCAATCAATTATATGCCTTGCTAGTTGAGATGTTGTAACTAATATTTAGCTGACAGGTTGTTGAAGATAAACTCCTCTGAAGTTCCTCCACACAATCATTCACTACATACATCTCATTTAAGCTAAAGTTATGTGCTGTCTCTATTATGGAAAAA
Source organism: Eucalyptus globulus (assembly GCA_014182545.1). Lineage (NCBI taxonomy): Eukaryota > Viridiplantae > Streptophyta > Magnoliopsida > Myrtales > Myrtaceae > Eucalyptus > Eucalyptus globulus. Next base: position 6,576,851 of record CM024723.1, on the reverse strand, counting down.
TCTAGTAAGCAAACTGGCTTACTAAACATAAAAAAAGCCTAATCTGGCTTAACACACTCCCGTTTCTTGTCCTTTGCAAAAGGAAGCACAGAAAGGTGATGACCAGCCTTATCAGAGAGCATCTCCGAGTTGCCACAGTGATAAATTAAGCAGGAGTTTACCATGAGATCTCATTTAGATGTTCAAGATCCATAATGGCTAAAATCAAGGGTAATTAGCTACTGAAAAAATTGAAGTATATGCAAGCTACTTCAGAGTTAAGACGATGACTTGCATTATCTTGGAGGTTCAGTTCATGCGTTTGCCTTCCTTCTTATATCATATTCTAACTTTACAATGACTGTAAAAATGACGTAAAAATATTTCATGGTAATTAGACTTTTTATCTATTTGATGTAAAACACACTCAAGCTGAAACTAGCTTCATCAACAGTTACAGTCTTTAGGAGAGAGTACTCGAGACGAGAGGAGAATGTGAGCGAAGAAATATACCGAGGTCCTGTCAGATAACATGGGATTATCACCAGTGGATAGATCCTCAGACACATGATTGTGTGCTATCATCAACTTAAACAAAATTTCTCCAACGATGGCTGTGATAAGTTCCTTTTCACTGCCAAGGCAGAAAAATCTCAGTTCCAAACCATTAAAAGATCACTGAAACTTCAAATGGCTCATAAAAATGTTAACCCAACGCACTACATAATGAAATGGCAATCAATGAGCTAAAAGATCACTGAAACTTTATGCAGAACGTAATTTACCTGATGTAAAGATATAAACATACACACTGATGTTTAGTAATTGTGTGAACGTTGCATAATGCTATTGCAGCAAGTATTTGGTCCAAACAATGGATTATATTCTCACAGTTTGCCATCGAGTGAAAATATCACTCAACCATGGGTTGAATTACAGAATTACACGATTATGTGGCTGAACAGAATGAAGTTTTAAAGATAGTTCACTGAGCCAAACTCAGATATGCAGTGTAAACAGGGTCAATTCGAGAGAAAGATTTGGCCTGAAAAAAAGGAAGAAGAGGGAATTGAAAATGTTAACCCAGTTAATTCCCATCAATAATTTCCTCTTTTTTTCTCTAGTTTAGTCCCCATAAAGCTTTGAAACAGGCTCGGTAACAATCACAAACCCAAGCAAGTGAGCAAAACAATTTAGAATACACCAGAGTCAACCAATATTTGCTTTTTTTTTTTGGGAAAATGTCGTTGGGCTTCCTTTCCTGACATTCTCGACATTACCTCCGTCGATTGAGCAAATAAATCAGAAGAAACCTACAAGAAAAGAAGACAGATTTAATGCAACATACATTTTATATGAGCTTCGTTCCCATCCCTTGATTTTACCAGCCCCCACAAGAGCCTTCTCCCACAGCTTGACTTTCTCTCCCCCAAATTCCTGCTTGTGCTCGTCCAGGACGTCTCTGTAGCGTGATTTTTGGTCCAGCTGCACATCAGACCGTTCCACATGGTAGAAAACGGGCAGGATCTCTTTCTTCCCTCCTGATCTAGACGAATGCTCTACCATGAGTGCGAGCGTCTCAAGGCACTGAGGGCTATTAGCATAGGCTGTTGAAAAGATAGGTATGTAGATGTTGGAGCTGGAGACCGATAGCCGAAGTTCTTCGGGTAGAATAGATGGGATGTCGCCAACTCTGAAAACGCGAATTCCGTCAGCTTCCAAGCAGCGACAGAGGGAACCAACGAATCAATGGGACTATCCGATCCAATGTAACTCAGGATCACATCATCTTGATTCAGCCTCGCTGGTTTATCTTCGACGAGGTCAGATAATTCAGCAACACTCGATTCTGCCCCTGATTTTAGCTTCTCCTGTTTTCTTGACTCGCCTTCTCGGCCAAAACTGGGCGCGACTTCTTTCCGTTTTCTGCTTCGGGAATCAGCCATAGTAGTTTCCGACTTCAATTCAATCTTTCGTCGTCCAGTTTTCACTCTACCTGGGTTTTTCAGAGAATGGCCAAGTGAACCGTTCGGGTTTGCCTTAACGGTCGTTCCATCCCAGCTTAAGAAGACAAATTCCACCAAAAAAAAAAAAAAAGTAATTAATTATTTACGAAAATTCAAGAGAAATAACTCATTACCAGATTTTCAGTCTTGCTGTTGCTCGGGTAAAATTACTGTACACGATATATTTACGAACTACGGAGCAATGGTACGATGATGGACGTAAGTTACTAAGGATAAATAATTTATAATAAATTCAAGTTGTTGACAGTATCCCACAAAAAGTCACAAACGTTAGGAAATTCTAGCACACGAGACTTTGAGGTAAATCACTTGTTATTATTTCGTTTGTTTCGCAAAAAATAACTTCAAGAAAAATATTTTCTGAATTTTTCAAGATTCAGTTTATGGAAAATAAATTGATTAAGAAAATATTTTCCATTAATGAAAAAAAATATTTTCCACTTTTCAAGTAGGGAAAATATTTTTCATATCTTCTTTCACCAAACCACTTTTTCTTTCATTTTTTATTTTTTCTTTTCTTATTTTCGTTTTTCTTTTTTTAAATTGATTTTTAATTATTTTTCTTTTTTCTTTTTTCTTTTCTTTTGTTTCCTTTTCTTTTAATTATAATGCAACTTTTCCTTATTTTACAAGAAGATCGAGAAAATTAGTTAATTATCATGAATTGGACAATGAATACATATAGCTAGTTTTGTCTTTGAAAGATTCCATAGCTTTGGCATGTAAACTTCTTAGACCGGAGCAGGTCTGTTAGCTTCTTCTCTTCCTCGAGCCCGAGGAAATCACCTGGTTTTTACGCCTTTTCTTGAGCTTCTCTCTCATGGATATCTGCAATAACCACTTGGGGCTTCCATCAACTAAATGGCCCGATGTTTGCCGCTACGAAGCCTTTCTCAGTTTCAGAGGAGATGATGTTCGGGGGGGCTTCGTTGAATTTCTCTACGAAGGCCTCGCTGATTCAGGGATCATTGCATTTATCGATCATCGTGGGATCGAGATCGGAGAACATATCATGCCTAAGATTTTACAAGTGATTGGGCACACGCAGATCTGCATTCCAATCTTCTCCAAAGATTTCGCTTCCAGTAAGAGTTGTCTGAAGGAGGTAGAGAAAATGGTGGAGTGTGACAGGACAATCATGCCCATTTTCTACGACGTCTCCCCTTCGGTGGTCGGCGAACAAAAAGAGAGTTATCAGCAGTCCTTCCGCGACCATGAGGCCGATGGAGCGACGTCAACGACTATAAACAACTGGAAGAAGGCTCTGCATAGTGTTTCAAGAAAACGAGGATGGGAATTGGAGAAATTCCAGCACGGGTAATACGAAATCAAGATTTATATGCTTCTTTCGACTTTTCCAACAGTGGTCATCGAGTATGAAATCAAGAAAAGAAAAAAGTCAATGCATCTGTTCTTCTGCTTGGTGTATTATCCGAGCAGTTGTTCCTTCTCACATCTTACTCTTTCCTCCTTTTCCCTTTGGCAGGCAGCGTGAACTTATAAATGAGGTTGTTTCCACGGTCCGCCGGTTGTTGAGGAAGGATGACTTATATGTGACGGCACATTTAGTGGGGATGGATCAACCTGTGCAAGAGGTGATGAGAAAACTTGGTGTTGGCTATGAAAATGGAGAAGTAATTAAAGGGCAAATGGTGACAGGAAAACGTGTGGTTGAGATATCGGGCCTTCCAGGAATTGGTAAGTCGACTCTTGCCGCGGTTGTCTACAACAAAATCCATCATCTCTTCGAAGGTAAGAGTTTCCTTAAAGAGGTTGAGCAAACGAGACTCTTGTCTCTCCAAGAAGATTTAGTTAGTGGCCTCCAAAAGAGAGCATACACGTTCAAATCTCCTGCTGAAGGTAAATCGAATTTATCAAGTACAAATTTGGAGATCTAAGAGTTCTCATTATTCTTGACGATGTTAGTGATTTTAAACAAATCAATTCACTAGCTGGAGATCTAAGTTGGTTTGGTCCAGGAAGCAGAATCATTGTAATATCTAAGAGAAGTAATCTTGTTGACAACCATAATCAGGTGCATGTGACCTCTGCGAGCGGCAGTACTGTTAACAGGTGTGATGACATCCTCGTTGAAAAGTACAAGCTAAAAGAAATGAATAGTGACCATGCTTTTCAGCTATTTTGTAGTGTTCTTAGAGAAAAACCTCTTAAAAAGGAATTCTCCTCTTTGGTATGTGAAATTATATCGGCTGCTGGAGGAATTCCTCTGGTTATTGAGGTGGTTGGTTCATTTTTACGTGGAAAGCCCATAGAATTTTGGAAGGAGGCAATGGGTAGATTGAAACGAGAGCCTTACACTGCGGAAGTAAAACGAATTCTGAAGAGAAGATATGAAGATTTAGAAAAAAATGCCCAAGAGATATTTCTCGATGTAGCTTGTTTTTTTGTGGGAAAGGACAAAACAATACCCTCTTACATGTGGGAAGCTTGTGAATATGATCCTTATAGTGGAATCAACGAGCTTCACGACTTGTCTTTGGTCAAAACCAGAGAAAACAATGAATTGTGGATGAATAATCAACTAAAAGTCCTTGGGAGGGATATTGTCAAGGAGGAAAATCCAAGTGAACCTTTCAAGCGGAGCAGGTTATGGAATGAGGAGGATATCGAACTAGTATTGAATGAAAGGAAGGTAAATTTTGAAGACAAGAAGGTCTCTTTTGTAGTCTGAATTAAAGTACTTCTTTTGAATACTTATTCTATTTTCAGGGATAATTGTCAATGCACTTCTATTTCACTTTCTCATTTTGCCATTTTTCCAGGATTGGCAGGACGCTGCAAGTGAAGCCCTCAGTGCCACATTCGACAAACCCCATTTATTTCCTGAACGTAGATTCTTTTGTGAGTTCTCGAAGCTTAGGTATCTTAAAATGAACCACGCTATTGTCAAAGCATATAAGCAGAGTGCAAAGAGCTCCAGAGAGGATTTTTACCTTCAAAGGTTAAAGTGGCTTGAATGGCAAGGGTGCAACGATATCTCCAGTCTACTTGCTTTAGATATGTCAAAATTGATCGTTCTTGATTTGTCTGGGAGTACCTCCAGCCATTGGCAGTGCTGGACACCAATTATGATGGTATGATGACATAACTGTGCATTTTCTTTTGCATCCAGTTTGACAATAGCTTATATTATTCTCTTGTTTTGCAGAGGGCCAAGAACTTGAAAGTTTTGATCCTAAAAGATTGTCGTTTGCTAATGGAATCTCCATTTTCCATGCTGCTGTGACCTTAGAGAGACTAAACCTGGAACGTTCAACATTACCTACGTGTGCTGTGAGGTCCATTAGCGAGCTAAGGAACTTAGTTTCTTTGAATATCAAGTTCTGCAGCTTCGTGCAAGAGCTGCCAAAAGATATAGGTTCCTTGGAAGCTTTGAAAGAGCTATACATCGATGGAACTCCCATTAAAGCCATTGATATCGCAGAGGGTTCCTATGGGAAGCTTAAAATTCTGAGTGCTTGCAACTGCGAATTCTTGTCTCTACCCAATTCAATTGGTAACTTGAAATCTCTTTCGTACCTGGCATTAAACGAGACTAAACTGAGTGAGCTCCCTTGTTCTATCGGATTGTTGGAGAATCTCCAGACGCTATCTCTGAGAAACTGTAGGAGCTTGTGGAAATTGCCAGATTCCATTGGAGACCTCAAAAAGCTGCAAGTCATGGATCTTTCAAGCACAATAGTTGACGAAATACCATCCTCTGTCAAGGATTTACAAAACTTGAAAGAACTAAAGATGGCTGGCACTCACATAAGAAAATTTCCTGGAGGCATTAAGAATCTAGAGAGTTTAGAAGAGATAGATTTCTCGGGCTGCAGAAATTTGAGAGGGGAGTGCAACATTACGGGATTATCGTCTTTGCGGGTGTTACTTCTAGAACACACTGATATTTCTCGGCTGATTGTCACGGATCGCCAATCCTATAATCCCAAAAACCTCAAACTAGATGGCGATGTCCCCATCTTGATAATTGGAACTATCCAAGGGCATGGCATCGGTTCAACAGATGTGAGACTAGACCACCGTTCAAGGCTGACGGACATCATATCAGCATGCGATGATGAGTCAGAGACCGTAGCAATGTGGCGGTCAGACAGAAGCAAGGAAGTCATCGGTGGATGAGGTTTGGCTACGGAGGAAGTTAGCGCTCCTATCCCATTAAATCAAATTTGTAAATCATCAAGCATGTCAACTGATCTTCCTGCAATAAGGGCTATTAGGGGCATAGCCAAATTCGAATTTTCTCTTCTATTCTGAATTTTCAATTTACATTCTTCTTCCATTTTCTTGACCTTCACACTCGCACACTTTTTATTGTCTTGCACGCATGTCAATTTCCTGCAATTTTGTGCGTACATGTTAGCTTTGGTTTTGACTCGGTGTAAGTATTACACAGTTTATTTGATTGATTTGCAAGATAACTGCAAGGTCGTCAAAGTATGAGTTTTAGTTCCTTTCTCGATCGTTCATCTCATTAGTAGTCTCCTTGATCAATAGTAGAGGATGAAATCTTGTTCTTCTTTCGTCAATTTTAAAACTAGAACAAAAAATTTGATGTTGCATCTGACCATCTAACAAAAATTCTTCGGAGGTACAATATGTTTGTGAATGTCGCAACTATATTACCCAAAATTGGCAGTGATTGCTTTTTCAAATCAACTTGAAAATGATTATTGCTCGGTTCTCTTAATCATTGATTTTATTTAACTAGTATGAAAACTATATATGCAATATTCTAAATATGGTTAACATAACATTCTGTCAATCAAAAGAATATCCACATGAAAAATTGTGCTTACGTGCACAATAGAAAAGAGAGAACTTTCTGATTCTGACAGAGTATTGTGATTAATCTAACTAACAAAAAATTAGTGTATTTTATTTCCAAGACTTATAATGGAATGTATTTAATGACACTTATAATCAATGAAAATATCTACTATATGATTAATAGGCTGGTTTTCTAAGACATTTTTAATCTTTCTTAATGAGAATTTTTAGGACTATATCTTGTGATATTATGATTCACATATGTATGATATATTATCCTTATCTATTAATCATGTTTCGAGTTTGTGTTATTTACGACATCCATATATGTTGGAAAATTTTAATTTGTTCAAAATCTGATGTTGCTTTTTAGGAATAATAATCTTGGATTATAGTGGATATATATAAATCCAAGGTTCAGCACGAGATATTCGTTGGTTACTTCTTTTATCCTAGTTTGAGTAATTGACCAAGAAGTGAACGTCTCTACCTTGTTCAATGTAAAAGTCCCACAAGAAAGACACAGAAAAGGGCAGCTCTTTTTAAATCCGTGCAGCGGACTCCAAAAAAGGATTAACAACGATCTGAACAGACGACTCTTTCTTGGACGCGCGAAAGAGTCTGTTCTTCGGCCAGGTATAGGAGCAAGACACATGGAATTTAATTTATTGTGAATTTTACATCTAAGTGAGTTATTTATTTATAAAAATTGTGGGTTTGGACTTAATCTAACTAAGGGAAACACTCGTGTGTATGAGCAATTGTAGCTCTAACTCTTCAATTATTGGTGAATTATTTGTTACTGGCTCTCTTTGTAGAATATGTATCAACTCTCGGACAGAACCATAATATCCGATATCATTTATTTTTCCTAGTTTATATCTCTAGTAATTTTGTATTAACTTAGGTTGCAAGTGATAACCTTTATTTTTTTTTTTCTCTTTCAATTTTTTTGTTCCTAAGAACAAGTTTGGAACAAAAATCTGTTTGGTAACGTAATTTTTTTTTTTAATTTTAGGGACAATTTTTTTAGCTTAGAAGTAGGTTTGAAATGAAAATAAGAAGTAGAAATTTTCTATTTTTCTATTTTTGGAAAAAAATAAGAAATAAAATTTTACTCATTGCTTACTCTTGACACCAATCGCCTACCGGTCCCTACCGACCATCTTGGAGGGAGATATTTAAGAAGGTCTATAAATAAATTTATGTTCCGAGAATAAAAGCTTTGTGTCGTAATCAAACATTAATTTTATTCAGAAACTCATCCAAATAATAGAAATAGAAAAATCTATTAATTGTCAGAAATAAGACTTGGAGATAGAATGGTGTTCGCATTCTTTATTGCAAGATCCTGTCAATTTTCACGTTAATTTTACAACATTGAAGAAAAAGAAATATATTTAAAAAAAAAAAAAAAAATTGAACAACTAAGTAAATCCAATTCTTTCATAGTGTGAAATGGTATAAGTTACTCGGATTCATGTGACCTAAGCAATTCCACTTTCATCTCAGGAGAAAAGGCCAAAAAAGGTTGGCCCCAGCTGTGTGCGTTCATCGTCATACGGTGGTTGAAAGCATCGCTGCCAGCTTTTCCCTCTGTCCCTCCACCTTGCGTTGCAGGCGGGGGGAGAAGACTGCATTTGCTAATCTTTAGATGCTCAATAGACATTAGTTTCTCTAATCTTTTGGAACTTAAAGTTTTGTTCAATGCACATGGGTCATGGAAGGATTGCCACAACGTATATCTTGTTTTTCTCTGTGATAAATTAGCGGCTGCTCTGAAAATCTTACACAAACTCGGCCCCCAAATAAGATGACACCATCTCGACTTGCAGTTGTTACGTTGCCTGTGGTGAGCTCGTATACATCGTTTTACTTCCAAACCCGTCAGAATTAAAAATGGGGCGTGTGCACGAGAAATCAAATCATACATTGTAATGAAATACTCGAGTAAAGAATAATTGCGCGCAACTGGGGTAAGATCACAGAGAGTGAATGAAAAGGTTAGTGGCATTGTTGGCCTTTGGATCTGCATGATGTGGTGGGCGTGTTGGGGCCGAGCTTTTGTGTACAGCGTAAACATCATAAGTCTTACCATGGTACGCGTGGATGATGAGAGTGCTAGTATGAACAAAATAAAGGAGTTAGGGAAGAGAATAAGAACACGAGATTTATAGTGGTTCGGCTTAATCCAAGCCTACGTCCACTCTCCCACGATAACAGCCTTCTTGGCTGGATTCCACTATGCAATCAACAAGAGATTACAACTCCGAGTGCAAATACTTAGTAGATCACACTATCTCACTAAGTCACTCTCTTGGTATTTCTCTCACGATTACAAACGTTTAAGCTCTCAAGAGACAAGTATATGATCTAAAGTCGCTCGAGACTTTGGAATTATAAATTCTACGCTCCGTCTCTTACTTGCTCATCGGTCCTTCATCTTCTTAAATACTCCTCCACTTCCAAACTACCGTTGGACAGCATCCGGAGAATCGTCTTCCAATATACCCATTGGACAGCTCACGTATCTAGAAGATTTGGTAACCGTTGAGTGACAAAGGTAGAATCCCAAAATGATTCCGATCGCCCATACAAACGAAATCTTGGTTTCCATAAGTAAAGCTTCTTCGTATAGAAAGATCTTGTCTTCAACATCCAATTGTCAATCAATTAGATTGAATCAATCAAATCAATCTTGATGTGGAATCCAAACCAGATCACTAGCCGTTGTATGATTGGGCTTGAGTTACGATTCATCGAATCTGGATGTAAAGTCTGAGTCTTTAGACTTTACGATATGAGTCTTGAGACTTTACAATCTGGGTCTGTAGACTTTACAATATGAGTCTGAACATATCTGCTTCTGAACAGATTTAGCTTTAAGGTCTGTACCCAGTTCAGCTTCAGCATAGAGTCTGTCTTCTGGTTCATCATTCACGTTCGATCCTGGAATTTGTCGAGTGAACAGGACTTGATGTAGAACAGACTTTGACACTAAAGTCTGGCAGTCTTCAGACTTTGAGTCTTGAGTCTAGCAGTCTTCAGACTTTGAGTCTTGAGTCTGACAGTCTTTAGACTTTGAGTCTTGAGTCTGACAGTCTTCAGACTTTGATAATATCCTCTACATGTTCTATTATCTGCATGGTCTATTACTCAACCATCAAACATGTTAGTAGCCTTTGATTTATTTTGTCATCTTCAAAACATCATAAGGGATTTCCCTAACGGATGATCGATGAGGAGCGACGAAGTGCCTCGGCAACCAACGGCCCGACCCTCATGCTCACTCATCGGCTGAACGAGTCAATGTCATGACTCTCGAATTCAACAAGGCTTTCTCTTCCATCTTCACTTTTGGCGGAAGAAATTGGTAATCTGCAAGCTGGGCAAAAGCTTAGCTCGGCCAATAAAAAGAGAAATGCACACATCTTTTAGTACATACTCACAACATTTGATATTGATGTTTCAACTTTATTTTTTTTCCAGTAATAATTCAAATTTTTTCCTACTATTTATTATAGAACACGACCACGGTCACTCAACAACTCAATCGAGGTATATGCCATGACTCTTGGTTCACTTTATACCTTGATTGATAGAAATTAGTGTTGTTCAAGCTGGACAAGAGCTTAACTAGGCTGACAAAGAGAGAAAAGCATACACATTTTAGTATATATCCTTGACATTTGATGTTGATGGTCAAACTTTGATCATTTTTTGCGATAATAATGCAAACTTTTTTTACTATTTCTTGGAGAACATGACCACAGTGCTCACTAGCTCAATCGAGTCATTGTTGTGACTTTCAGTTGCAACAAAGTTTTCTTTATCCATTTTCACATTATTTTTTTGCAGATGTAAATTAGTACTGTCCAAGCTGAGCAAGAGTTTAGCTCCACTGACAAAGAGTAAAGCATGAACTTTTTAGTACATACCCTTGACATTTGGTGTTGATGCTTAGACTTTGATCCTTTTTTGCGATAATAATTCAAATATTTTTCTATTGTTTCTTTGAGAACACAATCACGGTGCTCACCAGCTTAATCAAGTGAATGTCGTGTCTCTCGGTTCGAACAAAGCTTTCTTTATCCATCTTCACTTTATTCCTTAATTGATGGAAATTAGTGCTGTCCAAGCTGGACAAGAGCTTAACTGGGCTAACAAAGAGAGAAAAGTATACACATTTCAGTACATACCCTTGACATTTGATGTTGATGGTCAAACTTTGATCATTTTTTTGCGATAATAATGCAAACTTTTTTTACAATTTCTTGGATAACATGACAATAGTGCTCACCAGCTCAATCGAGTCAATGTCGTGACTTTCAGTTACAACAAAGTTTTCTTTATCCATCTTCACTTTATTCTTTGGCATATGTAAATTAGTACTGTCCAAGCTGGGCAAGAGTTTAGCTCTACTGACAAAGAGAAAAGCATGCACATTTTAGTACATACCCTTGACATTTGGTGTTGATGCTTAAACTTTGATCATTTTTTGCGATAATAATTTAAATATTTCTCTATTGTTTCTTTGAGAACACAACCACGGTGCTCACCAGCTTAATCAAGTCAATGTCGTGTCTCTCGGTTCCAACAAAGCTTTCTTTATCCATCTTTACTTTATTCCTTGATTGATGGAAATTAGGGCTATCCAAGCTGGGCAAAAGCTTAACTGGGCCGACAAAGAGAGAAAAGCATACACATTTTAGTACATACCCTTGACATTTGATGTTGATAGTCAAACTTTGATCCTTTTTTGCGATAATAATGCAAACTTTTTTTACTATTTCTTGGAGAACATGACCACAGTGCTCACTAGCTCAATCGAGTCAATGTCGTGACTTTCAGTTTCAACAAAGTTTTCTTTATCCACCTTCACTTTATTCTTTGGCAGATGTAAATTAGTATTGTCCAAGCTGAGCAAGAATTTAGCTCTACTAAGAAAGAGTAAAGCATGAACTTTTTAGTACATACCCTTGACATTTGGTGTTCATGCCTAAACTTTGATCATTTTTTGCAATAATAATTCAAATACTTTTCTATTGTTTTTTGGAGAGCACAACCGCGGTGCTCACCAGATTAATGAAGTCAATGTCATGTCTCTCAGTTCCAACAAAGCTTTCCTTATCCATCTTCACTTTATTCCTTGATTGGTGGAAATTAACACTGTCCAAGCTAGACAAGAGATTAACTATGCCAACAAAGGGAGAAAGGCATACATATTTTAGTACATACCCTTAACATTTGATGTTGATGGTCAAACTTTGATCCTTTTTTTGCGATAATAATGCAGATGTTTTTTACTATTTCTTGGAGAACATGACCACAGTGCTCACCAGCTCAATCGAGTCAATGTCGTGACTTTTAGTTTTAACAATTTTTTCTTTATCCATCTTCACTTTAGTCTTTGGCAGATGTAAATTAGTACTGTCCAAACTGGGCAAGAGTTTAGCTCTACTAACAAAGAGAAAAGCATGAACATTTTAGTACATACCCTTGACATTTGGTGTTGATGCTTAGACTTTGATTCTTTTTTGCAATAATAATTCAAATATTTTTCTATTGTTTCTTGGAGAACACAACCACGGTGCTCACCAGATTAATCAAGTCAGTGTCGTGTCTCTCGGTTCCAACAAAGCTTTCTTTATCCATCTTCACTTTATTCCTTGATTGATGGAAATTAGGGCTGTCCAAGCTGGACAAGAGCTTAACTGGGCCGACAAAGAGAGAATAAAATACACATTTTAGTACATACCCTTGACATTTGATGTTGATGGTCAAACTTTGATCCTTTTTTGTGATAATAATGCAAACTTTTTTTACAATTTCTTGGAGAACATGACCGCCGTGCTCACCAGCTCAATCGAGTCAATGTTGTGACTTTTAGTTGCAACAAAGTTTTCTTTATCCATCTTCACTTTATTCTTTGGCAAATGTAAATTAGTACTATCCAAGTAAGCAAGAGTTTAGCTGTACTGACAAAGAGAAAAGCATGCACCTTTTAGCACATACACTTGACATTTGGTGTTGATACTTAGACTTTGATCCTTTGTTGCGATAATAATTCAAATATTTTTCTATTGTTTCTATGATAACACATCCACAGTGCTCACCAGCTTAATCAAGTCAATGTTGTATCTCTCGGTTCCAACAAAGCTTTCTTTAACCATTTTCACTTTATTCCTTGATTGATGGAATTAGTGCTGTCAAAGCTGGATAGGAGCATAACTGGGCCGACAAAGAGAGAAAAGCATACACATTTTAGTACATAGCCTTGACATTTGATGTTGATGGTCAAAATTTGATCCTTTTTTGTGATAATAATGCAAACTTTTTTTACAATTTCTTGGAGAACATGACCGCAAGTGCTCACCAGCTCAATCGAGTCAATGTTGTGACTTTCGTTGCAACAAAGTTTTCTTTATCCATCTTCAATTTATTCTTTTGGCAGATGTAAATTAGTACTGTCCAAGCTGGGCAAGAGTTTAGCTCTACTGACAAGGAGAAAAGCATACACCTTTTAATACATACCCTTGACATTTGGTGTTGATGCTTAGACTTTGATCCTTTTTTGCGATAATAATTCAAATATTTTTCTATTGTTTCTTTGAGAACACAACCACGGTGCTCACCAGCTTAATCAAGTGAATGTCGTGTCTCCCGGTTCCAACAAAGCTTTCTTTATGCATCTTCACTTTATTCCTTGATTGATGGAAATTAGGGCTGTCCAAGCTGGACAAGAGCTTAACTGGGCCGACAAAGAGAGAAAAACATACACATTTTAGTACATACCCTTGACATTTGATGTTGATGGTCAAACTTTGATCCTTTTTTGGCGATAATAATGCAAACTTTTTTTTCTATTTCTTGGAGAACATGACCACAGTGCTCACCATCTCAATTGAGTCAATGTCGTGACTTTCAGTGGCAACAAAGTTTTCTTTATCCATATTCACTTTATTTTTTGGCAGATGTAAATTAGTACTGTCCAAACTGGGCAAGAGTTTAGCTCTACTGACAAAGAGAAAAGCATGAACCCTTTGGTACATACCCTTGACACTTAGTGTTGATGCTTAGACTTTTATCATTTTTTGCGATAGTAATTCAAATATTTTTCTATTGTTTCTTGGAGAACACAACCACGGTGCTCACCAGATTAATCAAGTCAATGTCGTGTCTCTCGGTTCCAACAAAGCTTTTATTATCCATCTTCACTTTATTCCTTGATTGATGGAAATTAGGGCTGTCCAAGCTGGACAAGAGCTTAACTGGGCCGACAAAGAGAGAAAAGCATACACATTTTAGTACATACCATTGACATTTGATGTTGATGGTCAAACTTTGATCATTTTTTTGCGATAATAATGCAAACTTTTTTTACTATTTCTTGGAGAACATGACCACAGTGCTCACTAGCTCAATCGAGTCAATGTCGTGACTTTCAGTTGCAACAAAGTTTTCTTTATCCATCTTCACTTTATTCTTTGGCATATGTAAATTAGTATTGTTCAAGCTGGGCAAGAGTTTAGCTCTACTAACAAAGAGAAAAGCATGCACCTTTTAGCACATACCCTTCACATTTGGTGTTGATGCTTAGCCTTTGATCCTTTTTTGCGATAATAATTCAAGTATTTTTCTACTATTTCTTGGAGAACACAACCATATGCTCACCAGATTAATGAAGTCAATGTCGTGGCTCTCAGTTGCAACAAAGCTTTCTTCATCCATCTTCACTTTATTCCGTGATAGATGGAAATTAGTGTTATCCAAAATGGACAAGAGCTTAGCTCGGCCAACGAAGAGAGAAAAGCATATATCTTTTAGTACGTACCATTGATGTTTGATGTTGATGCTCAAACTTTTATTCTTGTTTTAGATAATAATTCAAATCCTTTTCTACTGTTTCTTGAAGAACACGACTGCGGTGCTCACCAGCTCAATTGAGTCAATGTCATGACTCTTGGTTGCAACAAAGTTTCTTTATCCATCTTCACTTTATTCCATGACAGATGGAAATTAGTGTTGTCCTAGCTAGGCAAGAGCTTAGCTTGGTTGAGAGAGAGAGAGAGAGCATATAGCTTTTTAGTACATTCCCTCAATGTTTGATGTTGATGTTCAAACTTTAATCATTTTTCCAATAATAATTCAAACTCTTTTCTTACTGTTTTTTGAAGAACACAACCAATTTCGTTATTGTAAGTGAGTTTAATGTTTCTTAAGGTTTCCCAAATTTGCTCAATTTATGTTTCTCATTTGTAATTTTATGTTTAAGACTACTTAATTCACAAGCTAATGCATTGTTTGTCAAAAAATGGTGAAGTTGGCATGATTGGACCTAAACGACATCGTCTAACATATTTCTTGCCCCGAAACTAACAAATTGGTGCAAAATTATTTAGGAAAAAGTTTTTCAAACTCTAAACCTAACCTCTAAATTGAGGAACTGGGGCTAAATGCAATTTGACTAGATTCAGCTTGGCTAGAAATCGTGATATATTTTTCATGATCTTACTACTTAAATGATATTGTGTGACATGAGAATTAATTAAAAAAAAACATTTACCATTACCAAAGAAAAACACTTATGAACTAATGAAATATTGGTAATCAAGAAAGAAAAATATTTTAAAAAATTGACTATCACCGAAGAAAAATGTTTTGAAATGAACAAACAAAATATACGTCATAAATTAGATAAATTATTTTTTAATAATTGTGCTTTTGAAAGCCACCAATTTGTGGCATTATTTTAGGCAAGACGGCTTACAATATTGCCCGATATCTGAAGACTAATCGAAGCCCAGAACATGTGGGTCTAGTGGTATCTTCTCGGTTCAAGAGATTTTAAATCATCTTACTTAGGTTGGGCTGGGCTGGGCTGGGAACTCATCTTATCAAACAAATCGAAAACGATGATTCAAGTGAGAAGCCCTAAAACACATTCCTATTATTTATTTGCCGCATGCTTCGCGCGAGGCTCTTAAGAAGATTATATTTAAAAGCAATAAATCACGCTAAATTCTATTTTGTTTCAAATGTTGTCCTTAAAAGACAATTCAATGTTCAGATATTCTCAGTTAACTAAATTTTGGGGGAAAAAAGATATGAATTACATGGACATGGAGATCTTGATTCTAAGTCCATACTTCCTCTTATTTTACAAGAAAATTAAGGATACTATTCATTAGCATGAATTTGGCAATGAACTACATATAGCTAATTTTGTCTATGAAAATGCTTCCTATAAATAAGGGAAAATTCCAAATAAGGACTTGAAATGCATTGTTTTCTCAAATAAGAGCAAAATAAACTTTATTTCAAATAAGGATATGAAGTTACCATATTGTCTCAAATAAAAGTTTGGAGTATCATATCCGTTTTAAAAATGACATAATCTCTCAAACCAAAGGGCATTTTTGTCTTTTACTTTAAAAATTTTTCTATTAATTTCTTTTTTTCTTTTTCTTTTCCTCTTGCCTATGTCGACCGTGGCAAGGTCGTTGGACTTAGGCAAGGGCGACCCCTTGCCCGACGCCATTGCAAGTGACCCTCGCGAGATCCGATGAGGGTGGCCCTTACTTGAGGCAAGTAACCTCCGCTAGCCATTCATGGCAATGGTTGGGGAGGGAAGAGAAAAAAAGAAAAAAAAGGAAAGAAATTTAATTTTTTTTTAAAAATAGTTACAATTTTGTGACCAAAATACCTCTTCTCATATGGCTGGAATAGTCACTAGCCAACCAAATGTCCTTATTTGAGATAATTTGACCATTTCAAGCCCTTATTTAATATAATGTTTTTCAAACCCTTATTTAAGAAGACGATAGCATTTTAAGCCCTTATTTGGAATTTTTCCTATAAATAATAGTATGTGCTTTTTGAAATTTTTTCATCTTGTAGTTCTTGAACGTTAGCTCTCATTTGATTCAGATTTTAGAGGGTAGTATCTAGGCTCAAAGTTCTGAACCAGTGTCAAACAAATTTCAGAGCAAAGGCAATTGTCATTCTTTTGAAATGGCAGCATAAGTAATCTTTATACTCTCAATGCGAATCCATCCCTCTCTCAATGCGAATCCATCTCTTGCTTTCATATTTTATTCAGAACAATCCTTTGGACCACCTACATAAATGAATTTTGCTGATGGACACAATCTCAGTTTGGCCTATAGATAGGCTTCGTGGTTGGGAATCTCTGCACTATCCCTCAGCTTTATAGGGAAATTCCCAGGACAATGCTGCTGCAGATTTGTTTTGACACAAATGAATGCGGCTCATTGAGGAACCGCAAGTAATGGAGAGAAAGAGCAATCAAGTTTCACAATGGAGCTAATGGCAGCATCCTCCAGATTTAATCTTGATATCCTTGGCTCCTCATCAATGATCAACCCAATCCTTCCTCTTAAATCCATATGTTGCTGCAGATAGCTCGCTAGTCTTCATACTCATTCTCTTCATCATCATCCTCGTTGTTTTCTGCATATCTCCATCCTTCATCATCATTCTCTTGGTCCTCTTCCATCTCTTCCCTATCTTCTTCCTCGTATATCTCTTCTTTAACTGGCCACGGTTTCTTCACCACATTCAAAGTGACAGGAGTAGGGCTGCCGTCACCTTTCCTCTTAGCAGACTTTGCTGGAGACGTCTTCAAGTTCGGTTTCTGCCTGCTTTGTTTCTGGCTTTCCCTGTTGGCGCTTTCTGCTGTAATTATCTTGATAACTAGCTTCATCCAATTCATGATCCGCGTTGCACATGCCATCCTCAGCATTCGCATCAGCCATGTACTTGCGATGCTCTCTTCTCAAGTGAAGTTTGAGCTTGTACTCAAGAATATAAGCCTTGCCAAACGTCTCATACAGACAAGCATAAGGGCGGTCAGGCGGAAAAGCTTTTGTAGGGATCTTCTCCGGAGGTGGTGTTGTACTTCGTCACCTCAACTGCTGCATTCTGTGTAATTATGTAGAAAGTCCAAGACACAGATTCACTATCCATGCCGATTCATGGCTAGCTAATTTCAGCTGCTTTACCTTCTACAAATGTTTTGATTTTTTTAATTTCTTTTCTTTTCCAGCTTCACTCAGTGTTTAGTATCTTGCTCATCTTGCATCTCATTAGGGATCGAAGCCAATGCTTAAATTTCTGTGCAATGAATGGGTTGCTAAGGCTCCATTTTTTTTTTTCACGAAAAATGGATGATTTAAAAAGTATTTTTTGAAAAATGATCATTTGTATCTCTTAAAATAATGAATTAATATCCTGAAAACCCAAAACTGGTACACCTATGACAAATTTACTCTAAACTAATTTTTTGACAATAAAAAACCCAAAACCGGTACACTTTTGGCAATTTACCCTAAATTGGTATACTTGTAATAAATTTACATTTTATTAGTTTTCGTTAAATTTTATTGTCAAATTACTAAATTAACTGACACGTAACATTAGATTAATGTACTAATTTATAATTTTACTATAGGTTTGTCATAGTTATACCATTTGTGTGGTTTTTTGTGTTATAAATCTAATTTAACGAATGGTATATTTGTCGTAAATGTACCAGTTTAAGGTTTGTGGAGGTTGAACGGAGTAAATTTGTTATAGGAGTACTAATTTAGGGTTTTTTTGTGGCCACTTAGGATAATTTTATCATATGTGTACTAGTTTAGGGTTTTTCATGATCAAAAATTAGTTTAGGTAAATTTATCACAAATGTACCAATTTAGCGTTTTTCAGGGTATTTATTAACTCAATAATAATTAACCAATGAAAAATGTTTTCATCATCGACAACAATTTTTGTCTAAATATTTTTGTGGATGATGAAAATATATTTTGTTCGTTAATTTTTGTAAGCTGTGCAAGTGATCCTTTTAGAAAAAATATTTTCAAAATCACTCATTTTCTACAAAATAAATAGAACATTATCCTTTCATTGCTTGATTTGCATCTACATATCTTTGCGTGTAGTATACTATGAAAAGAGGAAGCAAGAGCAACTCTTCTGCGCTAGGATGCCATGTAGGTTTAAGCTTGGCCAAGTTTCTATATTTTAGGCCAATTTCACTCTAGTATATCACTGGGCCGAGAATTGACCCATCCGGAACCGAACACCTCTAGTTCAAATTGAAAAATTGACCACAAAAAATCACGCTGATGATCTACAATCCAACACGTAACCTGCAGATTAAAAGAACGCAGCTAGTGTAACTTACTTGGATCTGTAGTCCCAGTTCCGGTTTCTAATAAACAAAACATTTATAAATGAAACGTTTCATGAAGAAAATGACGGCCATTCATGAGGTTAATTGCTTTTCTTCAGCAACTAATGTGGACAATACTGTAAATTTTCATCTACATGAAGCATAATCTCTACGGTTAATTTTTGAGGACAGGCGCATTTTCGATACTGATGATTGCAACAATTGTTGATGAGAAGCTCAAGAAAAGATACGAAGCTGAAATTGAAATATTTTCGAACTCAATATAGTCTACATAACCGTTAAGTGTCATTTGAGAATGGATTAAATTATTTTTCTTGAAAATCTTAGCTAAATTAATGTTAACTTCATTAGTCATACATCCTTTCAATTTTCTTAACTTCATTCACCATGGAGTAGAGATTATTCTAGAAAAGAAAAATGAGCTAGTTCCTTTCGAGGAACATTTAATTTGCTATGCACAGGGAAAAAAAAATAGTGACAAGAAAAAGAGCTCGAGAGGACAATAAGGGTGTGCATGGAAACACTCCAAAAAGTGTTTCCGGCACACTTGTACGGAAAGTGTTCCCGGAACAAAAGGAACAGAAACGCGTTTGGTTGCGTTTTTGTTCTTTTTTGTTTTTTTGTTTCTGAACGAAATAAGAACAGAAAAAAAGAAACAACAAATTGTTGTTTCTTGTTCCCGAAAACAAAAATGAAGAAACATTTTGGGCGAGCTTCTTCTCTCTCTTCTTCTTCTCTTCTTCTTTTCTTCTTTTTTTTCTTCTTTCTCTTTCGCGGTCGCCCTCGGCCATGGCCGGCGACCGGCTTGCCGAGGCTCGGCCTCGCTCAGATCCGCGAGGCCGAGCGTCGCCCGGCCCAGGCGAGGCTCGGGCTCGCCGGATCCGGGCGAGCTCGAGCTCGCCCAGCCATGGCGAGGCTCGGGCTCGCCCAGCCAAGGCGAGGCTCGGCCTCGCCCGCGCCGGCGACGCCGAGCCTCGCCTTGGCTGGGCGAGCTCGGGCTCGCCCTGATCCGGCGAGCCCGAGCCTCGCCGGGGCTGCGACGCTCGGCCTCGCCGGATCCGGGCGAGGCCGAGCTCGCCCAGCCAAGGCGAGGCCGAGCCTCGCCGAGGGCCGGCGAGCCTCGCCGTGGCTGGGCGAGGCTGCTGGCCCCGTCGGCCGGTCGCCGGAGGCCGGTGACCGGCCGAAAAAAGAAAAAATAAAAAAAAGAAAGAAAAAAAAAATGAAAAATAAAATAAAAATGTTTAAAAAATTAAAAGAAACAAAAAAAAGAATAAAATTTACCAAACGTGTTTCTGTTCATTTTTTATTCCCGACAAACGTTACCAAACGCGTTCTTTTATTCAAAAATTGTTCCCCTAACAGAAACACTTTTTTTTTTGTTCCCGGGAACAAAAAAACAAACGTTACCATTCGCACCCTAAGTAACTCTCGCAAAATTTGGTGCTATTGTGCAACGTGGTCAAAGTTCGGGAAAGTAATTTACGACTAATGTGTATAATACGGCTAATTTCCAATGACACAAAGCATTCCTCAACAGTTAATTTTCAATGATATTAGCGTTCTCTCTTACTCGGTGCATGTGTTGTTATATTATCATAATTGCTATGAATATATTACCGACAGTCATTGAAATTCGTGACTATGCTACAACGATACATATAAACCACGTTGAGAAGAAAGATAGAAATATAAGAAAGAGGGAACATATTCAATTGAGAAGATAGGCCAACACATCTAAATTGCCATGGGCGTAATGTAATCAACCCAACTAATTACAACAAATGACAACACTCAATCATATGATCCAAACTAATGTTGAATTATTTATTGCAACAAATGCCACCAACGGCGGAATTTTGAAGCTTCTAACAGTTTTTGCTTCAAGTCGGGATTGAGATAGAGGTTACTTAGGTTAGGTGGAAGGGTAGGCAACTCTTTAAGAAAATCACAACGTAGCAAATCCAGAGTCTGAAGACTTGACATGAAATGGATTTCTGATGGAAGGCTGTATATACGTGTACCTGAAAGCCTCAGTTCTCTAAGCCGATGTAGATTCGAAATAGCCTCAGTTCTCTAAGCCAATGTAGATTCGAAATGGCCCTCGGAATGACTCCCTCCAAACTCCTACAACAGGAGGCATGTACTTCTTCAAGACTTACCAACTCTCCAATTTCATGAGGAAATTTTCTTAAGAAACAAGAATCCACCTTCAGCACTTTCGAAATCCGCAGGTTTTTAATCGAATCGGGCAATTTTGAAATACCCGTACCTGAAATATCCAACTCTTCTAATAAGTATCCCTTTATACCAATGAATTCTGGAAGCTTTCTTAGCCCGCGACAATCCCTCAAAGACAAGCGTCTAAGTCGCCACAAGTCTCCAATTGACTCGGTAGTTCAAGAATTTTCGCATCATCCAAGGCTAGCACTGAAAGAGATATCCTGAAGTCACAAACAAAACCTGGAACACGAACCAATGAGAAGCAATTAGTGGCACTAAGAATTTGCAGTTGAAATAATTTGCCTATTGATGCAAGAAGTTCTCGTACGGAAGTGCCATCAATCAGGAGATCTTTCAAAGCTTTCATCCCATCCATTTCTGCTGGCAGCATGCTAAGTTCGGAGCATAACTTCAAATTCAGGGTAACCAAGAGCTTTAGATCATTAATTGAAGGATCTAAATGAACCAATCGAGAACATCGCTCAAGGATCAGTATCTCCAAATTTGGGCAACAAGAGAAGCTGGGGGTAACTAATAAGTCCGCACAACCTGTAAAGTTCAAGACTCTCAGATGCTCCATCTGCAAAACAAGGAAAACAGTTCAGATGGCGTAGAACTCTCAATCTACTTGAGGGCCAACACAAACGCAACATCAAATCAGCTATAAACCACCTTAATTCCTTTGCAGCCTCCAAAGAATTCTGTAACCTTACTCCACGAAAGATCGAGAATGACTAGGGTCTCATTTTTCTCTAAATGAATGCTCACTGCATCTCCAGGGCACCCTTGCCAATGAAGCCACTGAACGTTCAATAAGGCATCTACAAATTTTCTACCAATATTGGCGCGACCCAAGCTGAGAAATGCCGTACAGCAGGATCTCATGGCCTGCCACTTCAGTGTTAAGGCAGTCTGTTTTCTGTATGATGGACCACAAAAGTCAACAAAAGAAACGTGAAAGTCTTCACACAGAATTAATTACTATGGATGCCTAAACTACCATGAGGTAAAGAAAATGCTTCATCCATGAACCTTTTCGAAGAAAATCGGAAAACAAATTAAGGCTCGAATGCTTCATTTTCAAATCATCTAAAATTTGAACTGTTCCATGTTTGTGTGCTTTAATGTTAAGTGTTCTGATAGATAATAACACTTTATTGTTTGAGAAGTTCACAGATTTAACCCATTTGGATTTTCGTACTTCTCATCTTGATGATGACCCGGCGAGGAGTATTATGTACATCCGATGTTTGTACATGCGAGTCATTCCCAGGGGCCCAAACAATCATAATGTCAAAGATAATAATGCTTTATTTCGCAATAGCTTGCCAATTTGAAAATGTTACAAGTGACTATTCTCAACTCTGACACCGATGCATTATGGATCCCGAACTCCGAAAAATTCCAGGTCAACTTTTGAACTTTGATTTTTGTCGCGATGGCTAATTTTTCTAGTCTACATAACCATTAAATGTTATTTCAGAATGGAATAAATTATTTTTCTTGACAAACTTAGCTGAATTATTGTTAATTTCATCAGTCCTTCATCCTTTCTATTTTCTTAACTTCATTCACCATACGGTAGAGATTATTCTAGCCAGGAAAAATGAGCAATTCCCTTTTCAGGGAACGTTTAATTTGCTATGCGGACGAAAAGAAAATATAGTGACAAAAACAAAAGCCAAAGCTCAAGAGGATAATATGTAACTTCTCAAAATTTGGTGCAGTGCTATCGTGCAACGTCGTCAAAGATCGGAAAAGTAATTTACGGCTAATATGTACAATACGGCTAATTCCAAACGACACAAGGCATTCCTCTACAGTTTAATTTTCAATGTCGTGAGCATTTTCTCTGATTCAGTGCATGTGTATTGCTGGATTATCATAGTTGCTATGAAGATATTACCGACAGTCATTGAAATTCATGACTAAGTTGAATTGATACGTATACACCACATTGAGATGAAAACTAGAAATATAAGTGTCGTGTTTTATTAATACGTCCATGATGGGGTGCTATTGGAAAGACACTATTGAAAGGGTATGAGAGGAGACGTATAAAAGCCTTCTGAAGACAACCGTTGATGGTTGTTGTTGGAATAACATACGTTCAGAAAGTTTTCTTTCTTTTCTCTCCCCTTTCCATCAAAGCGTTCCATTTTATCTTTCAGAGAACAGTTTGCATTTACGCCGTGGAAATCAGGTGCTTTCCTCGTGATCGCATCTAGACCAACGTGAGATAGTTTTGTTCATGATTCATCCGCAATTCAACATTCGTTTTCGGGGTTAATTGTTGTTTATGCATCGGTAAAAGGTAAGTCGTCTTCTGCCGACTAAAATTCCAACATTGGTATCAAAGCCCGATCGAGATTTTTGCCTTGTTTTAATCGAATTTTCTCGTTTACTGCTTGGTATTGAGATCAAGAGATTGAATTCTACACTATTTTGATATTTATTGCTTGAAATTGCAATATAAATCGTCGAAAACGAACCGAAGCGAAGAATGGGTTCGAGATCGCGTACGTCCATAAGGTTTTGGCTAAAATCAATTTTTAAATATACAGGGTGAAAGTGTTCGTCGAGACGAGTCCGACGATGGGTCAAGCATCGCCGAAGGACATCGGACGCGCCCACACACACGGCTAGAAGCCGCTGCGCGTGGGCGCCACGCGCCTGAAGCGCCGGCAATGCCGGCGTGTGCGAAACACACGCCGGTTGGCAAACCGGCACGTGATGACGTCACCGTGATGTCACCCAAACGGTCGATAACCGTCGGGATGACGTCATCGCCAGCGGCAGTTGGCCGACCTGTCACCGGCCGGCGACCCGACCCGAAGTTGACCCGACCTAACCCGACCGTTGACCGGTTACTGCGCATGGTAACATTTCTTGGCCGGGAACAATTCTTTTTCAGAAATAGTTCTTTTCTATTTCTATTATGGGGAACAATTTCTATGTAAAAAAACTCGTTTGGTAACTACACAAAATTTTTACTCTAGAAATAGAAAAATAATAGAAATGCGTTTGGTAAAAAATAGTGTCTTTTATATTTATTTGTTTTTCATTTTTCCCGGTATATCGCGCCGCCGCCGCCGACGTGCGGTGGTGGCGGTGTCCGGCGGCGACCGGCAGCGATGGTCGGGGCGACCGGCGGCGGCGGTGGTGGCGGCAGCGTCCGGCGGCGACAACGACAGTCCGTCGGCCTCCGAGGCCGGTGGCGGTGACAGCGGTCGGCCTCCCGAGGCCCGGCGGCAACGGCTTGGTCGGCCTCCGGCAACCGGCGGCGGTCAGCCTCCGACGATCGGCGGCCGGGCGGCAACCGGGCGGTGGCGGCGGTCGGCCGAAGGCGGCAACGGCGGCGGCGGGCGGGCGATGGCGGGTAGCGGTCAAGGGCGGTCAATGGCGGTCAGCAAGAGAAGAATAAAAGAAAGAAAATTCACTTATTTCTTAAACTTGTTCCCCGGGAACAAGAAGCAACTTTTTTACTTCTCATTTCTATTCAAAACCATTCCCGGCTAACTTTTTATTCGAACAGAAAACTAACTTGCCGTTATCAAACAAGTTTCTATTCTTTTTTTTGTTCTGTGGAAGAGAAGAAGAGAAATTTTTGGGCTGGGGAAGTTTACCATGTGCACCCTTAACGGTCAGACCGGTCAATCGGACCGACGGTCAAACTAGTCGGACCGGTCTCCGGTTAGACTGGTCGGACCGGTCGGACCGGCCAGGAGCCTTTAGGCTCGCTGGCGCGTGCATCACAGGCACTGCGCACTCAGGCGGCATGTGTGGGCATGTGTGAAGTCAGATTAGAGCTTGGTTGGTGACGTTTGGTTCATATTAATGTGCTCTACACTGTGGTATAATTATTCTATATATATATTAATTTTATAGATGTATGAAAATGCATTGGAAACCTTAAGTACGCGTATTTTTTGGGGTTTAATACATAGTTTATTTATTTGTAGCTTGTATTTTCTTGTGGTTTAGGAAATACAATAGCTAACTTGTGTACAAATGATGTCATATATGCCGTGTAGAGCTTGGTTCGATGATATCATATATATAGTTTAATATACTTGCAATTTTCTAGTTGTTAGAAAATTCGAACAATAGTAGGAAATCCATTACATGTTGAATTGCGATTTTGATTATAGTTGAAGTATGATTGTCGTTTATACGTTGGTTCATATCATGCTATGTTTTTATGTTAATGAAAAAATATAGAAATTACTTGAGATCATGTAATTATTTTTTCTAGTGGGAGTTCGTAGGTTGGTAGAATTGAAAGGAGTTTTCACCTAAAACTTAAAATTTGCGCAAATTAAACTAATTATTGATAATAGAACAATTATACATAAAAGTTGATTGGGAATATAGTGAACTTTTGCTTTTGTGTCTTTTGTTTAATTATCATTAATTTAGTTTGTCTTTGCTGCAAATTAAATACGTGTGTTACTCTATAAAGTGTGCTAATATTGATTCTGCGTTTATTATGTCAATGTGTTATAGCAATTGATTATGGCTTCGACATCCAAGACCATTGTAGCTGACCTCAATAAGGGTGAGAAGCTGAACAGTGACAATTATGATATTTGGCACCGAAAGGTTTAGTACATCCTTGAGGAGCAAGAGGTTTTGGAAACCCTCAACCATACCATGGATGAACCTAAGCATGGAACTTCAGCTCAACACATGAGAGATCTAGAAGCTTATCAAGCTTGGAAAAAGAAAAATAGCATTGCTCGCATCACGTTGCTGAGTTTGAAAGTTATCATAAAGCTCAAGCTATGTGGATTGCCTTGAAAGATAAGTTTAGGGGTACATTTGTCACTAAGCTTAGGAGACTCACCCTCAAGTTTGACACATTTTGAAAGCGCCCAAATGTAACGATGAGATAGCATCTTCGGGAGATGTCAAACATGATTCGTGAGCTGAAGTCGGCAGGTCACTCCCTTATCGATGAACAACAAGTTCAGGCTATTATAAGGTCTCTTCCTAATAATTGGGAGCATATGAAGATCAATATAACACATAATGAGAATATTGTCACTTTTGATGATATTGCGCGTCATTTGGAATTAGAGGATGAGTGCCTAAAAGCTGCGAGATCCTCTACCAATGCTTATGTTGCTGAATCAAGTTCCCGCAAAGCTTCGGGCTTCAAGCGCAAGAGGAATCTTCAGTTCAACAACAAAGGAAATAAGACTGATCATGCACCAAAAATGGCTAAGACCTTCCGACGCAAGAAGTATGGTGGGAAGAAGGACAAGGCCAAGATGGAGTGCTACAATTGTGGCAAGATGGGTCACTTTACTCGTGAATGCACTGAGCCGAAAAATGTACTCTATTACTCCATTACTTTGAGTAATGCTTTTGTTTCTAATATTGTAATGCTTGCTAAATCTCATCCAATGTGGACTGTAGACTCAGGAGCAACAAACCACGTAGTTAGAGACGGAGAAGCATTTGTGGAGTATTGTCGAATATAGCCTAGAAGAAGATTGATATATGTTGGGAATAACTCAAGAGTTGAAGTGAAGGATATCGGCATATGTAAATTAATCTTACGTGGTGGTCGAAACCTATTCCTGCATGATGTCCTTTATGCTCCAGATATTCGATGAAACTTGGTCTCTGTAGTTGTTCTTCTTAGCTTAGGTTATGTATTGAATTTTCATGGTGATTGTGTTGACATTTTGTATGGAACAATTTATTATGGTTCAGGTCATATATCGAATGGTTTTATGATGTTAGACATTGACTATGATCAGTACAATGTTAATGTCGATGGTTGTTTTTCTTTAATTGCATATTCTAGTGATGTTGAGATTGATGCAAGTACTTGGCATGCTAGATTAGATCACATTGGACTGCAAAGAATGCAAAAATTAGCTAGAGAATGTCTTTTAGGGTCATTCACTAATGTTAGTCTATCCGTATGTGAACATTATTTAGCGGGAAAAACAACTAGAAAACCATTCGGTAAATGAACTAGAGCTGAATTTCTGTTGCATCTCATACATTCTGACATTTGTGGTCCTTTGAATGTAAGGGCGAGGCATGGAGCCTCATATTTCATCACTTTCATAGATGACTTCACATGTTTCGGTTATATCTTTCTGATCTCCCATAAGTCAAAAGCATTAGACTGCTTTAGACGATATATAGCGATGGTAGAGAATCAGTTAAACAAAACAATAAAGGCATTGGGAACCGATCGTGGACATGAGTATCTATCGGAGCAATTCAAGGCTCTTTGTGATGAAAAGGGAATTGCATGATAATTGACTATTCATGGTACTCCACAACAAAATAGGGTAGCTGAGAGAAGAAATAGAACCATATTGGAAATGGTTAGGTCTATGATATCGCAAGCAAATTTATCTATCTCCTATTGAGGAGATGCGTTATTGACTGCTGCCTATATACTTAACCGAGTGCTCTCAAAATCGATCACTTCCACCCCTTATGAATTATGGACTGGTAGGAAACCAGACTTGAGTAGTCTACGTCCATGGGGATGTGCGGCTTATGTTCATGATTCTTTCCATAAATATGGGAAATTAGGACCTAGAGGGAAGAAATGTATCTTTATAAGATATCCTGAACACTCCAAATGGTACGTGTTCATAGGTGAACAAGCTGATGGAAGTGTGACCAAAATGGAGTCACGAGATGTCACGTTCTTGGAGAATGATTTTCCTAGTAGATGTGAGATTGATAAGAACTTCCAATTATATGAGATGGAAGATCCTAATAACACACCCACTAATGTTGTAGAGGGAAATGAAGATTTACCTCAATATGCAAGAACTAGTGGGAGTGTTGCATCGCCTGACGAATTGAATTCAAGAGAAATTCAATTACGTAAAAATAATCGTAAAAGTATTCCCCATCGTCGTTTTGAGATTAAAGGGGAAGCATTTATGATTGCTCAAAAAGACGATACCGAGCCTAAGACTATTCAAGAGGCTCTCTTATCCTCTAATAAGGAAGAATGGAAAAAAGCTTTAGAAGATGAAATGAAGTCAATGTGGGCAAATAATGTCTGGGACTTGGTTGATCTACCACCCAATCGTAAAGCCATTGAAAACAAATAGGTCTTCAAGATTAAGCAAAGGGTGGATGGATCTATTGAAAAGTATAAGGCTCGTCTTGTGGCGAAAGATTATACTCAACAAGAGGGTATAGACTATGAGGAAACATTTTCACCAGTTGTAAGGTTTGTCTCAATATGCCTTATTCTAGCCATCGTTGCACATTTGGACCTTAAATTACATCAAATGGATGTAAAGACGGCATTTCTCAATGGAGAACTAAATTATGAAATATATATGAAACAACCAATAGGTTTCATAACTAAAGGTCAAGAGCATAAAGTTTGCAAGCTTCATCGCTCAATATATAGCCTTAAGCAATCATCTAGACAGTGGTATTTTCGTTTTCATCGAGTAATAACCACTTTTGGTTTCACGATGATTGAAGAAGATCATTGTGTATATGTCAAGCGATCCGAAGGTAAATTTGTGATTTTATCACTTTATGTGGACGATATTCTATTGGCTGGAAATGACAAGGTTTTGGTTATCACTATAAAGGAATGGTTGTCCTCCAATTTTGAAATGAAGGACATAGGAGAAGCTACTTATATATTATGAGTTAAGATCGAAAGAAATCGATCAAGAAAACTCCTTGCTTTATCTCAAGAGTATTATATAATAAAGATTCTTAAGCGTTTCAATATGCATCATTGTAATCCCATTGATACCCCTGTCATGCAAGGTGAAGGCCTAAGTACTGAGATGTGTCCTAAGACTCCAAAAGAAATTAAATTAATGGAAACTATTTCTTATAGTGCAGTCGGAAGTTTGATGTATGCTATGATGTGTACTCGACCCGACATATGTTATGCCGTGGGATTAGTGAGCTGATATCAATCAAATCCTGGTCAAGCACACTGGAAAGCAGTGAAGAAAATCCTGAGATACTTGAAGGGCACCATGAACTATTGATTTTGTTACCAAGGGAATGATTTATGTTTATTAGGCTAGTTAGATGCCGATTGGGGTGGAGACCTGGATGAGCGTAAATCGACTTCTGGATATGCATTCTTGCTCAATGGATGTGTAATTTCTTGGAATAGCAAGAAACAAACATGCACAGCCTTATCTATGATGGAGGCAGAATTTATTGCATGCTCTGTCGCAATGCAAGAAGCAGTACGGCTAAAACGTTTCTTTTAAAATTTAGCCACTGTCACTGAGGTTCCAAGACCAGTGATAGTTTATTATGATAGTCAAGCAGCCATTGCCTATGTGAAGGATCCCAAGTATCATGGAAGGACGAAGCACATTGACATAAAGAACAACTTCATCAAAGATATAATAGCGCAGAAAAAAAGTGATCCTACAATACATTTCAACCAATATAATGGTTGTTGATCCATTTACGAAGGCTATTCCTAGAGACATATTCTTGACCCACAAGATGTCACTAGGATTGCATAGAATGTGATATGTGTTATTGTAGAGGATCATTGGTTCATGTATTTGTGAACATATGTATTGTACTTGTTTGTTTATTAGTGACTTGATGTTTTATCAATAAGTACGAATACGGTATGAGACTCGCACTACACACATATATTATTGAAAAGTATGTCAGTAGGTAATGATTGACTCACTCACACTAGCAATCGCCTCAAATGCTTTAGATAGCACGTTGAGATGAGACGTTATGTACAAATAAATGCTAAAGAACAAGTTTAGTACATAAAACATGTTGCATTGATTGAAGTCAAGATGAGGACTGTGATTGCTTATAGTAAGATCAAACATGATAGTCACACAATCATGTATGCTTGTAAGATGCCGGATGTGAGTACTTAGTTGGCCGCTATAGAAAGCGAGCTGATATAGCACTCGAGTTAAACATGAGTACGTGAGAAACACGTGACTATGTTTAGGCTAAGATCCGTATAGTAGATATATTTAATAAATGACATACACTCTTATAGAAAAAGAAATCCACTATAGCATGTAATTCATACTACATGTGCATTGTACGACCGATAAGGGAAGGTAAGTAAAATTATCCATATTTACTCATCGTGTGAGCCCTTGAGGTAATTTATAATTTACCTCATTTTTGTGTCATATGTTACTTCTGACTATGTTCTCGAAATGAAAGATCAATGTTGCTACTTTAGCATGTTATCGGCGGTCATGAATAGATATGGCCTTATGGGACATGTCTAGGAAAGCAGTTGTTCTGAAATGAAGAGAGACATGAGTGCGAAGGAAAACTATTGTTGTTTTACATCTATCACATGTATTTACCGGTCGACCAATTATATCGCCTTATGTGGTTGCGGATATAATTGTAAATACATGGTGCTTTTTAGGATAGTCGAGTATAGCCTTTAAAGAATAGGTATACTTGGATTGATGTAACAAAATATGTTTGGGGCACTATGAGACATCAATTGTTTATTTCTTTCCGAGGTTGTAGCCATTATGTTATCCCTAACAGGTGCATAACTTAAGCTCCCAAGTGCAAGTGTACTCACTGGTCACACGGCTTACTTGCCAGTATGAATTATTTTGTAAAGTTGATGAATGTTGAATGGCTTACATTCTTGATAGAGTGCTATCAAGCCCATCATGTCCAAGTGGAAGATGTGGTATTTTATTAATACGTCCATGATGGGGTGCTATTGGAAAGACACTATTGAAAGGGTATGAAGGGAGACGTATAAAAGCTTCCTGAAAACAACCGTTGATGGTTGTTGTTGGAATAACGTACGATCAAAAAAATTTCTTTCTTTTCTCTCCCCTTTCCATCAAAGCATTCCATTTCATCTTTACAAGAACAGTTTGCATTTACACCGTGGAAATCGGGTGCTTTCCTCATGATCGCATCCAGACCAACGTGAGATAGTTTTGTTCGTGATTCATCCGCAATTCAACGTTCGTTCCGGGGTTAATTGTTGTTTATGCATCAGTAAAAGGTAAGTCATCTTCCGTCAACTTGAATTCCAACAATAAGAAAGAAAGAAATATATTCAATTGAGAAGAGTAGGTTGACACAACTGCTGGGGGCACAATGTAATCAATCCTCCGAACCACGACACATGACAACACTCAATCTGATCCAAACCAACACTATATCATTTATTACAATAAATGCCACCAGCGGGAGAATTCTGAAGATTCCAACATTTTTTGCTTCAGGTCAAGATTGACATAGAGGCTGCTTAAATTATTAGGGGGAAGGAAAGGCAACTCTTTGAGAATGTTGCAATGTTGCAAATCCAGAGTCTGAAGACTTGACATGGACTGGATATCAGATGGAAGGATGGATATACGAGTACCCCGAAGCCTCAATTCTCTGAGATGACTTAGTAGGCAAATACCACTCGGAATGTCTACCTCCTAACTCCTACACCAGGAGGCGTGTACTTCTTTCAGGTCAATCATACTTTCAATGTAATGCGGAAATTCTCTTATGAAACAAGAATCCATTTTCAGCACTTCCAAATGGCTAAGGGAATTTATTGAATTGGGTAGTCTCGAAATACCTGTACCCGAAATTTCACCAAAAAAAATAAAAAAATACCTGTACCCGAAATATCCAACTCTACTAAGGATGATGTCAACTTGCCAATGGATTCGAAGAGCTTTCCTAGCTCACGACAACTCCTCAAAGACAAGCGTTTTAGGCCCTGCAAGTCTCCAATTGACTCGGGTAGTTCAAGAATTTTTGCGTTATCCAAGGCTAGCTCTGAAAGAGCTTTAAGTTCACAAACTGAACCGGGAAAACGAACCAATGACAAGCAATTAGTGGCACTAAGAATTTGCAGTCGAACCAATTTGCCTATCGATGCAGGAAGTTCTCGTACAGAAGTGCCATCAATCAGGAGCTCTTTCAAAGCATTCAGCCCATCCATTTTCACAGGCAACATGCTAAGTTCAGAGCAAAACTTCAAATTCAAGGTAACCAAGGGCTTCAAATCATTAATTGAAGGATCTAAATGAACCAATCGAGAACATCGCTCAAGGATCAGTATCTTCAAATTCGGGCAACAAGAGAAGCTAGGGGTAACTAATAGGTCCGTACAACCTGTAAGATTCAAGACTTTCAATCGCTCCATCTGCAAACCAAGGGAAAAAAGTTCATATGACGTAGAATTCTCAATGTACTTAAGGGCTAACACGAAGACAACAACAAATGAGCTATAAACCCACCTTTATTCTTTTCCAACCTCCCCAGGATTCTGTAACCTTACTCCACGAAAGATCAAGAATAACTAGGTTCTCATTTTTCTCTAAATGTGTGCTGATCGCATCTCAAGGGCACCCTTGCCACTGAAGCCACCAAACGTTCAACAAGGCATCTGCAAATTGTCTACCAATATTGGCGCGACCCAAGCTGAGAAATTTCGTGTTCGGCAGGACCTCACGGCCTTCCTCTTTAGTTTAAGGTGATCTACTTTCTGTATGAAGGACTAAAAAAGTCAACGAAAGAAACGTGAAAGTCATCAGGCAATGAAATAGTTACTATGGATGCCTAAACTCCCATGTGGTAAAGAAAATCGAAAAACAAATTAAAAGCTCAAATGCTACTTTTTTCCCCCGACGTACCTTTTTCCCCCTGTTCCTGTCCTGGGCTATGGCAGGACCGTACAATCCAGCACCTGTGCCTGGATCGTGGAAACCTTCGTGGATAATCTACTTGGCAAGGCACCTTAGCAGGCTGTGCATGCCTAATTTATTTTCTTCCATTTCTATTAGGGCCATACGACGAAGGATCTCGATTTCACTTTGAAAATGACAAGAACGAATATAATGAAGCGGAATTGAGGCGATAATGTCAGGAAACATACGTAAGGCAATCTGACTATCCACATCCGGGGGAAAACATGCAATATCAAGAAACGTCTGCTTTTGCTTTTGATGTAATGCATCATAAATTATGCTCAGAATTTTCTGATAATCTTCCTGAAATTGTTGTATGTGATCTTCGAATTCCATCCATTCTTCCAGTCTTTTATATTTCAAAAGGAGCCAAAAACTTTGACAAGTAGTGGAAATCCCTTCGCAGCCTTCACTATTTCAATTGCACTTTTAACATAAGAATGTAGTTTATCACTCTTTCCGGTTGCAGCATGCTGCCAGAAAAAGTTGAAAGCTCGATTATCATCCATTATACTAACATCGTAAGTACAAGCCAAACCCCGATCAAGAAACCCTTGAAGAACGCTTCTTTCTTTGGAGGTGACAATTATTCTGCTTCCACAACCAAACCAATCAAGCTTAGCTCCTACAAACTCCTTGAGGAGGGATCCCCTTTCCAAATCATCGAGAACAATGAGAACTTTCATATTCCTAAATATTTCTTTCAAAAATCGTACTCCTTTGAAAGCAGAAGCAACCTCATACTCTCTTTTTAAAATATCAAAGATCAACTTGGTTTGAAGATACTGAACGCCACCAGGTTGGTGCGTTGTTTCTTCAATATCCACAAGAAAACTGCAAGCGTCAAAGTCAAGGGATATTTTATCATATAAGATCTTGGCAAGAGCAGTCTTTCCAATGCCATCTCTCCCATGGATTCCAACAACTCGTACTTCATTTACTTCCAGTTCCAATAATTCCATTATTTTCGATTCTTGACTGTCTTCAAGCTCCTATAAAGGTTCTTAAGTTTAGGAGACTGTTAGATAGAAGAGAAGTGAAGAAATATACAGATGTGGTACTGTAAGTTCCATATAAAAATGCCATTCTCTGAGACATGTGCTTCGAATGTGCCTGCCAATCAATTATATGCCTTGCTAGTTGAGATGTCGTAGCTAATGTTCAGCTGACACAGAAGAGAGGTTGTTGAAGATAACCTGCTCTGGAGTTCCTCCGCACAATCATTCACTACATGCATCTCATTTAAGCTAAAGATATGAGCTGTCTCTATTATAAAAAAAAAAAAAAAAAAAAATCTAGTAAGCAAACTGGCTTACTAAGCATCAAAAGCCTAATCTGGCTAACGCACACCCGTTTCTTGTCCTTTACAGTCTGAAAAGGAAGCACAGAAAGGTGATGACCAGCCTTATCAGGGAGCATCTCGGAGTTGCCACAGTGATATATTCAGTAGGAGTTTACCATGAGTTCTCATTTAGATGTTCAAGATCTATAATGACTAAAATATAACGCCACATGAAGAGGAAGAAAGCACTAACATTATTTGAACAATCCCATCTCACACTACTTCTTCTGTTAAAATGCTGATCCTATTTCTAGAGTCTTCTATGATAGGGTTGTGCTAGAAAAATCGAGAAAAATCTAATCTTATCTCGAGCCCACTAAAGCTTGTGTAGAAGAATAAGGCTGTAAAAATAAGTCAACCAAGTCCATATTTTAACTCATATATAATAATAATAAAGTGAGTTATATATGGATCACCGCAAATTTAAAATATGGATCGATATTAAGTTTTCAGATAGAAGGTCATAACAAATGAGTCAAAAGTGGGTTTTTAAAGGACCCACTTTCAACCAATTTAATAACCTACTTGTTATGTCAGCCTCGAGAAACCATTTCTGCTTTTTAACTATCGGTCTTCTTCGTCTTCCTCCAATCCCGATCGCTGATCCACCACTCGCCGGAGCTCAAAGTGTCCTTCCAATGTCGCGAACTTCTCGCCAAACCAATCGGCCTTCGGCGACTCCACCGGCCCCCTGACAACCGCCGCCCCATCGCTGACTCGCCACGAGCGCTTCTTAAGTCTGGTATCGATCGAGGAAGGGGCGGCGAGGGAGAGCGTGACTGGGGGAGACTGGGAGGCTAGGGCTAGTGAAGGATGGGAGCCCATATTTGAGATGCGGGAAAGCGTTGGTTGGAGAGAGAGCGGAGAGAGGACTTTATTTTCTTTTTCCTTTTTATTTTTTTCTTTCTGGAAAGAAAGAAAAATAAAATAAAAGAGAAACAGAAGAAAATGTAAAGAATATAAAGAATTCGGAGATATTTTTAAAAATTAATAAGATTTGTACATGTCGGCGATTTTCCACCAAAATTAACTTATTATATCTCATCTTATAATTTTTTTTTTTACGTAAACTTGTATTACACGATTCTCCATTTTCACATTCCTTCCATTAGAGAAAGAGAGCAAGTTGGATATGAATTGGGTTATGAAAAATTTAATTCGATCAATAAACTATGTATCTAGAATATGCAACGTCACAATAGATGCACACTTTTCTAATTCATTATAAGTATATTGTATTTTTCTTGTTTTCTTGTTTTTGATTTATTTACCTACATCTTCATATTTTGTTTTTTTTTTAATTTGATAGAAATTCTTATCTAAGTAACACATTAATATGAAGAGCTTAAAGTGAGTTGAATGGTTAAGTATTTATTTTCATAAAGTGAAGTATGGAAGTATTTTAACAATATGGATCAAGTTGGATATGAGTTGGGACATAGTCAGATGGGAATTAGATCATCAAAATTGTATTGCATAAAAGCTCATCAAAACAGATTAAATGAGTCAATATGGGTTGGACTATTTTTGACCATCTATCCATTTGACATCTCTAGTGTAGAAGATTTCACAAAGAATTTCTTTGCCACATGACAGAGATATTTGCCTTGTAAGTCGGTTTACAAAGCTTTTGTGGTGGAAATTTGCAAAGATAAACAGAATCGAAGAAATATCTAACTTGGGCACAAATTTTTGTAAGTTGTCGGCTACAAACCTCTGAAAAGGCTTGGGGTCGTCCAAAGCATACATAATTTGAAGACCAACCAAACTAAGCTCTCCCCTTTCCTTTTGCAATAACAACTAAATTATAAAAGTTACTTTTGTTGGACGCAAATTGTGCAACCCCAATATCTCTATAACTAGAACAAGAAAATGCATAATTGAGTAGAAAGATTAACGCACCTGTTTTGGGATTCATCGAACATAAAGGGGAAGCAGAAAAGGAATTACCCACTCATCATCAAGGGGATCCACGCATCAAGTCATTCTCCTCTATTGCCCTCCGTATCACTGGCTTAATGAGGCGGCCCCCCTCACATTTAGCATTAGGTAAACGCCCCTTAGGTGAGAGGATATATGTGAGAATTAGAGTTAGAGGAGAGACTTCAGCACTATTTATAGAGTTTTAAGCCAGTTCCCCTCATTATGGGCCAGGTTTAACTCGGCTCACACTAGCCAGCCCATATTAGATTAATTAATAAACATTCTATCTCACCTTAGACCAACCTTGTTTTACGGTAACCGTAAAAACAGTAAATTACAATATTAATTAATTTAGTCCACATTAGGAAAACTCTTACATTCTTCAACTTGGACTATATTAATTGAAATCGTACTGTATATGCGCACATTTGGTCCAAAGATAATTCTTAATAGTCAATCATATCCCATAAAGTCTTAAACACCGAATCATGGCGGTAACTGCATGTATACACACAGAGCCTTCCATGGTCATGAATGCTCTTAACTTTATTGACATTGATTCAATATGGTAGTGTGTCAAATAGATAACATCTCTCATAGAGAGATCTCATTTGTCAGTCACCATTATCTTACCTTAGGTGTCACAAAAACTTGTGCCACTAAAGAATACTTTATGGTTCCAATGAACCCACATATGTCTTGTCCTTATGGTTAACCTCTCTTTATGTATCACAAGACATATGCACAAGAATAATAACCGGATGCTCAGATGCCCATAGCCTTCGCTCAAGGTTTATACAATCTCTTGAGACTTTATCAATATGTATTCAACATAATAACAACACATTCAAAAATATTTTATTGAATGCAAAAGTTGATACATATCAAACTGTTACAAAGTGTAACAAACACAGATGAAACCTTTATTAGAGTAAAGCCAAAATAACTCTCACTAAATAACAGCATCTCATGATGCTTCTAGGCCTATGCTAACGACATATCGCTCAAATACACACGAGCATAGGCCTTTAGTTAGTGGATCTGCAACCACATCATCTATGAAGATATGTTATATTAAAATGTCATACTTCTGTACCGTTTGCTTTTGGTCAAAAATTTTGACCACCATATATTTAGACCTCTTGAGACCTCTGTAGTAAATAAATAATACTACAAATTTGTTATATCAATACAGCCGTATGGGTCTATCCATAAAGTTAAAACGATCAACTCCGTCATGAGGTTCTGGAGCCTAATAGCCCAAGTAACAGCCTAAAAGAATGTTACTAACACTGCTTACATAGTAGAAGATAACATAGAATTTTATTTACTGCACTTCCTGTTAACATAAATATGTATTATGTTATTGATTTTATGTCATCCTAACAGCCATCAAAGTTTATATCTAAATACCCTACTATCTGCAATAATTGAACATGTCTGTAAATTAACATATAATCTCATGTCTTCTTTAAGTACCTTAAAACTTTCTTGACAGCAACCCAGTGATCATGTCCTGGATTTGACCAATATCTGCCTAGAAGTCCTGTCACAAAGACAATATTTAGTATAGTGCAAATTCGAGCATATATTATACTTTTAAGTGTACTGACACAAAGTACGCCATTTAATTAGATTTTCTCAATATCTAAATAAGGATAATGTGATAGATTTAGTCCATCACCCTTAACAACATGAGCAATTTCTGGCTTGCAATGACGTATATTGAATATTTTCAATATACAATCAGCAAATGTCATCTGAGATAAATCTAATAAAATCCAATATTTATATGTCGAGAACAATCCTTACGGATCTCAGTACAAAAGACAAAAGATGCCTCAAGGTCACTACTTGTAGATAAAATATCATGTACATAGTGTATGAGAAAAATAATTTTCCTCCCACTGACCTTGCAGTATATATTAAATTACTTTGTTCCAAATTGAACAAAATAATAACACTATGAAACTTTAATAATAATGTCTGGAAACTTGCTTAAAAACTATGAATAAAACTTTTCAGTTTACACACCCTTTTATTTGAATCTGCTGTAAAATCCTCTAGTTACACTATATAGATTTTGTATCTATTTAACGTAACTCCAAATCAAAAAGAGTTATTAATGCAACGTTCACTCTGAAAGAATATTTAAAGAAATAATTATTTCTTCACTATAAACTATCCACCCTCTTTCAGAGTGAAAACTTTAGCTACAAGTTTAGTTTTAAACTTCACAATTTTCCTTGAAATCTTTTTTAATTTTGTACGCCAATTTGTAACTAATAAACTTGTTATCTTTAGGCAAGTAAATTAGTTTCCAAACATTATGATATTTCATAGATTGTATATCGTCTTTTATGGCATCTAATCAAATACTTGATTGAGAACAAGAAACGATATTTATAAATATGCCACTACATCAACCATACATTAAATATTGCAGTCATGCTCTCACAAAATAGATTATATAGTCTAATGGAATAACTGATAATCTTTTCCTAACAAATTTCCTGAGTAAAGCTACAACCACTTTATTCTATATTTGAGAGGTTTGAAAAAATTACATCATAAACTATATCAAACATAATACCTTAAACCTCAACAAGTTTAGTTTATGGTATAGGGGATTTCATAATTGTCTGTACCACAATTATATGTATAGGTAAAGATAAAGACACAATGATTTTCCATCGTACTAATATCCTTAATAGTTTGAGAGCAACTATCCTCTATAATTACGTTGAACTGTAGAAACTTTACATTATGTGATTCCATAATACTTGTACCTTCTTTAGGGTCATAAAATTAATACCCCTTTAAACAATCTGAGTAAGATACAAAATAATTCCAAGTGGATCTAAATTCAAACACACTTAATATTGAATTAGATAACTTCACTTATGCATGACACTTCTAAATTTCATATAATTCAAGTAATTTATGTCCAGTCTATAATTCAAAAGAAGTTTATGAAACAACTTTTGTATGTGAAAATGTTGCTTTCAAAATATCAGCCCACATAAGACTGGATAAATTAGTCTTACTAATCATACTTATCATCATGTTTAATATGATGCATTTATGCCTTTCGACCAAATCTTGTTGTCAGGATTTTCAAGCGAGGTAATTAAGTTACCACCCCAGAATCTACCAAGTATTTGACAAATGACCCTTTAAGCTATTTCGCATTGTCATACTTGCCAATATACTCACAGCCACTATTAAGCCTAACAACATTTTAAGACTAATTGTAATTGTTTTATTCTTTATCTCAGTAATTTTACTTCCATAATAATCTATAGAAGTCTTTAGATAACCATTAAGAGTAGACATAATATCAACATTGTCAACTATTCTACTCTTCCTTTAAACAGTGTGAAATTATTCCTTAAATAGAAAATTTTGGAAATAACCTCTTCAACCATATACAAGATGTATATGCCATTAGAACTTAAACATAATCTTTGCAGATGTGTCCTAATTTTAGTATTAGATAAAACATAACTTTAAGTCATTAAAGCTTTCATCATCTTTTAGCAATGCAGTCAGTAGATAAGCCACTTTTCAAGTGTTATTAAATGGAACGCTTCATGGACAGTAATCAAATTCTATTGCTCTTTTCTCAAACAACAAATCATATGTTCACTACTTAAAATTTGAAGCAGCAAGAACCTCAATAGTGACGGAGTTACCGTTTACAGAAAAGGTGACTGAAAGACAAGCAGTATATATAATTAGCATCATGTGAGCATTGTATAACTTGATGTACAAGTACACATCCAGAGAGTTACATGCAAAATCACATAATCACATTTGGGCAAAATACATGACATGCAATTGTACACTCCCCACATGATAGTGATTATGAGAATATATTCCAATTTTCGTGAATTCATCACCTTTGAGCATATGAACCATTAGGATCGGTCACTCCTCCACCACACTATCATGTATCCCTCCATAAATTAATACACAATCACCTCCTTTGGAAGTATGACTATGCATTAGACTAAGAGACATCCCAATCAATATACGAGATCGAAATTTCTCAAACCCAATCAAGTGTACCACTTTGGCGGTCACAACTCAATTGAATCCTTGAAACTCTCTCATACCAGGGTTATAATTTTTACACCTCACATACACCATATACATGTGACTTTAACTTTAATGATAGAGGCATCATATCACTCAAATCACATGTCATGCTAATTACACTTCCTTATTCATTAATAAAATACAATAAAGTTTACTTTTTATTAATTAATCACACTTTATAATGCTTATGCGATAACATACTAGTAACCCAACACATGCATTTCCAAAAACAAAGAAAATACAAGAAAAATACGCAAAAATACACTAAAAATACACATATTTATGGCTTTATATATATTTTCACATCCATAAAATCATCAAACATGTAAAATAAATACACCACAAGATAGAACATGGCAATACGAATCCAACGCCACAAACCACGTGCCCACACGTGCCGCTTGAGTGCGCAGCGCGTGTTCGACGCCTAGGAGGCATGTGGCCGCGCGTAGGGGCGCGTGCGGCCCCCTCCGGCGACGCACCGCCTACGGTTCTCTTCGTCTCGTCGAGCCCAGTCCAAATATATAATTTAATTTAATTTTTATTGAACGAAAAATCTCGAAAATCTCAAATTAGGGCAAAATCTTTTGCGTTCATATTCTAAGGTTATGGAGGCTCTGATACCACATGTTGGACACAAATTGCGCAACCCCAAGATTTCCATAACTAGAACTAGAACATGCATAATTGAGTAGAAAGATTAACGCACATGTTTTGGGATCCATCGAACATAAAGCGGAAGCAGAAAAGGAATTACCCACTCATCATCAAGGGGATTCACGCATCAAGTCTTTCTCCTCTATTGCCCTCCGTATCACTAGCTCAATGAGGCGGCCCCCTCACGTTTAGCGTTAGGTAAACGCCCCTTAGGTGAGAGGATACATGTGAGAATTAGA
Source organism: Eucalyptus globulus (assembly GCA_014182545.1). NCBI lineage: Eukaryota > Viridiplantae > Streptophyta > Magnoliopsida > Myrtales > Myrtaceae > Eucalyptus > Eucalyptus globulus. The sequence goes on along the minus strand of CM024723.1, from coordinate 6,535,662 downwards.
GTTAGAGGAGAGACTTGAGTACTATTTATAGAGTTTCCAACCAGTCCCCCTTATTACGGGCTAGGCTCAACTCGGCTCACACTAGCCAGCCCATATTAGACTAATTAAGAAACCTTCTATCTCACCTTAGACCAACCCTGTTTTATGGTAACCGTAAAAACAGTAAATTACAATATCAATTAATTTAGTCCACATTAGGAAAACTCTTACAACTTTTTCCCCTGTTTTAATGTGCTCATTTGCTGTGAAAGTCCACTCTTACACACATCTCTCGTTGTTTATTTACCAAGTACAACACACGTACAGACTTGTACATCATCTTTAAAAAGTAACAGTAGTATCAAAACCTCATTCGGTTGGTATTGAGTGTTTATCCTAATTACCTACTACTAAAGTCACTCACTTAAATCTTCAGCACCAAAATTATGGCCAATTCTACTTATCACCAATTCCTAGTTTCAATTAACATAGCTATAACTGTTGGAGGATTAAAATGACTACTTTCCTAATGGCCCAAGATTTGTGGGACAACACGAAGAAAATGGTAAAGTGGCGATCTAGTCATTTCGTGAAAAATAAAATAAAATTCAATTGGTAAAATTGTAAACTTCATGACTGAATTGGTTTTTGTTCAATAGATTTAGAACATTTGGATAATTTTCTACCTTTCAAAAGTGCTCACAAAATTTGACCACCCAAAAAATAAGTGCTCTTGAGACACTTGGTATGCAACAAAATGAGGATGTTGCAATTTTCAATAAATTGATGGCTTTTTGATATACACAATCGATGCTCAACAAATGCTTTAGGACAAGATCCATAAAAATTTGGGATAAGTATATTAAAAGTTCTAAAATTTATTATAAAAATACAATTTGAATTCTTAAACTTACTAAAAAAATGTAATAAATTCTTAAAAACTTGTTAAATTTATGCATCGAGTCATCCTATTAACTCCGTCCAATTAGGCTAACGAAAAATACCAATGTGACCTTTTTAAATATTTTTCTCTTCTACATGGCATTATCTTACTAAAATATGAAATATAAGACTAAAACAACACTGTTTTAGCCTAAATCCTAATTTTAAACCAAAATATTAATTATATTAGATTAAAAATAAAAAAATTCATTTTAGAAAACACATAAAAAAGGGCAAGAGCGGCTGGCTCTCGGCACCGCTGCCCACCGTCGCCGAAAGCATTGGATGGTGCTCGGCGAGGGTCACATTTTCTTGCAACGGTGGAGCGACAATGCAAGGCCAGTCGTCCTGGCCCTTGCTCTTTTCTTTATACCTTTTATTATTATTTTTTTAATCTGATTTAATTAATATTTTCATTTAAAAATAAGGATTTATTTCAAAACAACATCATTTTTGTTTAATTGGATGAGATTAAAAGTAAGGTCAATATCACGTAGGAAGAGAAAATATTTTTAAAAAGTCATGTCAACATTCTCCTTAGGTTTAATTGGATGAGATTAACAAAATGATTTGATTGTACTAATTTGACATATTTTAGGATTTGATTGTGTTTTTTGTAATTTTTATGACTCAATCGCACTTGCTTGACTAGATTGAAGACTTCCAATATACTTATCTCTAAAGATTACACACAAGCTCTATTATAGACTATCGAGAGTTAAGAGACACTACAAAGCCCTACTTGTCTTTTTTAATACTCCCTAAAATCGCTAATTATACTACAACATTCCCCCTTCTTCTTCTTCTTCTTCTTCTTCTTCTTCTTCTTCTTCTTCTTCTTCTTCTTCTTCTTCTTCTTCTTCTTCTGGTTGAATCATACACGTCCATATTTACTTGCATGCATTTATTACCCCCATTTAATTAAGCGTGTATAGTTTAACTGTGTTATAAACAAGTCAAAAGGCATCATCTCATTCACGACACGCTTCTTACTTGTGTATAGACTACTTGACCATCCATGATATGAACTTCAACTAAGTTTAATCCGAACACACTTATCCTGGTAACAGACACGTGTTGAGTAATTGGGTCAACCCGAGCGGTAGCATAAGGATGTGGTGATCGGAAAAGAGGTGACTTCGTTGTTTCACAAGGCAATTATGGGATTTTGGCTACTACATTATGGTTGCATTTCAATCAATGCTTCCATGAGTAAACAATGTGATTATTGTTTGCCAGAAAAAGCAAAAGCGACAAAGATAATATATCAAATTTCTAAAAATAATGTTTTAGTAAAGTCAGTTTTGATTAGGGATGGCTAATGGGTGGGTCGGGTCAGGTCGGGTATAGGTCAGGTCGAAAATGGGTCAACTCATATTTAACTCATTTAACCCGTTTTGACCCATATTCTTGTAGTGTAAATCTAGTAATCCATATCCGACCCGACCCGTATTGCTAAAACCTATTAATATTCTAGAAAAACCCACTTCTACTATATGCTAATTGGAATAAAACTTCAAATTAAATTAAAAATAGTAAATAAAAAAAAAAGTTAAAATAAAAACCTATAAATTGAAATATTTATAAAAAATTAGACTATGCACATGCTTCTCTTATTTGAAGTGAACATACCATTGAATAACTAAAAACTGTAACATGAAATTTTTTTAACTAAACCTAAAAAAACTCATTTTGTGATTTTTTTTATAGAAAAAAGTATTATTAAAACATTTTTATGCAATACAAATTTAATGGAAATTTTTTATAATTCTTTTTAAAATATTTTTAAAAATATCAAAATTTTAATTTTTTTAAATATAATTTTTTAGTTATTTTTAATTTAAAAATATAATTTTTAATTTTTTTAATTTAATTTAATTTTTTTTTTTTTTTTTTTTTTTTTTTTTTCTTCGGCCGGCTATCGGCCACGACGACGGCCGGCGATCGGCCACGGGTGAGATCGAGCTCATCGGAGTCGGGCGAGGCTCTATCTCACCGATTCGACTCGGCCGAGGCCCCACTCAATGTTGGCGAGCTCAAGCCTCGCTAGATCGTGCAAGGCTCAAGCTCGCCGGGGTCGTGAGGCTCTATCTCACCGATCTGGCGAGGCTCGATCTCGCCGAGTTGGTGAGGCCGAGGCCCCGCCCGAAGCCGACGAGCTCGAGCGTCGACAATCGTTGGCGAGGTTCAAGCCTCGCCGGATCTAGCGGGGCTCAAGCTCGCTAGCATTGGGCGGGGCCAAATCGCGAGATTGAGCTCGCCCAACGCGGGCAAGCTCGAGCGCCGCCTTGTTGGCGAGGCTTGAGCCTCGCTAGTCGTCGGCGAGCTCGAGCCTTGCTCGGCATCCCGCCCCCCCGCCGGCTAAGGAAGGAAGAAAAAGAAAGAGAAAAGAAAAATAAAATAAAAGAAAATAAAAGAAAAATAAAATATGAAAAATAATTATGATTTTGATTTTTTATTAAAAAAACATTTTTATAAAGTTAAAAAAGGCCATGGTTTAAACTTTAAAGTGTGTTTCCTAACAACCCATTGAGACCCATTTCTTTTTGTATTTTACTTTCTTAGGTCCATTTCCGACTCATATTTAACTTTCACTTGACTCATTTTTTACCCATATTCAACTTTCACTTGACCCATTTCTGATTCATATTTAACTTTCACTTGACTCATATATGATCAATTTAACTAAAAATGGGTCATAATATGGATTTATGACCCATTTTGCTAGCTCTAGTTTTGATGCGTCAACTCTCCTTAACAAATAAAAGGTAGGAGGTATTCTTGAATCACTAATATCGTGAACTTAACACCTACTTTGCCATCAGTTTTGTTTTATAAAGAGAACTCTGTAGTAATATTTCTGTGTGTTGGTCTGAAATGACAATTACTATACATCCAGCTATTCTACTCAAATGTAACATCAAACCGATAATTGAAGATTGGTAATTATAAAGTGCAGTATTGTCCCTGGATTCTTGGTGGATTATATTGCGAGGGTAATTAGCTACTGAAAAACTGAAGTATATGCAAGCTACTTCAGAGTTCAGACGATAACTTTATTTTCATCTAGTTTCAGTTTCATGTGTTTGCCTCCTTTTTTCTATTTGATATAAAACACAATTAAGCTAAAACTATCAACAGGTCCAATCATTAGGAGAGAGTACTCGAGAATAAAGGAGAAAAGGAGCATAGAAATATACCGAGGTCCTGTAACAAAACATGGGATCATCACCAGTGGATAGATCTTCAAACATGTAATTGTGCTCTGTTATTGCCTTAAACAGAATTTCTCCAACGATGGCTGTGATAAGTTCCCTTTCACTGCCACGGCAGAAAAATCTCAATTCCAAACCATTAACAGATGCGATCTAAGGACCTACCACCCAACGCACTACACAATGAAACGACAATTTGGATGTGCTAAAAGATCACTGATCCTTTACTGCAGAACATGATTTACCTGACGCTAAGATATATTAAACATACTACACTGATGTTTTGTAATTGTATGAATGAAGGATAATGCCATTGCAGCAAGTATTTAGTCCGATCAACACATTATACTGTCACGGTTTGCCATTGGGTGAAAATATCACTAAACTCTGGGTGGAATTATGGAATGGCGCTATCATGTGGATGAATAGAATGAATTTTTGAAAAAAGTTCACTGAGCCAAACTGAGATATGTTGTGTAAACATGGTCAATTCGAGAGAAGGATTTGGCCTGGCAAAGAAAGGAGGGAATTGAAAATGTTAACCCCGTTAATTCCCATCAATAATTTCCTCTTTTTTCTCTAACTTTGTCCCCATAAAGCTTTAAAACAGGCTCGGTAATGATCATAAATCCGAGCAAGTGAACGAAACAACATATGGTACAGCAGAGTCGGCCAATATTTGCTTCTTTTTTTTTTTTTTTTTGCTGGGAGAATGTCGTTTAGTTTCCTTTTCCTGACATTGTCGACATTGCCTCCATCGATCGAGCAAAGAAATCAGAAGGAAACCTACAAGAGAAGAAGACAGATGTCAACATACCTTTCATATGAGCTTATTTCCCATCCCTTGACTTTACCAGCCTCCACAAGAGCCTTCTTGCACCGCTCGACTTTCTCATCGCCAAAGCTCTGCTTGTGAGTGTCCAGAACGCCTCTGTAGAGTGATGTTTCCAGCTTCACATCAGACCATCCCACATTGTAGAAAACGGGCAGGATCTTTTTCTTCCTACCTGATCTAGACGTGTGTTCTACCATGAGTGTGAGCGAGTCAAGGCACGGAGGGCTACGAGCGTATTTTTTGGAAAAGATAGGTATGTAGATTTTGGAGCTGTAGAACATTAGCAGAAGCTCTTTGGGAGTAAATATGGTTGCATTATCTTTGAAAACACGAATTCCTCAGCTGTCAAGCAGTCATAGAGGCTATCGGCGAATCTATAATCTTCAACTGCTGAACTCAGGAACACATCATACGTTGGTTCAGCATCTAATTTTATCATATCTGGATTCCGCCTTGCTTGTTCAACTTCGACTCTTCTTTGTTTTGTGCCGGCGTATTCAGCCGTACTTGATCCTGCCACTAACTCTATCAATCTTGATTCAGCCACGCTGGCTTATCTTCGCTATTACTTTTCCCTTTACTTTGATCCAGCCTCGCTGGCTCATCGTCGCCTATTTTCCGATTATCACCAGTGTATGCAGCCATACTTATTCAACCTGTGACTTTATCGTATCTTGATTCAGCCTCGCTGGTCCATCTTCTGCCTCTTCTCCGTTTTCTGCCTGCAGATTCAGCCACACTTGATTCCGCCTTCACCTCAATCTCTCATCCTCCAGTTCAAGCTCTACCTGGGTTTTTAAGCGATTCTCATGTCAAACGGTCCGAGTTTGCCTTGCTAGTTGTTCAATGTGAGATGTCAATTTAAGAGAAGACAAGTTCCAAAGAAAAAAATATTTACAAATGTTCAAGAAAAAACTACTTACTCTCAAGTTACTATTGATCGAGGAATATTAAAATATACGATGATTATTGCCCATTTACGAATTGTAGAGTGATGTGAGAATTATTGATGTAAGTGACTAAGAGTATTGAAAAAGTAATTTACAATAAATTCAAGTTGTTCACAATATTCCATGAAATGTTACAAACATTGAGAAATTCAACCTTACAAGACCTATGGGTAAATCACTATATTTGTAAGATGGTTACTAACTTGTCACGTACACGGACTCATAGAAAGATTATAAACATTATAGAAAATTATCAAGCAAAGTAAACATCGCTAACCACAATTTGCAGTATTTTACTCTCTATTGGTCGATTACTAAGTGCTACAGCATTCTAGTAATGAACTGTGTAGTTAAGTTATAAATAAAAAAAGTAAACTACTAATTGTATGTAAGGACGAGTTACAACTATTATTAAATCACAAATGATCAAAGTAAAATTACTACATAAAGGCATGACAAACATTATGATGATTTCAAGTACATTACGACAAATTACTAAGGGCCTATTTGGAAAATTTTGTTTCTGTTCCCTGGAACACAAATTTCTGTTCTTTTGTTCCAAGAAGCAAAAAAAGAATAGAAACGTGTTTGTTTACACTTTTATTCCCGGAAACAAATTTGGAACAGAAAAAGAAAAAGAAAAAAAGAAATATATATACAAGTTTACCAAACGTGTTTTTGTTCTTTTTTTTATTCTAGAAACATAAATTTTGTGCAATTATTAAACCCATTTTTTTTGTTCAAAAATTGTTTCCCGAAATAAAAATAGTTTTTCTATTTTTGTTATCTGAAACAATTTTTGAACAAAAACGTTATTAAACGCGCCCTAAAAGAATTCTCGATTATGGGTCATTTTTCTATTTTTTTTAGGGGATCATAGAAGCAGGAGCACCCCAAAACATGAGTATGTCGTCTCCAACCGCATCCCATAACTTCTTGTAAAATATTGCTTGAAAACTATCCAGCCTTGGTGATTTAATAGACCCCATTTGCTCGTCATTGCTTATAAACTAAGCCGCGATAGATTATTATAAAAGCAAACTACCAAAGATTGATTATGAGTTCAGTGACGTGAGAATTAATAAAAACTGACCATTGCCGTACAAAACACATTTTAAATGATCAAAAGAAGTCTATGTTAGAGGAAAATTACAAGACTGGGAAGGAAACTTTCAAAGGAAAATAAAACCCATGGACGCGATGTCCAAGCGTAACCAGTCGATGGATGCATAATATGCCAATGTCATTATTCGCTCAGTTGCTCCGAAGCGCACAAAAGGAAGATGACACGGTGAAAGCCACCAGCCCCCTTTCCCAAAGACGCCCTTGGTTAATTCACTACTGTGCGACACGTGACTATGTGACCCACCAGTTTTAAAGTCTCTCCCTCTTCATTCTTCACGCTCCGCTCCGCTCTGCTCTCTCTCTCCCTCCCTCTCGATTCGTGATTCTGCTCTCTCTGTCCCTTCCGACTCGCGACCGAGAAGCCCTAACTCTGCTCTCTCCAGTCTGATGATCCACGTTGGAGCCTCCGTCCTGCGGAATATCCCCCAAAATCAAATAAAATATCCACTTCATATATAGTTCATCAAATACTAATATTCATATAGCTCTATAAATTTTTACGGTCAAGTGAAATATCGAGAAATCCAAAGTTGAATAAGATATTAGCTTCTTCGCTTTTTGCTTGTTCCGCATGTGTCGGTTTTCTATGATGCAAACGGCAGTACTGCATACCCCAAAAAAAGAAAGAAAGCAAAATTAAGGTGCAGTAAGTACTATGGAAGAATGATTTTTTTTTTTTACGAGAACAAAGCTGATATTATTAGATACTAGGAAAAGATAATACAGCATGAGCATCAGTACAAAGAAGATCCAAAAGAGCAGAGGGGGGACTAGACACCCAGTTGTTAGGAAGGAAATCAAAACACCGGGCTTTAGCAACCCAATCAGCAACCCGATTAGAATTCCTATTGCAGTGGGCTAAAGAGAGACCCAAAATAGACTCCAATTTGTGCTTTGCCCAGTCCACAAGGGGTTGCACTGACCAATTAAAAGTAGAGGACGACAATAGACTATCCACTAGCAACCGACAATCAGATAGAATAAGAAATTCTTTTTATGGGGAATTAGGGATAAGGGTTGAAGAGATAAAATCTAGGGTTTCAATCAAAGCGACGGCCTCCGCTTGCTCAGCCAAACCTACCTCAATATGCTTTGCAAACCCATTTTGAATCCTCCCAAAAGAATCTTTGCAGACACAAGCAATAGCAGCCCGAGGTCTTGCGCTTGGATGGTGAGAACGAAACGGAGCAGATCTAGTCTGCGAAAAGTCAAAGAGAACTGACGTCTTCTCTCTGGTCGTCTCTCTGGGTGAGGCGTGGCCCAATGCCGAAGGTAGAAGTCTCAGCTAGCGATTGATGGGTAAGCCGAGTTCCTGGATGTGGGGCTTCGCTTGCTTCAACAAAGACAAAAAGTGCGTGGGTTATTCGTGCCGTCTTCCTCCTCTTCCGGTTCATACTTGCTTTCCATGGTGTGTGTCGGCAATGCTGTTGTGATTTTGCTGTTGTGGTGGGTATTCGGATCTAGTAGATCCGAGATTTCCTTCTTCGATGCAGAGGCAGCAGACATAGCTTCGATTATACCGGTGCCGAGACGCACAGGAAGGTTTTCTATTTCTTCTGAACCGCGAGACTTGCCATGGGCGTCATCCCTGGGTCTTCTGAGCTGCGATCTGGGTCTTCCGAGCTGCGATCTGGGTCTTCGAAGCTGCGATCTTGTTAGATGTGCAGATTCGGTGGCTTTGAGAGGCTGGGCGTCAGTTGCGGGGGTGAGATCGACGGCAGCAATTGTTTCGCTGGTCAGGGGGGAGTGACCGGTGGGGTCTGGTCCGAGTCGCGGGCGTTCTTCCACAGCACAGGTGAGTTTGTTCAATACTTCTTCTTCCCTTTCATCCGGTTCGTAATGCGAGCTTCGCTGAGCCGCGACATTCACTCTGAGCTGCTGCTGTGGTGATGAATAATCACATCCGGTAAATCTGAGGGATGATTCCTTGATTGCAGAGGCAGGGGAACGTCTTTCTCTACGATCTGAAGCACGACGCATGCTATCTTGAGCATCTTTCACTGGTCTTTTATCTCGCAATGGTGCTGGTAGTCTGGGTTCTTGATCTTCGGTTAAAAACGAGGAACTCTCGAGTGGATGATCTTCGGTTGCAAAGGCGTTGGGTTCGGAAGCGATGATTCCACGGGTCTCTTCCACATCGGAATCAATCGCATTTCCGCTTCGGGCTATGTCCGCATATCCCGAGAGGGCTAATGTCTTCATGAGGCTGTACAGACGGTAAGGGAGCCACTATGTTTAGGCTTTTACATAGAGATTGACTATTGGTTGGCATCACTTTGTATCTGTTCTGCAGCATGGGTGCTCCTGCGGGGGTAATACTTGGACTCGGGATGGCCTAAACTGGACTTGTAATTCTGTTTTGAACAGGTGCGTGCTGTGTCGAGGCTGGACTTCTTGACTCTGAACAAGATGATATCGGCTGGACTTGTACCTCCGGCGACCTGTTGGTATCGCCAATGATATTAAATGAGGCATCGATATTAACTATAAGAGTTCCAGGTGGTGGAGGATGCCATTTTTCATATTCCCCTTGGCATTGATTCTTTTTTGGGGCTTTTCTATTCCAAGCAGAGAAACGGTCCTTTGATGTGGTGGCGTTGAACAAGGTTCGGTGCGGATTTAAGGTATGATGGTTAAAGATAAATTGGTTGCGCTCCTTCCATATGCACCAAAGAACTGTGGCAACCATTTCAAACTTATTTGAGTCACCTTGCCTCACAAAATATCGAGACAACCAATCATCAAATCTTGTTAAGCCAACTCGATCCGTGCATGTTTGCAGGGATAAGTCGTTCCACACTTGGGTCGTCCAGGGGCAGAGAAGTAAAGTGTGCTCAATCGTCTCGGGTTCCGACTTGCATATTGGGCATAACGGTTCAGGTACCATCTTTCTCCTATAAAGATTATCCAAGGTAGGAAGCGCATTCTAGCATGCACTCCATAGAAAAAATTTAATTTTCGGTTGTACCACAGAGTTCCAAATAAGCTTCCAAATGAGTGGGTCAAAATGGTGTGATGATGTTGGTATAGATCTGCTAGGAATGTCTGGCTTCCTATTTGAAAAGTAGCTGCTCTTTACTGTATAGGTTCCTGATTTATTATTTGGCCAAACCAACTTGTCTTCGGTAGTTGGGAGTCCGAAGGGTGTTTCCTTAATTGCTGTTGATAGGGGTTCATCAAATAAGGATAGCAGCAGATCTTCCTTCCAAATTCCAGCTTCAAAATCTATCAAATCAGCAACTTTAGGCGGTTCATTCGGGCTTGCCATTCCTCCAATTCTTCCTAATTTCAGCCACTGATCCTCTCTAATGGAGATTTTTTGTCCATTACCCACAGCCCAAATAAGTTGAGGAGCAATTGCATTTCTTCCAGCCAATAAACTCTGTCATCCCCACGACGGATAAGAGCCTTTTCCTGCTTGCCAAAAGTTACAATTTGGGAAATAAAGGCCTTTCATGAATTGGGATAATAGTGTATTCGGACTCTGAGACATCTTCCAAGCTTGTTTCCCTAACATGGCCGTGTTAAAAGCTTGTAGATCCTTAAAGCCAAGGCCGCCTTCATCCTTTCGTAGTTTTAGAGTCTCCCATTTACGCCAATGTGGAGCAGAATTCTTGTTAGAGCTTCGCCACCAGAAATTAGAGATTTTCCTCTCAATTGCTTTGATAATGGAAGTTGGGATTCTGAAAATTGACATAGCATATTGAGGTATCGCCTGAACCACTGCTTTGAGAAGAATCTCCTTTCCAGCTCTTGAAAGTAAGTTATCCTTCCAACTTTCCAATTTCGAGTTAACCCTGGCCAATATCCATGCGAACATATCTTTTTTTGAGGATCCCCAGTCTGAAGGAATTCCTAAGTATTTCCCAGTTTTTGTAATTTCTGGAATCCGCAGCACCGATACCATGTTACTTCTAAGGCTATCTGGACACCCTTTGTTGAAAAACATTCCTGATTTGTTGAGGTTTATGGCTTGACCATATGCGTAATAGTAGTGGTGGAGTACAGTTGACAAGTTCTGACATTCCCTTATTGTGCCATCTAGGAAGAAAATAGAGTCATCAGCAAATAATAGGTGGGACAGGGTTGGACAGGTCCGGTTTAGCTTGATGCCGTGAATATTATCCTCTGCTATTGCTTTCTTCATCATATAAGATAGGACGTTAGCAACAATAATGAACAGATATGGTGATAATGGATCCCCCTGTCGAATACCTCTAGATGGCTTGAAATAGGGTAAAGATTCACCATTGAGATTGATGCTATATGATACAGTGGTAACACATTGCATAACCCACTTCACCCAATCAGCACTAAATCTCATTTTATGTAAACATGCCTGCAGGAAGTCCCATTCGATTCTATCATAAGCTTTCTGCATGTCGAGTTTAAGAATAGCCTGAAATTTTTTCCTCCTGTCTCGAGTTCGTAACCGGTGGATAACTTCTTGAACAATTAGGATGTTGTCCTGAATTTGCCGACTCCCGACAAAAGCGCTCTGCTCCTCAGCAATGATGTCTGGTAAGAAAGGTTTGAGTCTATTTGCGAGTATTTTAGAAATGATTTTGTAGATAAAGTTACACAGACTTATGGGCCGAAATTGATCTAACCTTTCTGGATTTGAAATTTTAGGAATAAGAGTAATTTGGGTTCTATTGATGTCTGGGTTTATGATTCCAGACTCAAAGAAACGCTGTACCTCTCTGAAAACATCCGCACCTATGTCTTGCCAATGCTGATGGAAAAATAGGCCATTAGGCCATCCGGTCCAGGAGCTTTGGAAGCCCCCATTTGGTGAGTAGCTGCATATACTTCTTCCATTGTCACTGCTTCTGTTAGTTTCGAGTTCATAGCTGCAGTAACTGGTGTTGGGATATGGTCAAGAATAGGCTGGAAATTTCGCGGTCCGACCGAAGTATATAAGTTATTGAAATACTCCACCGTCATATTTGTAAGGTTCTCAGAATTTCTCACCCAATCTCCTTCAGCATTCAGTAGCATCGAGATACGGTTCCTGTTTCTTCGTTGTATAGTGGCCGCATGAAAAAATTTGCTATTCCGATCCCCCCATTTCAGCCACTTAACCCGAGATCTAATACCCCAAAACATTTCTTCCTGACGCCATAGCGAGTCGATTTCTTTATGAATATGCCGAATTCTGCTCTGATCATACTCCAAATGAGGGTTATTCATGTGGAACATAAGTTCATTTTTCATCCCCTCAATTTGTTTGGAAGCATTAGGAAAACGCTTTTTACTCCAGGCCGTTAGACGCATCGCGACATTAGATAATTTGACAACCATGTTCTTCCTATGGGACGCCTCCCATGTCCGCTTTACAATTTCCTTACATTCATCATCCTCCGCCCAAAATGGTTCGTATCTAAACTGTCGCTTCTTGCGTGTTAGAGCAGGTAGAGTTGACAAGATAAGAGGACTGTGGTCTGAACCAATGGCTGGTAAAGCTGTAACTTCAGCATTCGGGTAAGTTATTCTCCATTCCATGGTACATACTTCTCTGTCCAGCCTTTCTTTGACATTTTCTGCACCCTCTCTTCTGTTCGTCCAGGTAAAAGCGCACCCTTTGGCTTCCAAGTCCATCAGTGAACATGCATATAAGAAGTCCCTGAATGCGGTAAGGCGACAATGTTCAGCCATCCTCTTTCCTACCTTTTCCAAATGGTATAATATTTCATTAAAGTCCCCAATGCATATCCAAGGACAGTGATTGGAGAGACTGATTCTTTGTAGATCATCCCATAGGATAAGGCGTTCATGAAATACATTAGGAGCATGGAGGAAGGTAATTTGCATATTCTGGTTATTTTCATGTAGAAAACAGTGCACATGTATATAGAAGTTAGAGTGAGATTCGATTGAAATAGAAACCTGGTCATCCCAAAAGAGAGCCAAACCCCGATAAACCTTCGGATTCACAATAAAGTTGTGTGTAGTCTTAAGCCTTCTTCTCAAACGCTGAACTTTCTGCTCTTGATTCTTTGTTTCCATAAGAAAAATAATGCTTGTTCTTTCTTGAGTCGCAAGGACTCTAAGAGCTTGAATTATCAGGGGAGACCCCAATCCCTGACAATTCCAACTCAGGAGTTTCATGGCTGCACCGGTGGCTTATTAGGGCCAGCCACCAAAGCCCATTGAATAGATTTCTCTTCCTCCGTGATCGGGATTTCTATGAGTTGTGAGATGTCAGCATCAATTGATTTTGTGGACTGAGCACCATATGGGCAGAATCTTTTTCCTTTCTTGGATGTAGGACTTTAGTAGATTTTGCTTTACCTTTCGCTGAGTTTCTTATTGATGGTAAACAGGGCTGCTTCTCTCTTGCAGCTTCTTTGAGGTTTTCATCATGAAGGGTGAGCATAGATTCAGCATCCAAGCAGCTGCTATCACGTTTTTGTGGAGATTTGCCTTCCATAATAGTCAAGGCTCGGGAAGATACAAGTTGTGCAGCTTGCTGTTCTTCCTCATAAGAATGCTGTGATCGGGGAGGCAAAAGGGCCTGCTTTCCTTTTACGTGCGAAATCCAGTTTAAGCATGAAGTATGCACTGTCTTTATCTGCTAATGCTCAGGGAGTCACTGAAGAAGATCACCAAGAGCCAAAGCATAATAATGTATCTTGAGGGAGGCCTCGATAATGAAAGGAATTGCAAATTCTCGAGTCTTCACGGGAATTGCTCTTTCTCCAGGGCCATACTCTAGGAGTGTCAAAATTACCTGGTTCGGGTGATAAGTAAAGAAATTCGGGTAGTTCTTCGTGTCGGATTGAATTTCGGGTTTCCTTTTCTCTTAATAAATACAACGAAAGTCTTAAAACTTGTGAAAAATACAATCAAGCCATGCCATCAATTCCGTTCAAATAATATCACTCTCGATAATTCAGTATATATATCAATGTAACTTTCATAAATCATATGAACTTTTCATGATCCTTTTGTGAAAGGTTTTGCATACCATTGTACAAGCAATCAACTCAAATTGTAATCAACATACTTTTCCATTTCAAATAAATAAAATGGTAATAGATGCTCGATTTAGATTTTATGTAATAAACCTGCCGTTACATGACTCATAGTATATATAAATTATACCGCTTTTGAAATATGAGTCTACAAACTCAAAAAGAGAAAGTATCATTCACATGATGAAGCCGAAAAATCAACTTACAAAGGATACTCGAGCTAGCACATAGTTTTTTCTATCAATTATATGAAAAGAAATATTAAAAACGAGTAATACTTTATGATAATGGACGATGCGACTAAATTATGCTTATCCATTGATAAAATAATACCTATGCACTAACAAAGAAACTCGTTTGTAGCAAACGTTAATTTTTCTCCAGTACGTGTATAATGATAGTCATGCTTAACTCGCACACGAATAATTGGAATTCTATTCCGATCAAACCGTTCTTAGGAATCAATCTTCATCAAACCTCATGGCTGCACAAAACCTTTATCCAATATTTTCATACAAATTCGAAGCTCAATAGCTCCTCTATCGAACCTCACAATTCAACTTTCACTTAACTCCAAATTTAAAACTTAACTTTGAAAATTGCTCCGATTTAACGAATAATAGGCTTGAGTACCTATTCGGTGCTGTAATTCGCAATCGATCGGGCTTGTCGGGGTGTCCAGATCGACTATGCGATAAGAATTTTTCCGTCTTCTCTTTCCCCCCTTTCATCTCGTGAACGAGCTTCACTTCCTTTTCCCTTTCCCTGATTTTTGTGGCCACCGCTTCGCTCCTTTTCCTCATGCTTCGATCGCGTTGAAACTGCTGAAGGATACGGGAGAATAGGTTACACGGGCCGAAGTCTATACGCTATACTATACTTGGGCTTGGGCTTGGTCTTGGGCTTGTGCTTGTTGGGCCTAATTGTTACATTGAGCATTCGGTGCCGTGGAGCGCTCTCTCTCTGTTTTTCCGTCTTTATAGTTGCAATGATGGGTGGATGGAGAAATAGAGCAAAAACGTGGGCCCCCCGGCGACGTGCAAGTGGGAAGGGTGGGCCCTCTGATCTGACGATCTGTTTGATGAGAAGTGGGGCCCAGCGGCCCAATTGATGGGCACCTCTCCAACCGCCGGGCTGCGGTCGCGGACGGCGGTGCCATTCAATGCCAACCCAAATTTCATTCTCAGGGTCGATTTGTTTAGTTAAAAATGAACCATTCGAAAAATATTATTTCAAAATAATTAGTTAATAAAAATATTTTCATTATCAATATCAATTTATATTTAAAATATTTCATGAATGATGAAAATTCGTAATTGATATGAACAATCAACATATTTTTTAAATTATTAGTTTTTCTCGAAATATTGTGCTCTTAATAATTATGAGGTTTAGAAACAATTTCTCTTCCAGCAAAATGGGCCGTAACGAATGTTCGAGGAATTTTTTGTTAGGGCCTGTTTGGCAACATGCCAAATGAGCAAGATTCGATTTTTTACCCATAACCGCCGGGATAAGAATCGCGTTTGGTAAAATTTTTGTTTATGAGAACAATTTTGGACAAGATTTGAGAATAAAAAAAAAAATTGATTCTACGTTCGAGAATCAGAAAAAGAATCAAAACGGTGAAACCCTCGCTCTTCTCTTTCGTCATCCCGGTTGCCGTCCGTCACGCCCACCACCGTCCGCCGCCGCCGCTGCTGCTTCGCCGCTAGTCGCGAACCGGCGAGGTTGCCGGAGGCTCGCCGGCCGGGCGAGGTCGGCGAGCTCGCCGAAGGCAAGCCCACCCATCGGCGAGGTCGGCCTTGCCCACCCGGCGAGGCCGGCCGGCCACCTGCAGCCTAGGCGAGGCTTGGCCTTGCCAGATCGGGCAAGGTCGAGCCTCGTCCAACTGTCGGTGAAGCTCGCCTGGCCACCGGCGAGGCTCGCCTTGGCGAGGCTGACCTCGACGAGGGCTGGCGACGCTCCGGTGAGGGTCGCCGCCGATGAAGAAGAAGAAGAATAGGAAAAAGTGGAAAAAAAAAGAAAAAAAAAAGGAAAAAAAGAAAAAAAAAAAGTAAAAAGTAAAAAATTATTTAAAAATTAAAAGAAATTGATTTGGAATGTAATCAATTAACACCTTATCAAACGCAATTATTCCGTAATAAAAAATTTGGACAAGCACAAACGCGTTTTTTACTCGAATCGCTTCCTAACAGTAATAAAAATAATCATTTTTAGTCGAATTAGCTTCCGGAACAGAATCGTTACCAAACGCGCCTTCAGCGTTTTTATGTCTTTTTCATTGTTATTTTGTCTTCAATTGGAATTTCTCTTCTTTGACTGTTTTTGCTATTATTATGCCACAAAAGTCAGCTAACACCAACATGTAGGATTAAGGAAAAAGGAAGCCAGGCGGAAGGTCTTTCTCATCCCTTTTTTTTTCAGGTGCTTGTGCCTTAAAATTAATTTCAAAACCTGAAAATGTAAAAAGATTAAAATTTCACGCAAATATAGACACATGGTCATATTTTCTCAACTAAAACATGTCGATATTAGACCCAACAGTCTCAACTTGTAAAGAAACCGACTTAAGAAATTGGGAATTTGTTAATACCACAACAAAAAACTCATACTCGAGCGTCAAAGGGACACAATTATTAATCAACTTCTTGAACACTTATTAAAAAGAATAATTATATTATCCTTTTCATTTGATATACGTACTTGATATATAAAATTAAATACATCTGTATCACAAAGCATGTTTAACACCTACCGTCATGCTATTCTTAATTTTAATCGATGTTATGATTCTTTTTTGACAAACACAATTTATATTATTTCGCCTCTCAAACACGAGAATTTTCTCCCCAAAAATTGCATAGAAAAAAAAAAGGAAAAAAAAAGAAGAAAAAAAGAAAGAAAGAAAGAAAAAGGACATCCTTAAACAGGCCGAGAAGTTGTTTCGTAGCAAAGCGATCCCTTCCTCATTAATCTAAACCAAACCCAGTACTAAAAACAATTTAAAAAAAAAAAAAGCATAAATTTTTTTTTTCATTTTCATTTTCCGCCGGAAACAACAAATAGACAGCATCACCGTCGCCATTTCTCCTCCGTCTCTCTCTCCAAATCTTTCTCTCCCTTCTTTCCTTAAAGGAGCGAACTTTCGAGAACTTCGAAAAGGGAGAAAGAAAATCGAAGGCAAAAACCCAGAAATTTTTCATTGCAAATCCGATTCCTCCACCGCCGTTTTTTGCTTCCGGAGAAGATCCCCGGATCTCCCCCCCCCTTCCCTTCGACTTTCGCAGCGGCGCTACCTCGCCGGTTTCCGGCCGACGACGACGAAGGAGGAGGCGGAGGACGACGGAGGAGAATATGAGCACCGGCGAGCTGCTCGACATCGAGCCCTTGGAGCTCAAGTTTCCTGGTTTCCCGGCCGGTTCCCATTTTCCCGATCTGGGATTCTCGCGATTCCGTCGTTCGCGTTTTGACGGTCTTTTTTTTTTTTTGGGTGTGGTTTGATTAGTTGAGCTGAAGAAGCAGATCTCGTGTTCGCTTCAGCTGTCGAACAAAACCGACAGCTATGTCGCTTTCAAGGTAACGCTTGTTCCGATTTCTTGTCGTATTCTTCGTTCTTTTCTGCGAATATTGGAAATTTGTTTGATTACGCCTGAAAAGATGAAATTTTTTAAACCGTGATCCTGTGAAACAGCATGGCGGCGTGAGATTTGGTTGTCAAGTTCGAATTTTGTTTTGCCCCTTTAATGTATTTCGTAGGTGAAAGGAGAGTGAGAATGCGGATGGGATGGTTATTTGGATTTCTGTGGGTTTGTTTGCGGTGTTTTGATGTCTGAGATCTTCTTCGTGTTTAGGTGAAGACCACCAATCCCAAGAAATACTGTGTTCGCCCGAACACGGGGATTGTCTTGCCTCGGTCGACATGTGATATAATAGGCTATGTAAGACAGACACGGCGACACGACACGACACGCGATGACACGTCATTTTTCAAAAATGAGAATTCGACACGTTCCGACACGTTAAATATTAAATAAATATTTTAAATTTTAATTAATTTGATTCAAATTTACAAATAAATAAATAAATAATTTACAATGAATTTATACCAATAATATTAATAAATCTAACACTTTTTTTTTTTTTAATTTCATTATCTCAAATTTACATTTATTTTTCGAAATTCCCCCCTCCCCCAAATTTACTTTTATTTTTCGAAACCACCCCCTGCGCCCAAACTTCCCTCGTCTCTTTCCCCCCAAATTTTTTTCACATTTTTTTTCCCTCCCCACCACCTGACAGCCCATCACTTCCCCCTCCCTCCTGTCACTTTCCCCTCCCTCCAACAGGCCAAGTCTTTTTTTATTCTTTTCAACACCCTACCAGCACGGAACGGCGCCTTCTTCTCCTCCTCCTCGCATCCTTTTTATTATTTTCCTTCTCAAAAGTTCAAAACCCTAGCAGCGCGGCCCCTTCTTCTCCTCCTCCTCGCCGCACGACGCCTATCTCCGAAAGCATCGAAGACTCGATCAAGAAAAGCACCAGCATTCGCTGAAGGAGCGGAAAAGGGAGTAACGTTTCAGTGAAAAGGAATCGGAAAAAGAAGGCGGAACGCGGGGTCCCTGTGCGCCGAGAGGCTGCACACCACCGCGAACTCCTCCTCCTCCTCTCCTCCCCTTGCCGCTGCCGCCGCCGCCCCCACGACGACACCGCCCTCCCCCACAAGCGCCTCCCTCCTAAAGTTTCTTCTCACGGCTCTCGCCCTCTTTCTCGGCCGTCTCTCGCCGTCACGGGCTCGCCTTCGCTCGCGGCCTCATCTCTACTTCCCTCTCATCCGCCCTCCATTCTCTATCGGACACGCGCGTCGAAGCGTGTCGACAAAAGTTGACCACGTGTCGACAAATCCGACACGCGTTGACCGCGTGTCGGAGCGTGTCCGAGCGTGTCGAGGTGTCCGACACGTGTAGGACACGACACGGAGGCATGTGGGACGTGTCCGTGTATCATAGATAATAGGTAATCGGATTTATCATTTCGTGGCCAAGTTTGTTTGCTGTTGTAGATTCTCCATTTTGTGTCGCCCTTTTGCTCGGATTTGCGAGGCGGGTGAATTATGGTATGTCGGCGTGTTTCGTTTTGTAATGTGTCCGTCTTCATGTAGTTACCATGCAAGCTGAGAAGGAGGCTCCTCGTGACATGCAATGCAAAGATAAATTTCTTCTACAGAGTGTGAAGGTAGGGGGGGTCCGGTCGAGAGAGGCTAAAGGAGGAGAGAGAGAGAGTGATGGGAGAACTGTTGTCAAGTCTCTAGCCAATAGCGCATGCCTCAAGTCCCATGTAAAAATGACCTCATCTTTTGTCTCTTCCTTTGACTTATCCACACAACTAGGGGTAAAATAGTCATTTTCACCTTGCACAAATTTACAATCTACCCTTGGGCTGAAAATGATGGGCGGGCCTAAGAAATGGGCTAAGAAATGAATAGGAATGGGCTCGGGAATTGATTGGGCTTGAAATGGTTCAAGGCTTAAACAATGGGCTTGGAAGGTGAAATGGTGGGTTGGGCCTAATGGGCTCACTTGCTTGCCTTGGGCCCACCATGGTGGCTGTCCCTGTGGCACCCCTCGACGGTCCCCGATCCATTAGGGTCGCAACAGTTTACTTACCTTTCACTTTCCTTATTAACATGTCACTCTTCGCTTACCTTTCACTTTTCTTATTAACATGTCACTCTGATACCATTTCAATTACAGCGGGTTCATACAACCATGGGGGTTTACAATTTTTTTTTTATAGGTCCCCTGCGCAATTCATATACGGAAGCACATTTAGCAAACTCCCTTCCCTATATTCAAAAAACGATGCACACCTACTAAATATCTTATATAAGTTAAAGTCGAACACGTTTATTTACATAAAGCAGATGGACATCTTTAGTCGGTACATCAAAATGCCATAGTCTTCTATACTCGGCTACACTTCAAAGGATGACCGACATCTTCTCCAATAGTCGAATACTTAAAGTCCATCGATTAGTGTCAGCGTCCAAAAGTTCCTTCTTTTGCTATCCCCCTCTTTGCAATCATAACCAACCACTTGATTCATCTACTGGTAGTAGTGGTAGTAGAGGTATCTTATCTAATCTGAAATGTTATCCCCCAAAAGGGGTGAGTACAACCACTCAGCAAGTAAATGACCAATAAACCACTCAATATATCATGTCATGCAATCATCACAATCATAGCATCACATGTCATACAAGCATCCATGCACAACATACCATGGCATCATGCGCATGTCATACAAGCATCCATGCACAACATACCATGGCATCACCATCATATTTTTACACTTACCATCATCATGTCACATATGGCATCATCCTTACCATGCATCCATGCGTATAACATCATTATTATATCACCATATCACATGTACCATCATCATTACCATGCATTCATGCGTATAACATCATCATCATATCATCATATCACATGTACCATCAGCATTACCATGCATCCATGCATGTAACATCATCATATCACATGTACCATCATCATTATCATGTATCCATGCACATCTCATCATATCATGCATATATCATCATGCATAATTCAATTTCAATTTCATTTTGGACCGCCACATTTCTCTTTCCCAGGACCAATATTTTCATTCCACATTCATCAATCGCGCCCAATCTTGGCATTGCGAGACACCTCCGTCATTCAGCCATTTAAGGCCACCGGGCATCCGACCCCCCACATTCCGGGCATCTCGTATCCCAATTGGCATCACGAGGCATCCCCTCGGGCAAAAACATCCGAGACTTCCAGCATTTACACTCCCTGGCCGGGCATCTCGCATCCCAACTAGCATCGCGAGGCATCCCCCCAGGCACAAACCTCTGGGGCTTCTGGAATTACGTACCGACATACCACCAGGATTCCCCCCTCCTCTGGAATTACGTACCGTATACCACCGGGCATCCCAACACTCTCGAGCATCGTCGGCTCACACCTCCGACGGTCTTCTCATCACCACAATGCATGTTCTTATACATCTCATTTTCAATTTCACATTCACAATTATGGCTCAATTTCAACATGGCATGCGATGTGATGGCAACCAAGATCATATTCATCATTGAATTCATACATGCACCTCAAATCATTATCGTACATGCAGCAAGACACCATCATCCATAACAATACAATTCATGGAGTCCATGCAATTTAAAATGGTTCATATTTCATGCCTTTTCGAAGTTTACAAAATTCCAGCATATACTATTTTATAAAATATTTAAATTAAATATCCATATGCTTCTCAAAATCATGAAATCAAGGCATGTGATAGGCAAGACAATAAGATAGTAATTTCATGAAAACACATGCCCAATAGAGTTCCACACAAGAAGATACAATTCACACAAATACAGCATGCAATTTCGGATAGAAACAGAATGTGCAGTTTTCGAAATAATTCGATTAAAATACCCGAACGACCTCCGAAAATTATGAAATTTCACCAGGTTATAGTTAAGACACTAAATTAGATTTTTCATGAAGACTTCCAAGCCAAATTATTTTTATATTATTCTCTACAGTCACACAAAGCTTCTGGATCTAACACCGAAACGTCCAGTGCATGCTTCTCCGAAATACTGAGTCTTCACCTACCTATTCTTCTTCGTTTCCTCTGAAATTTGGATATGTTTTACTTTAAGATGTTCTCTACAAGTTTCATGAGGGGATCTAAGTCAAATATCCAGAGTATATTCATCATACGGGTCCATGAAGTCTCGGGTGTCCTGTACCACGTTTCCAGATTTACCGTCTTCAAGAGTAGGTCGATTTACTAAGTTATACTTGTTAATTTTACTTCAAATTTTAGTATGTTGTATTTTAAGATGTTCCCTACAACGTTCATGAAGAAATAGAAGAGAGATTCTTAGTGAAAATCAACATGCAACCACAAATCCACCGAAAGGTCAGTGAAATCGTTCCAGATCTGGTGTCTCCGTAGGATGAGAGTTTGACCCCACAAATATCCATAATTTTGTACCAAATTTCAGTATGTTGTAGTTTAAGATGTTAGCTACAACTTTCATGAAGAGATAAAAGTCAAAATAGAACTCAAAAAATGCATGCAAGCTCTCACAAAGTTCTGACTCAGGCGGTTCATGCGAAAACATTCCAGATCTAGCATCTCCGTAGGATGAGAGTTTGACCCCTTAAATCTCCATCATTTTGTACCAAATTTCAGTATGTTGTAGTTCAAGATGTTAGATACAACTTTTATGAAGAGATAAAAGTCAAAATCAAACTCAAAACATGCATGCAAGCTCTCACAAGATTCTGTTTCAGGCGGATCTCACGAAATCAGCATGCAAAGTCAATAACAGCCACATTCTAGCTCCGATTTTTGCCTTCCCTATGATCCGAAACCTACCACAAACAAATCATACATGCAAGGCACACATGCAAGGGTGGAAATCAGTCCCAACTTGCCTCTAAGACCGAGAAAATACAAGCACACGGACGGCACACCGGCGACGGACGAACGGCATGCGGGCGGCGACGGGCGAGCTCCTCCTCCTCGGCCTCCCTCTCTCTCGGCAACTCTCTTCCTCTCTCCCCCTCTCTCAAAACCAGCCACTCTCTCCCTCTCTCTTTCTTTTTGGTGGCTTATATATTTGCATGCATTCTTTTCTTGCATGGGGGACAAGTGTTCTCATGAGGAGAACAAGTGGCAAAAAGGAGAGAACAAGTGTTGGAGGACATGCAAGGTTAATGGGCTTCATTCTCGGCTGGGCTTTGGGCCAGCAAATGGGCTGGTTGACAGCCCCTCCTTGGCTCCAATGGGCCGACCATTTGGCCCTCCAAAATCCATACTCTTGGGCCTAAGGCCCAAACTAATTAAACCCACAATTTCCCTTCCAATTATTCATCTTTAATTCTTTCTTTTAAGAATTTAATTACTAAATTCCACATGGCCAAAATCTTGTAACATTTTATTTATAGGAACTTAGTCTATAAAGTGCATAGCCAAGCATAGATTTTCATTAATTTATCTAATTTAAAATCTCATGAACACAAGCATATATCACTTAGTCTTAAGAGGAGATTAATGGCTAAAGCATAAACCATAGGTAATTTCGTTACCTAATTATGGGCTTTAATACACCTTAGAGCTTGTCTTGAATTTTTTTGGGATGCCACAATTCTACCCTCCTTAAAGAATTTCATCCTCGAAATTAGGCATCACTTATGTCTCTTGAAACAAGTGAGGGTACCTTTCCCTCATCTCATTTTTTTTTACTCTCCCATGTGGCTTCCTCCACATCATGATATCGCCATAATATTTTAACCAAAGGAATCTTCTTAGTCCTGAGAATTTGTTCCTTTCAATCCGGTACTTGCACAGGCTCTTCAATGTACCTCACTTTCTCATCTATTTTGATGGCTTCATGATCGAGTATGTGTCCTGGATCGGGCTGATACTTCCTTTAAAGTTAAGGATGCAAGCTTTTAACATATCTTAATTTATCTCAACACCAAAAACAGTTTTAAAACAATAACCACATTTGAAATTTCTTTTGAATGCTTGAAAATCTTCCTTCATGAAATCAAACAATACAAACTGAGGTTTTCAAAAGCACATCAATACTACAATAGCAGGCTTTGAAATCATATGCCATTTCCATGTCAAATCGTTTTCAAATCACCAATGTGGAAAATCCTTGAGTTCTTGAAAATTCCACTTTATGATGTGAAATAGGGATTTCAAAGACACAACAATATAACAATAATAGTCTTTGAAAATAGGTAAATCTCATATCGTTGAAACCAATTCACAAAATCAAAGCATGATACCAAATCCATAATATCCATGTTCGCGTTTAAATTTCAAATGTTTTTCGAAATCCACATGTAAAGCCTCGAGTCGCACTTGCATCACGGCGCGAAATAAAATACTTTATCAAAACCCTTAGTAAATTTAAATCAGTACGTTGGCAAAATTCCAATCTCAATCCCAACTCCAATGGGTTGGAATGTTTTCTATAAAAAGTTCAGAATTCTTTGAAATAGGAAACAATTCTTAAAACATTTGGGCACGGTGTCACAGTACTCATAAATTTTGACGGAATTCAAGAGATTTTCTAAAACAGTTCACAATCAAAATCTTTTAATAATTCCATCCACCTCCTCTGTCTCATATTCAATTCCTTTTGTGAAAACATACATTTCAAGCTCTATCCTAAATGCAACTATCAATCAGATTCGAATTTAAAGAATTCCACATTCTCGACTCAATCGAACACACTATTTAGCCGAACTATTCCTATACCTTCGTCACCACCAATTCGAGCCTAGAACCATCAAAATCAGCACCACTAATAACTCATCTAGTTTAGTCCAACAAATGCATTCACTATGCTTTCACTGCAACATAGATTCAAGCCTAAAATATAATACCCTTCATTCGGTTCAAATATCGATAGTCCACCAAGACTTATTCAATTCAAAGATCGACAATTCACCAAAATAAAACTTTTCTAGTTTCCATCAAGTATATCTTAGATGTCATCCTAAATGATCATCACTTAGACTAATCACTCATCAAATCCACAACTTGAACTTTCACCATTTCACCTTGGAAAGACTATAACCACAATTGATCATATCCACTAATTCCACCAAACCTTTTCAAACTGAGATCATCACCTAAAATTAAAAGTTGACCACCATCGATTAAACCTATTATTCTGACATATAAACCACAAATAATTTCATGTCTCATATGACCACTCAAACTCATGACTTCCAAGATCAATCTATACATACTAAATGCTTCCATGAAATGCATCAAGACTTCCAATGAGATCCTATAATAGGAAGTCACTACTTAACTCAAATGATCATAACTTAATCCTCAAATTCATAACTCACTCTCCATAATCACTTCTTAAGCCTGGCTTGCAGCACTACGCTTAGATGCTGCGCATGCTCTTTAGGTCCTT